>LNAC01000122.1:139443-329673 GCA_002007465.1 Ailurus styani
CCCCCCCTCTTCCCGGCGGAAGAGTGGAAACCCCCCCAATTCAAAAAAAAAAAAAAAAAAAAAAGTGACAGAAATTGACCCACTAAGACACAAAGCAAAAGGAAAAAAAAAAGGCAAGGCCTCGCTGTGTTCTCTGAGTGACCACTGGCCCTTCCTGCAATCACCCCAGTCAGCTAGATGATTCTTCTATAAACACACCATCTTTCCCACAAGACATAAGTAAGCATTGCTTCCGCCCACACTCAGGATGTTAGAGCGTTGGAAGAATGATTTGTTCTGGACCAGAAAAAGAAACTGCAGAAAGAATTCCATTTCTCTTCCTCCAGGTGTGTGCCACGTGGCTGTGTTCTGGGGTGGGTGGGGGCCGTAAGTGTCCGTTCCCTGGCTTCATTCCAGTTAAACCAAGCCCTCCGTCCTTCGGCGGCAGGAAGGGCATGTGCGCGTTTCATTTCCTCGGGGACGATGTTTTCTAAAGTGGCTCGAACGCACCTGATCACATTCAGCTGTGTTCCATGGGGACGAGGCAACTGGAAAGTGCAGGAAAGGCAGCTCACGCCATGCCCAGATAGAGCTTCCACTTCTTGTTCAACAGAAGCCACTAAAGACAGGTACTCGGGGACAATAATGTCCTCTGGTGCCTCTGTCTGGGGCAGCTCATTAAGGTAGAGACCACCTCAGCGTTGACAGGACAACCCCTGCCTGTGCGTTCCAGGAGAACATAATTGACTACAAAACCTTTTTTCGATGTCACCACTGCCAGATACAAACCCAATTAGCAGCAGAGTTAACTCAGATGAATCCTGGGAACAAGGAACCAACACGTCCTACAGCTCATCAAACCCCTGGAATGATGACATGTCGGGATGTTGCCGGGAAGCTGGGATCCTGGGACCCCAGGGGGCTGCGCTCTCGCAGAGCCCTCATGTTCAGGGAAGGCACAGACTTCGGGGACTAACAATCAGAGAGCTTGGCTTCTGTCTGCTCAAGGTCCCTGCAGGTGGGAGCATCACAGGTTCATTCTGCTCCATGTGGAGGCTTTTCTCCTTCCCCTTTTCCTTGTGTTGTGCTGGGTTGGTCTAGCAGCAGGGGTCTACTCCGGCCTGGGGCAGGCAGAGAGCATTTGGAAAGAAGTAGGATGGAAGTCTCTGGAATCAGGGCCCCAGAGGCCTGGGCACTCAGCCCGAGCTCTCCCCTGTAAGCAGCAGAAACCAGCTCCAGCTGATTTAAGCAGAAGTGGGTGTGTTGAATGGCGATGGATGGCTCAGAATCACAGGAAGGACCACAGAGCAAGGAAGACAGAGGCGTGAGGTTCTGCCCAGCCAGGCCCACAGGCCACACCAGAAGCCGAGTCCTATGGGGACTAGGCAACTGCACCGGGGACGGCTGGACATCACAGCGCCTCCAGGGACCACTGGGGCTGGAACTGGGGCTGGACCCAGGACTGCCGCCCCCCCCCCCGCAACAGTGCCCCTCCACGGTCCTGCTCCTCTCTCAAGCCTGGGGGTAATACACAGCCACACGCCTGAGTTTGATGCAGATTCTTCCAGTTTCCAGAAGGGAAATTAGTGACTTTTTTTTTTTTTATCATCCATGGACTCTAATGAAGAGTCAATGAAAAGAGACAATGCCCCTGCCCTCAGAGGTTTTCCCCTCCTGTCCTATACCCTGTTGACTTTGGTCCAACCCTGACATTCTACTTGGATATCCAGACTGTTGTCACTTATGTATTTCTCTTCAGAGGGGGTGTGAGGCAATATCAAATGTGCCATTGCTCTGCAGAAAGCTTGGAGGGGAACAGGGTGACCTAGCCGTTAACTAAGTACCCAAAGTCAAGGTGAGAGCTGGTTAGAAAATGCTAAGCACCTGTCAAGATTCTCAGGCCCACATGTGGAACAGCTTCGGCTGGGGTCTGAAGCTCCCTCGAGGAGCAGGAGAACCTCCCCCACCAAGGAGACGGTCTCAGAGGCAGGACGGAGCCCCGGATGTTGGCAGTTCCTCCCCCAACAAGGTGGGAAGCGAGCGGAGGGGGCTGTAGGAGGCTGGGAGATTTTGAAAGATTATAACTAGACTTCTCTGTTTAGCTTCTCCCCAGCTCTGCAGCCGGTCTGCAGTTAGGATAAATTCAGCACAGGAGGAAAAGGCAACATTTCCTCCCCCTCTCTCCTCCCATTTTAGGTGAGAGGAGGAGGTGGCATGGGGGATAGAGAAGGATCTGGTGTGCTCACCAGCTGGTGCTGCGCTGGGCTGAACAGCGAGCTGACTCTACGCCCCCCCAGAGAGGGGCCCCCTCTCTCTTATCCTTGTCCCCAATGCCTTGGAAATCGGGGTGGTCTCAGGTAGTGGGGGGAATAGATAGCCCCCCCCCGCACGGTATGATCCAAGGGTCCCCGCAGCCAGTACACCCCATGCAGACCCCTATGAACCCGGCTCAGGACTTGCAGCCCTACATGGGGGCCGCATATGTGGAGGACAGTCTTGCTTTCAGAAGGCCCCAGTCGAAATGCAGTCGCGTCACCTGAGAACAGTAACGTGTGAACAGGGCTGGTCATCAGATCGCCGAGGGCTGGGCTGTGCGGCAGTTCTAAGGATGGGAGCCAGAGAGATGGATGCTAGTGAGGGGGTGTGCGGAAGGCATGCGGGGGTGCGTGCTCCACGTGTAGGGGTGGCATGAGGCTCCTGGGCGATAAGGGGCCCTGGAAGGTTAGAATGAGTGGGGAGTGAGGGACTGGCCACTGGGAGAATCAGCAGCAGGCCTCCTGACTCCACCTCTCTGTGGCCTGGGGAAGAAGCTGGAAAGCTTTGGATCCAGCTCTCCTGTTAAAACCTAACTCAGGAGCCTGGACCACAGGCACAGATGCCTCCTGGGCTGTGTGTTGGCCGTGGACATGGAGCTGGTGCTCCAGGGACAATTAGGCAGAACCATAGCGATTGTTTCCATTACCAGTGATTTGTTGTAGCATTTGGTTCAACGCCTTGTAGCTATGGAGACGAGATGCTCTGTCTCAACTTGTGTTTTGTCCTGTGCTTTTTAGGAACCATACAAGGGGCTGTCACCTTTGGGCTTGCTGTCACTTTGAGCTGCAGGGTCTGCACTGCGAATTGTTAACGCAGTTTATTGCCCTGATGGTAAAATTCTAGTTATGAAGTCAGTTACTGTTCAAAAATTGCTGCCTTTGGTCTTTTCTGTGGATTGAGCCATACTGCTTATCACTATAAAGGTTGGGTTTTGCTTTGTTTTGCTTCCCATGCATACTTCTGTTTTGTGGCTGAGCGGAGAAACGAAATCCTCCACCTTACCATTTAACAAATGAGGCCTGGTCCTTTAGTCCTTTCAGCTCCTTCTTGGAAAGTGTGAGATTTGGTTATTATCTGAGTCCTCAGTGGATGGGAGGGTCCTTTTCAGGAGTCCCAATTTTGGTACTTCTGTTTTGGTATTTTGCTATACTGTTTTGATAAAGACATTACACATAAATGAATATCACATTGTATGTATAGACATCTGCTGATATGTTCATAGTAATCTGGTGGTGGAAAGCAGATGATTTTTTTCATGTTCTGTGATTTCTAGGTTTCTGCATTGAGAATATCTATTCTTGCATTTAGAGGAAGAAGGCAACAGATATTCGTTCGTAAGGAGAACAAATTTCTATTTTCAAATAATGTGTACAGTAGGATATTTTTCCTAGAATTATGCATATAACTTCTGTGCCCATCTACCTGTCCACCCGTGCACTCACCCCACCCATCCTTCTATCTGTATATTTGTGCAGAAAACTATGTAGAATGACCATGACCGAATGTTTGTGATACTTATTTCTGGTTGGTGAGATTTCAAAAGGCTTTGTTTGTTTTCTTCTTTGTACTAAACTCTAGTGCTTGAAACTGGTAATAATGAGGTGCTTTTTAAAAAGAGTAGTGCGGGCGCCTGGGTGGCTCAGTGGGTTAAAGCCTCTGCTTTCGGCTCAGGTCATGATCCCAGGGTCCTGGGATCGAGGCCCGCGTCAGGCTCCCTGCTCAGCAGGGAGCCTGCTTCCCCCTCTCTCTCTCTGCCTGCCTCTCTGCCTCCTTGTGATCTCTCTCCCTCTGTGAAATAAATAAATAAAATCTTTAAAAAAAAAAAATAAAAAGAGTAGTGCAGCCTCTCTGCTCTATTCCCGGGGTGAGCCCCAGCCACAGAGCCCAAGTGAGCGCTCCCAGCTGGTAAGGCCAAGCGAAATCTTGACCTGCCCTGGCTCCCCTGGTCCCGCGGAGCCCGCCGGTGGCAGCCCTGGTCAGGGCAGTGCACAGCTCAGCGGGGAGCAAAGAGGGAGCTTGCAGGTGACACCTGGGCTCTGTCTAAACCCACAGGCAGTGGCATCCTGAGCCTTTGATGTATGTTTTATGACCAGCTGGCTGGGTCTGTAGCTGGCTAGGGCTCCGTGGTTCACAGCTCCGGGGGAGACAGCAACAAGCCCCTGGGGCTCCCCCTGCCCCTGAGATTCTTATTCTTGCACCATGTCGCTCCTACCCCTAACACCCCCAACCTGGGGTAGGGGCTCCTGTGGAAGCATCTCCAAGGGCCCGCAGGTTTGGGGGTTGTTAAGTTCAAGGATGTCTGTTGAACGGTTTCGGCTCTAGTAGAAGGACCAACAGGCCCTCCTTGCCTATGAATTTGCAGAGCATTTGCTGAATGTTGGAGAGCTGGGAAGCAGAGACGTTTTGTCACTTGGGGGGAAAGTAAGGATGACATGACCACCTAGGAAAATAGGTCATTCGTCAGCTGGTAGAGGTCAAGATCTACGGACGCTGCGACCTCGAAGTCCGGCTCCTATGCACGTGCTAGGCTTTCAGAGACGTGGAAGAGCGAGCATGGGCGTCTTCATCCTACTAACCCCAAACTGGAAACAACACACTGTCCCTCAGCATTTATAGCACACGTGCTCTAAAGAAACTGAGCTGTGCTGCACACCGGATGCTGTAGTCTGGACAAATGAGCCAAATCTAGCTTGGTGCAAGGACATGGATGTAAGTCACACACACACACAGTCAAGTGAGGCAAATCCTAAAACAATGTGTACAGCATTATTTCACTTGTGCAAAGTTCAAAGACAAGAAAAACTAAATGTACTTTTTTTAGGGCTGTGTAGAAAAGTGGTAACATATGAAAAAAATCAAGAAAAAAAAACTATTAATAAATTCAGGATAAGGTTGCCCCCGGGGGGAAGGGGTGGCAGAGAGGACTCAGAACCAGGAAGCAGGTGCTGACCAGACTCCAGATCCATTGGCACCTTGATCCTGCACCTCCAGCCTCCAGAAGGGTGAGGAATTAATGTTTGTTGTGTCAGTCTATGGCACTTTGTTTCAGAGTAGAAGGGGTATTGGGGTGCCATTCGGTGTTCTCCCTCTTAGGTGGTGGTGGCAAGGATGATGCTTTATAATTATTGATTAAACTGTTCACTTGCATTTCACATGCTTCTCTGAGCATGTTCTATTTCACAACAAAAGTGTTAAAAAGACAAAAAGCAAAATGTAGCAAAGGGATATTCCAGCCTCCACATCTAGAAATGGCCTCTTCTGTTACCCATAAGCTTCCTTAATTTCAGGAGCCTGAAGCAGCCTCTTTGTGCAAGTCTCTGACCAGGGTCATAGATCAATAGGCCCTTATTTACCAAGTTCTACTATGAGCTTAACCGAGTTCTACTATGATCTCGTACCAGATCCTGGCGAGGGTCAGGGTGGGACATGTGCTTCCCCTGAGAGGACAAATCTTTGGAAATAACAGTGGAAAACACTAGAGCAGGCTATAGACTTGTAGTGCCGCAAAAGTCCTTAGGAGAAGGTGCTCTGTGAAGGGACGTAGGGAGCCAGGGAGGGTGTCGGGATAAAGGAAAGGATGTTGTGAAGGTGGTGGGACATCACGGCGTATCAAGGAGGCCAAAGAGGGCCTGCCTGCTGGTCCAGATACCCAGGTCCCCATGGGTGACTAGTGGAAGCCAAGTATTGTGGGATTGACAGGGTGGCTCAAGAGGGTTTGGAAGACCGGGAAGATGAAGTTTCCCCCCACCCCACCTTGTTGCTAATCTGTCAGTCAATCAATAGATCATCAGTCTGCTGTCCCCAGACACATTAAAGTCTAAACAGTCAACAAGAGAATTGAACTAAGGAAGACCTGCACAAAGCCTTGGAGAAACCTAGATGAGTCAGTGTAAGAGAATTAACAATCATGATGCTCATGGCAGAACTCCCTTGGAGAGCAATCCTCAGCTGCCCCAGGAAAGCCACTGATCCTAAGTCCACGAAGGCTCACCATGGAAAATAGCATGACAATCCTCCAGAAAGTTTAACCTCCCGGAAGTCCACTTCTGGGTAGATCCCTATAAAACCAGAACTAGGGACCCAAACAAGTATCTGTGCACCCGTGTTCACAGGAGCATTATTCACAGTAGCCAAGCTGGAAACAATCCAAGTGTGTCCGTCAGCAGATGAATGGGTAAAAAAAACATGGTATGTATGTAACAGCAATATTATCCAGCCTTAAAAAGGAACGGAGCGTTGGTACAGGCTACAGCGTGCATGACCCTTGAGGACATTCTACCAGATGAGATAAGCCAGTCATGAAATGACAACTCTTGCCTGAGTCCACTTATCTGAAGCACTTCGCATTGGCAAATTCCTAGAGACCGAAAGTGGACTGGTGGTTGCCGGGGACTGGGGGAGGCCGGGTGATAGGGAGCCATTGTTTAATGGGAGGTCTGTTTCTGTTTGGCATGACCAAATCTGTGGAAATAGTGGTGAAGGTTGTGCAACCTTGTGAATGTACTTAATACCATGGAATTATATATTTAAGATGGTGAAAATGATACATTTTATGTGTGTTTTACCATCCACCAGAAAAAAGTTCACAGGGGCTATGATGGATGGAATGTGTCCCCCCAAGTTCCTATGTTGAAATCCCAACCCGCACTAAAATCCCAACCCGTTATGAGGTAGGACCTGTGGAAGATAATTAGGTCATGAGAAGGGAGTCTTTCTGGAAGGGATTAGGGCTCTAGTCGGATGAGACCAGAGAACTTGCTGCTTCTCTCTTCCACGTGAGGAGAGAAGACGACCATCATCTGTAAACCAGGAAGCAGATGCTGACCAGACGAGGGATCCGTTGGCACCTTGATCCTGGACCCCCAGCCTCGAGAAGGGTGAGGAATTAATGTTCGTTGTGTCAGTCGATGGCACTTTGTTTCAGAGATTCAAACTGGCTAAGACCGGCTCCCAAAACTGTTCCTGCATGTGGAGCCAGAGGAGAGAGCCAGGGCCGTGGAGTCATTTACTGCCCGGCAGCAAAGGCAGAAAACAACGTGAAACTTCTCACCGAAGACCGCAAGAGGGGAAAGTGCTGTCCTCGGCCTGTCTCCGGAGCTCCTCCTGCTCTTGGCTACGCAACCTCCGAGATGCCCCGGGAACCTCAGGGACGCAGGCAGACCTTTCCGCTTCCTGGAAAAGAGCCCCGGGCTCTCCTTCCCACCTTCGTGCCTAAACAAAAGCTGAACCCCGGACAGCCTCCAAGGAGCTGTCCCCCGGGAAGTCACCTTCCATCATGCTTCTTGGGATGCGGGAGCCCACCTTGGCTGCTATTTGAAGAAGAAAAGGAGTTTAAAAAGCTAGAGATGCCACAGTATGTTCACATACACACAGTGGAAAATTCGCTCTCACACTGCTCCAGCAGAAAACCTCCTCTCCCCATGGCAACCAGATTCCACCGAGAGCACGCATCTCTGCCAGGTCACCCCGCCCCCCACATTCGTCCGCCTCAGCTCCTCGGCCGCTGCAGGAAACACGTGGGCCCCAGACGATCCCACGGCCCCGGGGCTGCTGGCCGGGGGCTCTGTTCTCATCTGTGAGGGGCCCTCCCAGAGACCCATCTGACCTGGGGCGGCGGGGACTCTGGGGCAATGTGAGTCCGGGCTTCAGAGCCCTGGGGCAGTGGATGGAATTCAGGATGGGTCTGTGCTGCTGACCAGAAAATCCGCCCCTGGTTCATCACAAGAACCTCAGCTCCTGCTTTCACGAGAAACTCAGGTGACAGCTGGACCCTTAACGCTTTATTCCCTCGAACACAGAGTTTCTATCATCCTCCCTTGTGATCTTTCAGAACAAGGACTTCCTTTGGTGCGTTTTCTCAGTGCCGTTTTCAGAGAGCGGTTTGGAGAGGCTGACCTGCGATAAAGCCACGGTCCCCTCCCTCGGGGACCAGCGGGAGGTCTCTCCCCCTGCAGTTGTCCTCCCCTGCTGACACAGGGGAAGCCTTGCAGGGGGGACAGGAGGGTTGATGTTTCAGGGGCCCCCAGCTGACCACATTCTCTTCTCTCCTGCAGTACGGGTTATAATCAGCAGGTTCTGTTTTTAAATCCCAGGCCTGAGGTCTCTTTCCCCCAACGTTGTAGAAAGCTGTGGGCACTCCAAGAGCCAATTCAGTAAGTTTGTCCTTTGGATCATATCGGATTGGGGCCCAGGCTTTTGGTACAAGGAAAACACTCGAAAGCAAGCAAGTAGCCGTGTTGTTAGCGGACCGCATGGGTTGTCTGCCCTTCACCACTTTCCCTTGCCTTTGAGCTGCTCTGTGGTGGGGGGGTGGGAGGGCGGGCTTCCTGACTGAGTTTCTCTGCATCTTGGACGAAGGTTGGCCTGGGCCAGTTCTCTGCTGCGCCGTCCCCCGGGGCTCTCCAAGCCCCACTGCCCAGCAAGGCAGGGCCCTTTGGCATTCCTTCCTTGTGAGAAATCCCCAGCTGCCCCTCAGAATGACTTTCCACCAAACACTTTGTCTCCCACTATCATAAAGTTGGAAGAAGAAGAAAGAACAGTGGTTCACGGGGGTGTAGGCAAGAAAAAAAGAAAAAAACTTTGGCATAATCCAAATTCAGCTCAATAGACTTGGAGTGGGATGGACGTTGTGGGATGAAAACCTCTGACTTCCCTCTGTAGAGAGACCACTATGGAAATCCGAGAAGCGGGCTGTGATACAAGGGAGATCACATGGGGCGGGGATGGGGGGCCAGGGGAGCAGTGTCCCAGGAGCCCAGACCCTGGCCCAAGTGTTGTTGGGTCAGGTCTGGCTTGTCTTTCTTTTTTTTTTTTAAGATTTTTTATTTATTTATTTGACACAGAGATCACAAGGAGGCAGAGAGGCAGGCAGAGAGAGGAGGAAGCAGCCTCCCCACGGAGCAGGGAGCCCGATGCCAAGCTCGATCCCAGGACCCTGAGATCATGACCCAAGCCGAAGGCAGAGGCTTTAACTCACTGAGCCACCCAGGTGCCCCATGGCTTGTCTTTCTTTCTTTTTTTTTTTTTTAAGTAAGATGATGAAGCTTCTTCCCTTTAGCTGCTTTCTGTTATCTTGCTCTACCCAGCTAGAGGTATAAGGATTCAAGTCTTCAGATGTTTCCTCTTAATCACTATAATTAATATTAATGGTGATTAATTTTTAATGAGGACATATCAAGGAGCACTCTGGCAAAATGTTCACTGGTAATTTGAATAACCTTGATTTTGTGAGGTCAGTCGCCCTCTTTGCTTGGCCACCTGTTTGACAGACAACGGCCCGGATCCTGGAATTCTCTGGTAATTTATTAGTTTCTTCTCCCAGATCTGGGACAAAAGCAGGGTTTTTCCAGAGAGGAAATAGCAAGGAAGTTAGGCTCCCCGACTGATGTCTCCTCCCACCTCTGAGAGGGCTGTGGAGGGACCAGCCGGGGATTTCCTCTGCTCTTTCAGTGACACCGCCAGGAACAGGAACTGTCCTCTGGCGAGCATTCACTGAGGCTCAAGCTAGGCCGTGTGCACCTGCTCCAGTGGCTTTGGGAATCCAAGGCAGGAGGGTGTCCTGGCTCCTTCCGCTCTGACAAAGGGAGTGGACACCCTCCACACAGACCAGTGGATTCCAAGAAACCTTCCTTCACTGATCATGTAGAAACCATTCATGACGTGGAAACTCCCCTCCCAGGGCAGCTGGTCCAGCACAGAGGCTCCGATGGTGGGTGAAGACACTTCCACGAGGGGGAAGCCTCATGCCTGTCACTCACCATTAGCTTCAGGGTTATACTTCATATCCTCAGTACTCCTTAATTTCTCTTAAATCATTCATGCCCAAATCAATGTTGTAAAAGCTGATGTTAAGGGGGGAAATGTTCTTAGAGGAGTTATTAAGTTTGCAGAAAAACCAAGGCTTCCTATGCACAAGTTGCTTGTTTGCTTAATATCCTAAAGGTTTATTTCTTTATTGTGAAAGTTTCAGAAACATTATTCTCACATGATTGCAATCGTCATGAAGGTGGAGCTGGTATATAGGATTTCCCAAACTTACCTGACTACCGTAGAGTCCTGGGCTCTTGAAATCTCTGTTGAGCCTCCTGGTATTATCTGCCTGCCTACAACTAAAGCAAAACCAAGTTCATTGGAACTCAAGGTGGTCGCAGAGCAGCTCAGCGGTAGCAGGCTCGAAGGGGGAGTCACAGGAGGCTTTTGTAGGGTTTGGGGGTTCTGGATTCAGTGTTTACCATGTGTCTTTCAAGGTGGGAGACAAATGGTAGTATAAGGCTGGGGAACACAGCAGGGATCTTGTAGGGGGTCTTCATGGGTAAACTCTGACAAGCCAGCTGGTTGCCCAGGTGAGCAGTCCTTTTGTTTCAGGTTAACTGATCTGCAGAAACTTCTGGAGCAAGCAGTCTCAGCTTCCTTGGGCAGAGGTCTCATGGAACAAACAGCTGAGCTGTGTTGACACAAGTGGTCCCAACTCTCAGGCCTTCTGGCTGGGTTCAGCTGAGGCAGATTGTGTCAAAGTTCTCAGAACAATTTCCATTTCTTACATTTTGTGCAAGGCCGGTCTCATCGGGTGCAGGCCAAGGAATCAAAACCCTTGAAATAATTCAAACACAGTTCATGTTAGAGCCCATTTCCTTTTTCTGCCTTGACATCTAATTTAGGTTAAGCTATGTTATCTAGAATAAAATTTGAGTAGTCAACGGAAGTATTGAGGACACAGTCAGGCTTAGGTCATAAATGAGGAGGAGGGGACTCCGAAGGGAGGCAGCAGTAGCCCAGCTACTGACCGTATGTTCTTAGTTTTTGTATTCTTGATGCCCTGGCATTTGGAGTTTGAATCTGGGAAGACTGCCCGTCTCGGGGTAGCTAATTCCTAGAGGCAAAGGACTCCCCTGCAGGTGCACCTGTGCTATACGGACCGACCAGCCCGAAAGCCCACCTCCCCAACAATCTCCTTCCTCAAACTCACACCAAACCCAAATCCCCCTGCTTATGACACCCCAGGGCCAGATCCCAGACAGCTAGGGACCGCCCCCAGAGTCCAGAGCCTGCTGCAATTCTTCCAGTTACCCAGTACCAAGCTAACTCAGGGAACCTCCCCGTCTGCCTGTTCCTTCCCAAGAGAACCCCTTCCGGGCCTTGCTCTGCCCTCTCCCCCACTGCGGGGCTGGTCCGTCCCCATGTGCTCCTGCCTCCTGTTTCTGGAGGTCTGGGAGCATCAACTTTCGAATCCCTGACAACCTTGTCCATGTCTGCGGGTCTCACCATCCTTGATTGCAACAAGCCCCAGGGACGTCTTAACACGCTGACGGAAAATGGAGCCCAGCTCCTTTAGCACAATGGGGACACACGAGAACCACCTGGGGAGCCGCCTTCCCGGGCATTGCCTGCAGAGCATTCGGTTTAATGGGCTTACCTCGGGGCCTCCCGTGAGCCTCTCGGGCAGCCAGAGCTGAGAAACACTGAGCCCGTGGTTCCCAAAGTGTGATCCCCCGAGGAAGCAGCAGCATCACCTGGGAGCTTGTTAGAAATGCAAATATCCGGACCCCACTCAGCTGTCCTAATTCAGAAAGGGCACGAGGGGCCTTGATCGAGTTCTCCAGGTGACCCTGAAGGAGGCTCAGGTTTGAAAACCGCGGCCCTGGGTGAGGCAGGGTGGAGTGGGAGAGGCAGGCCCGCCTCGGGCTGGGGGCGCGAGCCCTACGGTTGGGCTGGGGCTACCCCCGAGGGTGGCTCTCTGCGGCCGTTCCTAGAATCCTGCTGCAGCCCACAGATTCTGGTGAGTCGTATCTCCGTTCTCATTCGTCCTGGGGTATTTATTTGTTTATTTTTAAATTTCTCCGTGGATCTCCTGGTTGTACGATAGCATGCCATTTAATCTCTACGTATTTGTGAATGTTCTAGTTTTCTTGTAGTTGATTTCTAGTTTTATGCCGTCGTGGTCAGAAAAGAGGCTTGATAGGATTTCAGTCTTAAGTTTATTACGAGTTGTTTTGAGGCCTGACATAGTCCTTCCTGGAGAAGGTTCCGTCTGTGCTTGAGAAGAAGGTATATGCTGTTGTTTTGGGTGGGGAGTTTTATGTATCTGTTAAGCCCCTCTGGTTTTGCATTGTGTAAGGCTAATGTTTCCTTATTGATTTTTGGTCTGGATGGTGCACCCATTGGTGGAAGTGGGGTGTTAAAGCCCTCCAGGATTAATGTGTTGCTCTTTCTCCCTTTAGCTTTGTTAATATTTGCTTTATACATTTAGGTGTTCCTATGCTGCGTGCATAAATATTTACAAATGTTATATCCTCTTGTTGGATTAACCCTTTTATCGTTATGCAATGCCCTTCTTTGTCTCTTACCACAGTCTGCTTGAAAGCCTATTTTGTTTGATGTAAATATAGCTGCTCCCGCTTTCTCGGCGCCTCCATCTGCATAGAATATCTTTTTCCATCCCTTCATCTCCAGTCTGTGTGTGTCCTTACATCTTCGGGGCATCTCTCGTAGGCCGCGTAGAGATGGCTCCGGTTTTTTTTATCCGTTCAACCACTCTGTGTCTTTTGATTGGGACATATATAGTCCATTTACGTTTAAAGTAATTGTTGATAGGTATGTACTTATTTTGTTAACTGGCTTCTGTTTTTTTAATTAGTCTTTGTTCCTTTGCTCTCTCCCTTTTTGATTTGATGACTTTCTTTGTAGTCTCCTTTATCTTTTGTGTGTCTGCTATAGGTTTTGCTTTGTGGTTACCCTGGGCTTCCATAAAATAACTTATATTTATAATAGCCTGTTTAAAGATGGTAACGACTTAATTTGAATGCACATT
This sequence comes from Ailurus styani, assembly GCA_002007465.1. Lineage (NCBI taxonomy): Eukaryota > Metazoa > Chordata > Mammalia > Carnivora > Ailuridae > Ailurus > Ailurus styani. Next base: position 152,546 of record LNAC01000122.1, read on the forward strand.
TTTACTCCCCTTCCTCCACATTTTGATGTCTCCTTGTTCCTTGGATCTGGGGACAGAGAGCTGATGTACTTGAACTGAAACTTTGTGTACTTGAATCATCTCCTTTCTCTCATGGTTTGGATACAACTTTTTTTTTTTTTAAAGATTTTATTTATTTGACACGGAGAGAGAGAGATTACAAGTAGGCAGAGAGGCAGGCAGAGAGACAGGGAGAGGAGGAAGCAGGCTCCCCGCCCAGCAGAGAGCCCGATGAGGGCCTCGATCCCAGGACGCTGAGATCATGACCTGAGCCGAAAGCAGAGGCTTTAACCCACTGAGCCACCCAGGCGCCCTGGATACAACTTTTAAAAAGAAACAAATTATTGCTCAATATTATGAATATTCTTTGGCAAAAATAAAAACTGTCTTAGGAAAATGTCCACTCATAGGAAGAGGCAACCAAATGATCAGCCCAGGTCTTGATTTTTCTTTCTTCTTTTTTATTTTCCCCCCCACTTACAAGCCTTGGCTTGTGCCCAAGTTGTACTTACAAGACAACTTACAAGACAACAATACCAAAGGAAACTCACTGATCTAAGATTGACCCAATGAAGACCAAAAGATTTTTATGTTTTTAGAATACTCCAAGTTTACAACATTTTACCTGTAGAAGATCCTTTTTGCTGATTTCCTTCAGTGAATCATTTTAATCTTTAAACATCACCTCCTCTGCTTTTTTGTGTTACCATAGTGACGTGGGCAGCTAAGTAATTGTTTCAGAACTAGAAAAACCACTCCAAGGATTTGTCGCCTCGCCTGCTGATGTTACCTGCTCCAGTCATAATTGTGACTGTATGCAAACAACAGTAAAACCCAAGGTCTAAGTGTTCATGAGAGCGCCATGAACTAGGTCAGCAACACGGTGCTTATACTGTTTGTGGTGTTTTGTGCTACTAGGTGGAAAAAACAAAATGTTGCCATTGTGAAATATATTACAACTGAAAAATTATTAAAATCTCTTTAGCAGAGAAATATGACTCATCAATCAGGGTTTTCCTTCTGCTATTTGGTGATGAATGACTCATAATTTTTAGCTTGAATTTTCCTTGATTTTTGGTTCCAATATGTGAAATAGCAATTGATGATAGATCCTTGTGTGAGATGCAGGACTAGTGAAATAATTTTACTTTAAAAAAGTTGTAAGTGTTTGCTGAGAGGCCCTGATGTCTTTAATAAGGTAGGAGAATGCATTGAAACAAATGTTTGGAACTATGATGAAAGTATTAATATAACATTTATTAATAAAATTGCTAGTTGGTCTTAAGTGGGATTTGGTGTATGCGTTATGACCTAATTCCTTGACTGGACAGAACCAAGGGAAAAGAACAACTTCAGTTTTTTCCCTTCATTACTATTTGGTAAATGTGAAAGATTGTCAGTCTGTTTTAGATGAATGGGGACTCTGAGCTGTCAGGTTGAGACCATCTCTTGTTCCAGAATGACCACCAATGAGGCACAGTTGGCCAAAATAATGCAAAGGACTGCTAACAGCAATGCCTAGACTCAAGCAATGCAGGGAAGTCGGGGGCGAGTGGACCCGCAGCAGACCACATGATGGGGCCCCTTTGTGCTCTGTCATCACATTCCAGAAAACACACTGGCCCTCAAGCGACAGGCCGCTGAGAACTTATGCTTTGGATGCCTCCAAATAAGCTCGTACTCCGTGTGTGTGAAGTCCTTTCCATATTTTCTTTTCCTGTTGGTCAAATGAATGTTTGTAGTCAGCTTGACAGTATCAGTGGAACTGTAAGAGTGTGGCTGGTGAAGCCCCGCTTTCCCCCAAGAAAGGCACATACATCCGTGCTGTCTTGTTTCAGCTTTCTATTGATGCCTAGTGCTGAGGCCCGTAGGAAAGAAGATACTCAGAAAAAGGACAAAATCCAAGTTTGACTAGGCCATGTTGACCCATTAAGCTCCTTGAGAACTGGAAGTGACCTTGTTCCCAGGCCTAGCACAGTGCCTGGCCCACTGGGAGCAGGCAGGAAATGGGAGTGGGATGGGGAGTGTAGATACATGAGGCGGTGCAGGCCTGGGCTGCATTTGGACAGAGAGTGCAAGTAAAAACTCGATCTCTAAAACTTAGAGAAGCTGACAGATCCCTGGCAACGTTCCCTTCTTCTTAGCCTTCTCCTACATTCCATCACACTGCGAGCCAGTCGGGTGTCACAAGGGCCCAGATGTTCAGTGGGAGCGTGAGGTGTGATGATGAGGAATGTGAAGATCATTATTGCTTCAGCTCATACAGGGACATGCCGTTCACTTAACAGGAGTAGACAAATGTGAGTACCACACAGTTGTTATAGGCAAAATCAGGTTATAACGACCCTGAGAGAGTTCTAGAAGAAGTGACCCTCCCAATGAGTAAAACGTATAATTGGGAGAAGAATTTTGGGTATTCTGCTTTTCCAATGTGCATTTAAAAAACCAAACCAAACCCAAAACACCCTTTTTGCTTTTCTTCAATGGAATTACCAGTAATAGCTAATCAGCTCTGGGGCTATAAACTCTAAAATATTTTGTTGAAAATGAATAGTGTTGGAACCCTGAACCTAATTTATTCAGAGGCACTCCATTTGAGCTCATCAAGTAACCAGGAACATTGTGATAAATATCCGTTCTTCCACTTACAAACATTTTAAATATCAATTCAGTGAAGAACGACTTCCTTTGGCCAGCTGGTGTGACTAACTGGCATTAAAAACTAACAAAATGTAGAGAATGGAGATTGATTTCTCAATAATTTCTTTAAAACTATATATAGAAAACGGAGAAGAAATGGACCTGACATTCAGGGCAGAGTATACACAGTGCTTGCCAAATTGGTGGATGATCACGGAGCGGTTTATGGGTCCCTCCTTCACTCCCGCAGTGGAAATCAATAGAAATTTTTGCCTCATCTTAAAAGGTCATGATTTCAGAAATCTCCCATTAGTCACAGAAAACTATGTGTAAAACCTTCTGGTAATTATTAAGAGCCTCCTGAGCCAACAGGGGATTGTTTCTTCATTTCAAGGAGTGTCACCCCCATGGTCCAAGAATGCTCACAGATGATGTAGCTCACAGATGATGTATAATTTGAATCTGCATATCCTGAGGGAATGAACTACAAATCCGGGTCTTTAAAAACAAACCAACTGTGCTTGTTCACAGAGCTGGTAAACAAGGATCTTGTCTGAAGACTTGGAAATTTATCTAAACCTCTGCTGAGTGTTTACTATGATCAGGTATTGCTTCTGCCCCAGGTAGATCTCTAATTCTAGTAAGTGCCTCCCCAGCTCCCCTGCGCACACGGAACCTGTTCCCCTTAGGTGCATGTCTCATCTGCTGCCTTTGGTCTGACATTGAAATGGGACTGATTCTTCAGGTGCCTGGGAGCCTCATGGTCATAGTCACACTTAACCCTGAAAGTCTATGCAGTCCTGCCGGGGGAAGGCTGTAGTGTTACCTTGGCACCACAGAGCTTACGTGAAGTGATTTAAGTGTCATTGTGTGTGTGTGTGTGTGTGTGTGTGTGTGTGTAATTCTGTTGCCTTTTAAAACGTTTTTGAGACCTCTTGAAGGAAGCCACAGTGTTAAATATTTCTGCTGCCTGGATTTTCCTGGGTAATTTTATGGAATATTTCACATTCCAGTAAAGCAGAATAATAATAGACGAATTTCCTCTTAGAAAAGAAAATAGGGACTACCCAAAAGTCAGCCATACCTGTTCCTTTTAGGAAAAGAACAGGGTGATTTTATCCTAATAAAGCATTATTTCTTCACAACTGGATTTCTCCGTTAAAAGGACTCTGTACAAAATGAACATGAGCCATGAACGCATCGCAGCTCAGTAGCCTTACCTGACCCGGGACAGATTTATGTGATCTGATTTCTCTGACAAATCTATTTCGTGAGTCAAGAGCATGGACTTAAGTGTACAGTGCCTTTTAATGGCCTCCATTTTAAAGAAAGTTTCCGTGTTAAACAGAACAAATCTCTGTACCCTCTTAATCCCTGTACCCCATGTTTAGTGTGATATTTTCTGTGGGAGACGGTGGTTGAGAAGGTCATGGTGACTGTCTAACTCTTGAACAACCACACTTTTCTGAATGCATACATTAGTAGTTCTACTGTCAACCTCCTGCTAGAGCCCAGGGGCAAAAACAGGAAAAGGTCTTCATTTCTGTCAGCTTCCATTATCTTTGAGATAGTCTTCATGGTATCAAGGATTGAAGTGGCAAAAACACAAAAATGTGCCTTGCATTATTATTATTGTTTTTGCTTTTGAAAGCTACGGGTAGAACTTGAATTCTGGAAGGATGCTCATCTGACAGACCCTGGAGGGTCCTTATGCAAAGAGACATGGGTGGCTAGTGACACAGCAGGCCCACCACAAGTGTCCTGGCATCTAGAAGTACGCGGACCGACTCTTCTCAGCAGCCCGGGCAGCCCCACCACATGTGAACGCCAGCATTTCTGACAAATCAAATGTTGAACAAGTCACTCTTTTTAGTTTTTCTTCTGATGGCTTGAGAAGGAACAACTGCCGGCCCCCCCACCTCTCATCCAAAGTTGAGAAAATAGTCTAGCTTTCGCCAAAGCATGCCAGAAGAAAAATCCAATGAATGGGTATTTAATTCTAAGCAGTTTTCAATTATTCTAAGAACTCAACACAAAACCTTACTCAGTATTAAATGGCCAAACACATTTTCCCAAATATCCTCAATCACAGGGGAAAAAGTAAGCTATCAATATTTTTGATTTCTAAAAGCCAAATTTAATAAATTAATAAATGCAGGCCAGATAAAAGCACAAAATTGCAACAAAAATCCAAAAATAACATAACAGAAAATGTTCCGCATTGTACTTTTTTATTGGTGGATAATTTACTAACGTAACAAATCTGAAAACACGTTTTGCTTTTGCTGGAAAGAAAGGACTATGTTAGCGAAGAACTAAGAGAAACCAGAAATGAAGCGTCTGAGAAAAGTCGGCGTATGTTCTAGTCTATGGCCACGCAGCAGCCGGAGGGGCCGGCTCATCCATTCGTGTGCGTGTTTGCAGAAGCGTCAGAAACCAATGACCTAGAACCCAAAAGCGAAGTCACGACGGATTTACTCTGCGAAACATGCTGAGTTACAACCACAGACTACCCAGGACAGAGAGGCGGTGCAGGCTTGTTGTCTCCTTTGTGTGGGGTTCCCTTGCCAGAGAGGGGGCTAATCATGCAATAGCTTGAGTTTCTCTTAACATGATAAACACCCAGGGTTACTAGAACTGGAGCGCGTGTGTTCACGGTTTTACAAGGACAGCGGAGCGGGGCTACGGAAACAATGGAAAGTTCCTTCATTTTAATCTGGCTACCTGCCCAAACTTCTAACCAAGAAATGATTCAGCTGTAAGAGCCAATTAAATTACTATAAAACATTCCTTCATCTGTAAAACATTTGTTTCCCCTGCGAACTAAAGGTTAGAATAAAATGTCTTCATTTTTGATAAGCAGCTCCACCACCAGTCTCTGGTATCGTATATCGTTCAAGGCAGCCATGGCGTCCAGCTCTGGGGATCTCATCAGGGTCGGGCCGAACACAATGCCAAGGTTCTCGGCATTCATAAGATTCTCCTTCTCATGGAGGGTCACCCTGAAAAACAGAAGCAAGGGGCACGCCTTCGTGTAAGCTTCACGGAAGCCCTCTCCCGGGGCTCGAGCACGAGAACAAAAACCAGGTTCACGTCAAGGTTCCTGCCCACTTACCAACTTGTCAGCTACGTTCCTTCTCTGTCGCCCTTGATAAATTAAACTTCTGGTGATCCCGGAGCTCCCACCCGAGCTCACTGTTGGACTGTGTGGGTGTCTGCCTGTAGTGGGCCAGGGGTTGGGTCGTCTCGATTGTTCTATCAGCCCTCCTTCCACTTGGCTGTCTGGCTCCCTGGGTTTTTACAGAATACCTGGGGAGGGTGGTGGCGGTGGCTCAGAGAGGTGGCTGCAGGCAAGTGGCCTGGTGTTCGTGTTCACGCTACAGCAAAGGCCCAGGCTGGGATTTCAGAGTTGTTCCTTTGCTTTAGTGCTAAGGACTTAATTGCATCCATATATGAAGCAAACTTAAATATGCAAGTGAAGTTGTAAGCATATTAAACACAAGTTTTAGCTCCTACTGCTTTTAAGGGGGGAAGCCGTGTAAATGTTAAGTGCGCCATCAGTTAAATATTCATTTTTGGGTAGTTCTTGCTGAGAGGCATACAAAATAGATGTCAAGTTCTGTCTTTTTTGTTTCTAATTGGCTTTATATTTTGAAACTCTAAAACCACTAAAACTCGATCACATAATTTAAAACAGTCTGCTTCAACTGGTAGAGAGTGAGAGTGACCGAGCAGGGAAATGAAGTTATCCCACCATCAATCTACTTAAGACATTAAACCAGAAGTAACTGGAATATTTTATTTTCTATTCCTCTCTCTACCCCTTATTTTACTCCATTTTTTTTTAAATAGCAGTTTTCAGTGTGGGAGATGTTAATGCAATAATCTAAAACCCCGTTACTGAGGGTGAAGAAGTAAGAAAAGTGAGCTTTCTGGAGAGTTGCTTTGCTCTTTCTTAGGCTCATACTCATGTCCTCACAGCTACAGCCTTTTCTCTTTCCACAAGAGTCCGTTTCCATCCTGGGCAGAACGGCAGGACCTCCCACACGTCTGCACACACGACCGCAACGGCAGACACGTCCGTGTCCAGTCTGTGTTCGGCACTGGAGCGTACAGTTTTTAGCCTGCCTTCTCCACTTGTGCCTCTATTTATTCCCTCAGTAACTTGTCCTTTCTTTCACCTTTGGTTTCATCTGATTCTTAGAATTCGGCTGCAGCACAAGGAGAAGCTGCCAAGCCTGTGACTTGCCTCTTGAGATGCGCCATGAGGTACCGCAGGGTCTCGCAGTGAGCAGGGGGCAGCAGCTTCAGGGCCTCGTGCAGCGTTTCCAATTGCTCGTCGGGATCCATAATTTCTAAAAGCAAGTTGAACACCAAGGAGAAGAACTTTAACAACTGGTATAAATGTTCACCGAATCTGTTCTTGTGGTGATCATCTGGGGCCGGTCAGAAATGCTTCCTCACAGATCCTGGCCCCCCAGCTATGGAAAATATTTTTAAGGTCCAAGTCTCCAATTTCCGCAAGGCGTAGTTTCAGTGTGTCAATACCATCTACTCGGGCTTTTGCAGACGGCCCCCACTTGCTTCACTTGAGTGCCTGAGAGTCTTGTCACTGGGGACCTTGGACACTGGGTAAATAGGCTGTCACCCCAAAGAGTTCAGACACATGTACACACAGATTAAAAACCGAGACACTGAAATGAGGTCATCTCACAACATTACAGACCTACTTAAGGGATGTTAATTCGTTCAAGATATTTTGAACATCCCAGCTCAGCGACGGTATACAGGCTCCCCCCATGGCAACCCCTGCCAAAGGCTTCGTTGATATTCACGCTCTTTTCTTTGTAAGCCAAGGAAGGTATCAAACGGTATTTCCTTCCTTGGTTTTAATTTACTTTTTGTTATATAAAAAAGTCAAACCTACCCTCAGAGCACAAAAATATTCTACTACTTAGGTCATCCCGGAGAATGCAATGAGCCTGTGAAGGCAGTTGTAAACGTTGGGAGTGACAGCAGGGTCCCTGAACTAAATGGGGCTTTTCCAAAGGTAGAAACTTCAAAGGGAACCATCTTCATTTGGACATTATCGTTCTGCTGTGTTGGCCGAAACGCCAGCACGTTCCTTTGAGGTCACAGATCGCATTTAGTTCATCAATTATTTCCATAATCAGAAACAGCAGACATCTTTGGAATGCCGTGCTCTCAAAAAGAGCACCCTAGCACATTCCTGCTTCTCCTCTGATGTCAGGAAGATAGGGCGCCTTTAAATATCAGGGTGCAAGGCAGTTGCAAGGGGACTCCAAAGTGCTGAGTCTTCATCAGGACTGCAGCCTTGAAATACTGGAAAGCCACAGCTGACCACAACGTATCATTCAAGACACAAGACTAAGAATCCTAGTTTTCTAACGTCTAAGACAAACCAACTGCATGGCCATGCATCAGTGTCAGGTTAAAGCTAACAGAAAAGTGAATGAGTGTTCCCAGCACTGGCAGTGCAGATCTGATAAATGTCAGAATGGGAAGAGTGAAGCTTTTTAGTTCAGAGAAACTTCGGGGGCCGCCTGGGTGGCTCAGTCGGTTAAGCATCTGCCTTCGGCTCAGGTCATGATCCTGGGGTGTTGGGATCGAGCCCCGCATTGGGCTCCCTGCTCCGCGGGGGAGCCTGCTTCTCCCTGTCCTTCCTGTTCATGCTGTCTCTCTCAAATAAATAAATACTAAAAGAAAAAAGAAACTTTGGCCATTAGAATTTCTGTCCAAAGCTTACTCAGGGTTCCTGGTTCGTTTCTTAGTAATAAAGGACTGTATTATTTGCCATGATAACTGACTCAAAAGACTCAAGGTCTTTGAAACTTCAGGTCTTTAAAGAATGTCAGTTCATAACCGCAATACCATTCGGACTAAAATTCAATCATTTAATTTATAAAAGTAAGAAAATTTCATTTACTATAGAAAACTATTTCTTAGCCTTACAATTTTTACTATAGGACTAAATTAATTTGAAATGATATTTTTTTGGAAATTGAAAAAAAGAGTAACCTAGTTTCCTTTGAATTTTCGCATTTAATCTTGCAGGAAGAATCTTGAGATGGTGTGAAATTAGGGATAGTGTTCGTGGGCTAGCAAAAAAAATTCCCTGCTCACAGAGAGCTTATTTTCTCTCTTGGAGGGTGACTGACAATAAAAAAGGAACACGGACCTTCCAGTTTGTACTATATTAGAATGAAGCCAGTGCTATGGAAGAAAACAGGGTAAGAAACACTGCAAGTACTAGGGGGTGCAATTTTAAGATTTTTTTAAAATTTATTTGACAGAGACATAGTGAGGGAGGGAACACCAGCAGGAGGAGTGGGAGAGGGAGATGCAGGCTTTTCCACAGAGCAGGGAGCCCGATGTGGGGCTCGATCCCAGGACCCTGGGATTATGACCTGAGCCGAAGGCAGATGCTTAATGACTGAGCCACCCAGTAGGGGGTACAATGTTAAACAGGCATACACCTCAGTGAGGAAGCAGGTCTCGAATAAAGACTCTGAGGACGCGGGAGGATGAACCAGATCCAGGCGAAGAGGAGCAGTCGTGCAAGGATCCTGAGGGGCTAGTACACCTGTGATGTCTGAGGACACGTGAGAAGCCGGAGGTGGCTGCACTGGAGTGAGCAAGAGAAGAATGGAAGGGAGTGAGGTCAGAAAGGAAACAGGACACTCTTGTGTCAGGTGCTATAGGCTATTCCAGAGACTTAGCATTTACTGAGAGAAATGGGAAGGTGCTGAACAGGGACATGATCTGACAGACATGGCTCATAGTATCTCTCCTCTGTCTGCCATGTGGGAAAGAGACTATGGAAAGACCAGAGTAAAAACAGACCATTCTAGTAACTACTACAAAAATCCGGGGAGGGGGGGGGGCGCCTGGATGGCGCGGTCCGTTAAGCATCTGACCCTTGGTTTCCGTTCAGGTCACGACCTCAGGGTCGTGGGATTGAGCCCCACAATAGGCTCCATGCTCAATGGAGCTTAAGATTCTCTCCCTCTCCCTCTGCCCCTCCCTCCAGGCTAGTACACGCTCTCTTGCTCTCTCTCAAATACGTAAGTTAAAAAAAGCCCAGGTGAGGAGTGACTCTAGCTTAGACCAGGTGGTGGCCGTGACGGTGATGAGAAGTTGCTGGATTCTGGGTGTATTTTAAAGGCAGCGTTCATGTGATTTCCTGATAAGGGATGTATGAGAAGAAGAATCAAGAATGAGCTAAGTTTTGGCCTTAGTCAGCTGGGAGGATGGAGCCTCCGTTAAGATTACAGGTGAAAGAGGTTTTGTGGGAAAGAGCAGGGATCTATTCAAGGCGTCTCGCAGACCTCCAAAGGATCACGCTGACGGTGGATCTGGTGCTCAGGGAGAGGTCCAGACTGGAGATACAAATTTGGGGGCATAGGATAAATTGCATTTAAATATTCTGACATCAAATTGACAGGCTCTTCCCTGGAATTAATTTTTCTCTATTTTTTTTCCTACTTAAAGGACTATTACCCATCATTTTTTCAGAGAACACAAATCTTTTGCCCTAAGCCCACAGCATAGTTTAAGAGAAAGACAAAATGGACTGTATTTAGAGATGAACAACCACCATCCATTGTTTCAAGTCTGTGAAAGGCTTGGATGGGGAAGCGGGTGATGTTAGGCCCATCGCCAGCGGGAGGGAGGTGAAGGCAGGCAGCTCTCTGTGGCGCAGGTAGGGCTTTCTGACCGTTACGTCCGTTCCCCGGCAGCTGCCTGCCGAGAGAAGCGGCGATCTCGCAGTTACTGCGTATTTAAAAAAGAACGTGTTGCAGAGGGAAGTCTTGTTAACATGACCCTTTAGAAGATCTAAGAACTCGAAGAGTCTGTGGTTCTCAACATAAAATTATGTTTACGCATTCAACAAGCATTTAGTGAGCACCTATCCTGTAAGTGAGGGACCCCTGCAGGTGCTGTGGGAAAACACACATGAGGGAGAGAACCCGAGTTCCGCTTGTGAAGGGGTCAGCCTAATAAGGAAGACCAGACACGAAGGCTGCCTTCCAGCGTGAAGGAAGGAGGCTGTAACGGAGGTCCGGGCGAAGTGCGATGGGAGACGGAGGAGAAAGATGGCCTGAGCGGAACAGAGGAGAGGAAGAGATGGCATCTGAGGAAGGTCTGGAAGGATGTGGAAGAGTGGACGTGGTGGGGGTAGGAGATAAGCACCTGAACGTGTATCAACATCTGGTTAAAAGTTCTTTTTAAAGTATGTGCTGCCAATTCTTGTAGAGGGAAATTCAAATAGAAGAAGGAAAAAGACTTAGCCAAGGATAAGGGGTGACTCAATGGCAGAGTTGAGGGAAAAAGTCACAAGTTCTCATCCCAGCTTTCCCTTCAGAATGTTCTAAGTTGCTTGGGATGAAGAACCCCGGGTTTTATTTCTGAGTTTATCTGACTCACTCAGGGTTACAGACTGAGTCATATTTTCTAAGATCTTCTGGGAACGGCGCTCATAGAGTCCTTGGCCAGAGAAAGATTTCCACATTCAGTCCCGGCAGCGCCTCGGTCGTGGTCAGAAGTGCCCACGTGTGGACTTACAGAGCAGGCCGGTGAGAGGCACCTGTCTTCCAGGCCTTTGCACCTGGGGGGTCAGGGGGGTGCTGCAATTTCTTCACTGGGGGGTGGGGGGAGGCAGCGAGGAGAAAGGGCTCGGGGGTCTGAGACTTCCAGGTGGTTCAAGGGCCGTTTCCAGGGGATTAGAAGACCTTCAAGCTCTTAGATGAGATGCCCTGGCCTCCACCACCCATGTGTCCCTTCGTTTCCTGGAGCCACTCCCCTCCAGCTCCCAAGCTGTGCCTGTCCGAGGGAGGCTGCCTCAGTAGAGCTCCAACAGCTTTTGCAGGACATAGCTTTAATGTGAACTCCCGAGTTTCTGTTGGCAAGGAATGCTAATAAATGCCAAAGAAACCCGAGCCTTAAAGAAGAGGGCCCCCCCGTTTCCTAGAGGCTGAGTGAGAAAAAGGCCCCTGCATCAGGAAGGGTCAGCCAGCCCTGACCATCTTTGGGAGGACTTCCTGCCCTCCTGCCTTCCTCCCGTGGGTAGGCCTTCTGTTCCACCAGGGGAGCCAGGCAGTGGGCCGAGTGGAGAGAGAGTGAGGGCTGGGACATTAGACACATGTGAGTTGGAATGCCAGGGCCACCTCCCCCAGCAATAGGACCTTGGGCAATTTACTTACACCCTATAACATCTCCTTCCTAAAACGCTATCCTGGCAGAGCGCCCGGATGCCTCAGTCGGAAGAGCATGCAACTCTTGATCTTAGGGTCATGAGTTCGAGCCCCAGATTGGGTGTAGAGATTACTAAACTAAACCTAAACTAAAATGGAAAACAACAACAACAACAACAAAACAACTGAAAGGATATCGTGGCTGTAAAGTGCCTGATATGATCCCTGGTACCTAGTATATGCTGTATACATCTTAGTTTCTCTTGTCTCCCTTGTGTACCTGTAAAGATAAGACAAAGGCTGTATCTACGTGTCTAAAGATGAAACAGGCGCTACTGCTAGAAGAGACTCAGACACGGATACCATGTTCTTTAAACAGATCAATAGCAAACACGTACAATAAGCATTGCTATTGTATATCTGTATTAGGCTGTGGTTCCGGTGTCATGGAAATCACACCTCAAAATAGCTGAAATTATAAGAAGGACTCTACCTTGACTTAGGGAAGTTTCTATCCTGGTGCGCTCTGAAGAGCTATGAGGTAGAACAGGGGATCGCTGACGTGAGACAGGAGGCCTCTTTCAGATACAAACCCCAGAACCCTGATAGATGGTGTGGAAGGTTAGCCGAGGTGGGTGTGGGGGGATGAAGGTGAAACCATGTGGGAGTGTGGGGGACAAAAGGCCTTGAACCCCATTAAGGAAGGCTTGGATTTCTCTTCTGCGTCGATGAGGTGGTTGTGTTGAGTTCAGAACCTGGGTCTGAAGGACTGCTCTGTCCTCTGCTAAGGGGGTGCCCTGGGCTTTGGTATAGAAGTCAAGTTTCAGTTTTACTTCCAAGTGATGCCGAGCACAGGAACACTGTTCACTTGGGCCCTCAGTGTTTTCCTGGGGATTGGGGCAAACTGTGAACTGAGTAGCCCTTCGTGATGGAAACGTCTGGCCCACGAAACAGGAACCCAGAAGCTCCCGCAGATAATTTTCATGATCAGCACTGAATCTATCCCCAAATAAGAGGAGTTAAATTCCTACGGAAGAGATCTAGAGTCTTTCAGGCTCCTAACATGGACATTTGTAGAAATCAGTGTAATTCTCCTGGCTGCTCTCTACATGAGCTGGGCTGACCCGCAAGAAATCAGGGCTCCAGGGAACTAACCACAGAAATTCTTAACAAAAGCACTGAAGGGGAAACTAAAAATGAGAACAAAGCAAGTCTGTACTTCACAAAATTTCCAAGTCAAAAAGCAAATCAGTGTTACTAAGAAAGTGATGTTATTATTTAAAGATCAAGACAACATATGGTTTTTGAGAGAAAAGCAAATGACAGAAATAGCCTATCTTTTCTAAAAAATGGCAATGCCAACACTTAAAATCTGTTAAAAATTCCTTTCTTTAAAATGTAGTGTGAATTACAGGTATGAGTTCTGCACCATAAATACAATTTGGCATATGAGCCTTTGCTTTTTCTCATTTGCATCTCAACTAGAACTTAAAAAACCACTTGATCTAAAACAATGCTCCTTAAAGTATGATCCACGGACCGGTGCCAGCTCACAAATTGTCTGTTAATGGTCTGTCACAGGATAAGGACAGAAATTGAAAAGTAAGAATTTAGAAACTTTTATGGGATCTGATTGAGCAACTTTTATGCCTGGCTGAATCTAGTGACAAGATAGTTTGGTGCTGTTTTTCAATTTTATTTTTCTAGTTATTTATTTTTACTTTGTGGAAGTGTTGGTCCTTATCTGAGGAGCACTGGGATAAGCCTGACTTTGGAACATGAGGGTTAGCCCATTACAAAGAAGCTTCTGATGGCAGAAGTCATAAGCAACCAACGTTAGACAATTCAAAATTCTTGTGAGTATATTAGCCATGGAGAGAGGCGAGGGGGAAATACTTAGTATGAGTTCAAGAAACTCAGAAAAAAACCGGAGAAGTGATTACCAGGAGGAGGCAGTCTGGGGGGTTATTCGGAATCTGTGGCTTCATACTTACTGGCGGACTCAATAAACTTCGGGTAGGCGTCATATGTGATGAGTGGGATTGGGAGATCCCTGAAGTAAAGTTTCAGCGCACCAGTGATGATGTTGATGTCTTCATACATGTTCACAGAAATATCTGCCTTCTCCCCATCTTGGAGGTTAAAAAAATAAGAATAAGTATCTGAATGCAGAGCACTGTTTTCATAACATATTTTTGTATATAGTCTTTAAAGATTGGCTATGCGTCAGTTTTTAATATCCAGTTCAGTGTGTTGGTGTATATAAATGATCAATTTTCTGTGGAAAGCAAAATTGTGGGTTGTTTTCTTTTTTAATTTTCTATTCTAAAGTTACTTATTTTTCCAGGTTTAATTAGGGGGGAGTGCGAGGGGACAGAGGTCAACAGCAATATTTGCAAATTCCATGAGTACTTGAGAATTCCTAGGGGAATGAGTGGGATTGCTTTTTCTTTCTTTCTTTAAATAAACCTAGAGAATGTGAAAAATAACAAGAAAGGCCCTCCTAACTTACAAAAGGCCACCTCTGACTCACCCCAGGCTCTGACACATGACCATGACATTGGGATGTTGTCTAAGCCCTGGGGGGTGGGCAGAGAGTGAGAAGCACAAGAGTAAAATGAAACAAAACTTCAGAGTGTTGAAATAAGAAGAAAAGAAGTTATAAAACAGGAGTATTTTAGAGGTGCTGGGCCTTAAGACTCTCGAGTTAAGCTGGCCTTCCTTTACACCCCTGCACTTAGTCACTGATTAAAATATCTGAATTTTCATCTACAAAAGATTTAATTAGTGCCTACTCTGAGCTGATCTTATCCTAGGTTTTGTTTTGTTTTGTTTTGTTTTGTTTGACAGAGAGATCATAAGTACGCAGAGAGGCAGGCAGAGGAAGAGGGGGAAAGCAGGCTCCCCGCCCAGCAGAGAGCCCTACGCGGGGCTCGATCCCAGTACCCTGAGATCGTGACCTGAGCTGAAGGCAGAGGCCTAACCCACTGAGCCACCCACCCAGATGCCCCATCCTAGGTTTCTTTTATTCTGTTTGGCTTATAAATGATTTCTGTCGATTAAAAAGCAGCCTGTTCCCTATACTGATATTAGAATGGCTAAAATCCAGAACCCTGACGATGAGCGCTGGGCGGACGAGGGACCACAGAACTGTAAATTGCTGCTGGTGGGAACGCAAAATGGTACAGCCACTTGGGGAGAGGCGGATTCCTACAAAGCTAAACATACTCTTACCATATAATCCAGCAATCACACTCCTGGGTATTTACCCAGAAGAACTGAAAACTACTTATGTCTACACAAAAATGTGCTCACAAATATTTATAGCCACTTTCATTCACAATTGCCAAAAAAACTGGAAGCAATTGAGATGTCCTTCAATAGGCGAATAAACTGATATATCTAGACAAAGGAATGTTATTGAGCAACAGAAAGAAAAGACCTATCAAGCCATGAAAAGGAATGGGAGAATTTTAAATGCATACTGTTAAGTAAAGGAAATCAGTCGAAAAAGGGTACATCCTCTATGATTCCAACTATATACATTCTGGGAAAGGAGAATCTATGGAGTCAGTAGAACAGTGGTTGTCAGGGGTTCGGGGGAGAAAGGGAAGGAAGAACAGGTAAAGCACAGATGATTTTTATGGTAGTGAAAGTTCTACGTGCCTCTGTAATGTGGATATATGACATTATGCATTTGCCAAACCCACAGAACTGTCCCACATAGTGAATTTCAATGTAAGCTACTGACTTTAGTTATTAATAACATATCCATGTTGGTTCATCAATTGTAACAAAGATGTTAATAATGAGAAACTGTGTTGCGGGGGGCATGAGAGGAGAGGTTATATGGGAAATCTCTGTACTTTCTGTGAAATTTTGTAAGCGAAAGCTACTGGTAATCTAAAGCTGTAAACCCAAAGCTACCCTAATCAAGTCTGTTTTTCTTTAAAGAAGCCTCTTTTAAATGAAACATGTCACAGCCATTCAGACATTCACATTCAAGTGTGAATTAGATCACGGGTATCTGTCTTTCACACTGGGGTTGAAATAACGGGCAGTGGCAGTACAAATTGGGATAGACAACTTTCTGGGAGGACAAGGCAATATAGAATGGTTCCCTGGGAGACCTTAGGCAAATGTGCAGGTGCAAGAAGCCCAAAGATCTGGAGAAGGGCATAGGAGAGCACAAATGGAAGGAAGAAGAATTACAAAGGCAAATATCACCTCTATCAACATTTTTACTCAGGAAAAAAGAAAGAAAACTGGTATTCTCTCCTGCCACATGGTTCTTGTTCCCACTATCTATTAGTTTTTTTTTTTTTTTTTTAGGAGAATCCAAATGTTAAATATCCTGTCTCATCATAGGGTACACATCTAATTTTTGGTTTGGAAAATAAAGTCACTAACCTTATAGTTCAGTTATATGACAGGTTAAATCGAATTTAGACATTGATCTGAGAACCCTTTTACCATTCAGCTAATTCTTTTATCTTAGTCCACTCTCCTTTCACTTCTTACTAAGCCAGAGCACTTTTCAGGGCCTCGACAAGGACAGCCTCAGGGCCTTTGCACAGACTCTTCTCTTGCCAAGGTCTTTACATATCCTGTTTCTTTGCTATTCAACCATTGTATGGTCAACCTCTGTTCTTCTCTGGAAGAGCCACTTCTGAACTCCAGCATCCCCTCAACTCCAACAAACTAGGTTATATTCCACAGTTATTAATATTTTCCTTTGTGGCATTTATTAAAATCAATAATGATTCTGGGGTAGAGGAATCTAAGTGATTAGACTGAGTCTTCACTCAGTCAAATATGGTGATGGGATTCATGGCCGACAGGCAGTTAGGTGGGCCAACTCCAACCTGGGAAACCTGAGATCTGTAATGACTTAGATTCCCCCAACTACCCTTCCCTATCTTCTCCATGATTTCTGGTATATTTAACTGTTCTGTGTGTATTTTTATGAACATGGACCAGCCTTGGGTGCTCAGCTACTGGTAATATAGTTACATTTTATGTTTCTTTCTCATCTTGAAATGTAACACTTTAATATACTAATAAAAAGTAAAATTATAAGCTAACTTTTAATCTGGTATAATAATCAGTGACTTAGACAAGTAATGTAAAGAATAACATAAGAAACTGTGCCTTCTTGGCAGAGAGCACTGTTGACCTAAGTTAATGAACATGCTGAAGAACACACCTCTGTCAAAAGCCATCTTGACATCTTCAATTAAGTCACTAAATCCTGATACTCGATACAGTCCTTCAGAATTAAGACCTGGAAAAATAAAGCAAGGGAGCTAATTAGTTTCTTTGGAATTATACCTTTTCTCCAAATTTTAACTTCTTCTCATACTTCAGGCTGGGAAAGTAATGTGCGTGAAAGAATGATTAAATGGTACTACTTGTTTAGAAACCTCTTCACGTTTTTTCCTAAAAGAAAACCATTGCACTCAGTTTTTAAACTCTGACCTCCTGTTACCTGAGTATTTGTAATTTGGCTCATCACTTAGTCTAATTAGATCAAAGATGTTGAGTCTTAAGGGAAATAATTCTTCACCCAATTATACCATAAATTCTTTTACATAACCGAAGACTAAGATAACCATGTTAATAGGCCCATACCAGGGTTTCCCACATGGGAAATAATAATTAGGATGCAGTTCTGTTTTTTGGCTTAGAATAGTTTTAATAGAGCATTTACACCTTTGCTTCTTGGACCTAGAAAAATGTAAAAAGTGAAAAACAAATTGCTATCTACATGTCAACTTTTATAGACTAGAAGCATCGTCATTCATAAAAATACTCAAGCATATTTCCTATAAGTAGTTCAATGTACCTTAAAATCAAGCTGGTTCATTAGATGCTAAATTAACTCACTTCAGGCTTTTAGATCATCTGAAATCAGGACGAGGGACATCTTTCAGGACATCTGAAATCATTCCCCCCCCTAAACTTACAGAAGAAGACAACTAGATTATGCAACGAGGCACCCAGAAGGGCACCAGAACTCGCATTCACGGTGCAGTGCAGCTGCTGAACCACACTCGAAACGCCTCACCTCTAGACTCAATTTCCCTGATGCACATGTCCACCACCATTGGTCGCTTGGTGATATGGGCTTTCACGAGTGTTGTAAGGTCACAACTGTACACCTTCTTGACATGTTTCAAGTCTGGCTTACAGTCATTTGGGACCATCTTGGAACACTGCTTATGAACATTCAAACCACAATCTAAAAGAAAAATATAAAAGGAAAAATTCATCAATGTTTTCAGTTTTGAGCATTCTGGAGTGTTTATTTTAGCAAAAAACACTCTGTCCAGCTTCAGTGAGGCTTAAAAGGGGACTAGCTTCCAGCAGTTTCTGCAGAGTGTTAAAAAAGTTCTTCCCATCTTTTCTCTTGGAAAATTTTGGTTTTAAGTCAGCAGATGATCACTTGCTGTGTGATCTCAGGAGAGATTAAACCCAAATGAAATAAAGTTAAGTGTTTAGATGTCTACAAAATATAATATGCTGAAGAGGCAACTTAAAATTGTCCATTTCTTTAAAGTGACATAAAAATTATATTTGATGTAGGACATATAATTGCATTTTAATATATTTGATATGGAGAGGAATCAGATATCCAAAAGTAAGAGATCACAAAGCCCTCTTAAAATCATGCTGTTCAGATTCGTATCTATTCATAAGCCTTGATAGAGATAGATTATATAAAAAATAAAGTTAGCGGCTAATAATAGACAGTTATTATTTACTATTACCACCAGCTTACTACTGATGCCAAGCACTAGTCCAAGTACTTTACGTTATTTCCATTAAGCTCACAAAACTCTATGAAATAGGTACTATTTTTCTTCTCATTTTATAAATCTGACAAAACCAAGCACGTAAGTGTTAGTAATCTACCCAAGGTCATGCACTGAGTGTGTAGTGGAGCTGAGATTCAATCCTATAGATGTTTCTAGGTTTATGATTTTAACACCTATACCATCTTGGCTCTCCTGAAGTTTGTCCTTTGCATTGTAATTTTACTGAGTTACAACTTCTAAGATGCCAGAACTCAAACACCTTCTAGTTAATGTCAGGAGATATTTGATTTTCAGCAAGAAGAGAGCAACAGAATTTTAGAAAGGACAGAGAGGAATTCAAATGTTTTGCCACATTAGAGTGAAAAGTGATAAACCATCACTGAATAATTTAACTAAGACAAATGTCATCTTTATGTTTTTAAAAACATAACCCATTTGATGTTTTTCATAAGAACTTGATGTTGACCCCTTATAAATCTGATTCAATTATATCTAGGTCTTAATAAAATGATTTGAAAATACTGCAAGGCCATGACCAGTGCCTGTGGTCACTGGGCAAGCTTTAGTTTTGCTTGCTCTTTCAGCAAATGTTAATGATTATCATTCTAATAATGACTTGGTAAAGCTGCAACCTAGTTCTATCCAGCATAACAATAAACAGAGATAAGGAACATTTGCCAAAATTTATAAATGGAATCATCCTTTCGTTAAATACGTAGACACTGGCAACTTGTGATGAGTACGTAAGGCCCGTGTGACTCGAAGGGAGGAATTCCAATGTAGCGAGCACCTCCCATGTGCAAAGACAAGCTAGGTGTAGAGGGACACTGAGTCTTTGCACACATGTGTGTAAGAGAACAGCACTGGAGATGGCATGGCCAGTGCCAACAATGCCCAATGTTATCATCACTAAAGAATAGCACCTGCTTCTTTGAAGACAGAAATGGGCCTCCAGAGCACTGAGCTTGATCTGTATTACCGGGGGAAATGACTCGGCAGCATTCTGTAATACTTAGACAATGTTCAAATGACTACATCGCCCAGACTCCCAATTCCTCTTTATATCTCTATTAGCTACCGATAAAGATTTCTGATTTAATCCTAAGGCAAACTTTGCCTAATGGCAAAATGTCCACTTAAAAGACCTTGTTTCTCCTGAACATTTTAATGTTTTCCATAACTTCTTGAAGTTAGAATCAGCTCTATCATCTATTAGCTGTGCGATTTTTTTTTTTAAAGATTTTATTTATTTATTTGACAGAGAGGAGAGAGATCACAAGCAGGCAGAGAGGGAGGCAGAGAGAGAGGAGGAAGCAGGCTCCCCGCTGAGCAGAGAGCCCAATGTGGGCCTCGATCCCAGGACCCTGAGATCATGACCTGAGCCGAAGGCAGAGGCTTTAACCCACTGAGCCACCCAGGCGCCCAGCTGTGCGATTTTGAGTGCCTTTCCCGTGCCTCACTTATGTAAAATAGGAATAATAATAGTATTTATTATCCATTATTAGGTTCATGTGAGGCTTCAATATTAATATATGCCATTTTACAAAAAGATTTTATTTGCAGAGACAGAGAGGGAACACAAGCAGGGGGAGTGGAGAGGGAGAAGATTGCTTCCTGCTGAGCAGGGAGCCTGATGCGGGGCTCGATCCCAGGACTCCCGGATCACAACCTGAGCCAAAGGCAGACACTTAACGACTGAGCCACCCAGGTGCCCCAGTATATGCAATTTGTTAGGCATAGTAGGTTGGAAGTGTTTACCAGGACTCTGTTGTTGTCATTATGGAGAAGAACCTTTTGAGAGGCCTTTTCTATGTGGTACCTCAGGGTCCGTTACATGGGATTGTCCCAATCAGCTTGCAGTCGGAAGCTAAGGCGAATTCTGGGCCAGTTCTGTTCGTCACATGTGAATGTGATAGGACGTGGATGACTGGGGTTATAGCTGCTTCCTCATCTTTCCTGTTCTAATATATTTCATTTTCACAAAGGTGTCTCCAAATAAGTACTTAATTTTTCCTCGGCTTTTACCAAATCTGGGGAGTTTTCAGCCACTCAGTTTTAAAATATTTTTTTAGGCTCTGTCCTCTTCTGGGGCTCCAACAGTGCAAATGTTCAATCTTTTGCTACTCTGCTACAGGTCTCTGAGGCTGAGGTCACTTTTCAAAGTCTATTTCCTTTCTCTTGTTTGAGTTCGATAAGTTCTATTGATCTACATTCAGGTTCACTAGTTCCTTCCTCTGTCACTTCCATCCTGCTATTGAGCCCTTCTATCTGGTGAGTTTATTGTTAATGCGATTTTCAGTTCTAAAATTTCCATTTATTTTTTGTCTTTTCTATTTCTAATTTTTCATTTTTCTCCAGAGGGTTTATAATTGCTTGCTGGAGCATTATTATGGTAGCCGTTTACCTTATCTGATCATTCTAGCGTCTAGGTCGTTTCAGTATCGGCATCTGTTGATTTATTTTCTCATCTGAGTTGAGATTTTCCTGATTCTCAGTATGAAGTATAATTTTGAACCGAAGCCTGGATATTTTTGAGTGTTACAAGAAGTCTCACGTTCCTATTGAACATTTCTCTTTTAGCAGACAGTTAACCTGTCGAGATTTAGAATGCGTGTCCTGGCTCGCTTTTGTAGGCCAAGGTTCAAATACCAACCTAGTTTACAAAGCCTTTGTAATGCTACTGTAGTGCTGTTTCCCCCCCCACCCCACTTGTATGGTACCCAAATGGCAGGACTGTCCCGACATCCCGGTGAAGGAGAGGGCCACCTCCTAGTTGCTGCAGGGTGGGGATGAAGCCAGGGTTGGCCCAGAAACCTGGTTGAGAAAGGATGCCCCGGGGCACCTGGGTGGCTCAGTGGGTTAAAGCCTCTGCCTTCGGCTCAGGTCATGATCTCAGGGTCCTGGGATGGAGCCCCCTGTAGGGCTGCCTGCTCAGCAGGGAGCCTGCTTCCTCCTCTCTCTCTGCCTGCCTCTCTGCCTGCTTGTGTGCTTGCGCTCTCTCTCTCTCTCTCTCGTCAAATAAGTAAATCTTAAAAAAAAAAAAAAAAAAAAGACGGGATGCCCTGGTGCATGGAACCACTGGGCACACGAGGAAGATGAGTTACTGCTCCTGGCCTCAGCTGCCTCACTGCTGCAGATCGGGGTGAAGACAGGGCTCCACCCACAGACCTGGGCTGAGGGGGTGCTGCTCCTACTATGTGGTGGGGACCGAAGTCCAGGTGCCACCCACAGGCTCAGCCAGGAGGGGCAGCGCTTTCTTCCTGCCAGGCAGGGATGGACTCCAGGGCCACACTCACTCTCAGGGGAGAGGCGCACCCTGGGGACCGCAGGGCGGGGCGAAACCGGCGTCTGCACACAGACGTGGCAGGTGGCAGGCGGCAGCCACACCGTGCCTTGTTCCTGATGCTCACCTGGAGGACGGCAGTTAGGGCGGAAGGGTTTGGCTGGCTGGGCTACCCCATCCCAGGGCTTTGGCTAGAAAGAGCAGGCTTTTCTTTGGATTATTTTTTGTCTGTGCTTATTGGCACAGGCTGGGCAGACACTGGACAGAGGAAGAAAGCCCACCCCAACCAGCAGGCAACTTGCTGCGGAGTTCCTGGGGTTAGCTTGTCTGCTTTTCTCCACTCTCAGAGTCTTCTCATAGCTGACGTATAGCTTTTGTACAGGGTCTTTTATTGTTAATATTGTGAGGAATAAAATGAAACCGATTTATTCATCTTGTCCAGAACCGGAAGAACTCCTACATAGTCTTTTAAATGTATAAAAGTAGCAAAGCTTCACAATTTCATATTAATGGTAATGTGCCTCGTTCTTTAGGTGGGTACAAGGAAGCAACAGATCCAGCTGGACAGGGCTTTGCTAACAGCCTATCCAGTGCCTTTACCTTACAGATAGGGGAAATAAAGCTGCAGGAGGCTGAATGACTTGTTCAGATTACTCAGCCAGAAAGTGGCAGAACTGAGATGTCGCCTTGGCCTCTGGATTCCCAGCCTGTGCTCTTCCCAGCAAGTGACGCAAGCTGGCCTTCACTAGCAGTGCAGCACACATTCCGAGTTCGGGTTTCCAGCCCCGAAGATGAATTCGCTAGTTCAGCCTCTCACTCGGTAATGTTTATTGTACCCATTATTTGTCATATTTACTTGAGTTTAAAAGACATTGTTATATTTTAGTGCCATATATATATACATATATGTGTGTATATATGTATATATATATGTACACATACACACACACATACATATATATACATGAATGATTTTTTTATATCAGTGTACTTTTATTTTTAAGTTTTTATTTTAATTCCAGTTAAGACACAGTGTAATGTGGCTCCAGGTGTACAATACAGTGATTCAGCACTTCCATACATGACCCAGTGCTCATCACAAGGGTCCTCCCTAATCCCCATCACCTACTTCACCCATCCCCTGACCCAAGTCCCCTCTGTTAACAATAAAGAATAAACTGGTGGTCACCAATCTGTTTTCTTGGTTTCTCTCTCTCTCTCTCTTTCCCCTTTGCTCATTTGTTTTATTTCCTAAATTCCACATATAAGTGAAATTACTGGCAAGGAATTTTTTTTTTTTTTAAGATTTTAACCCTTTGACACACAGAGCACAAGTAATGAGAGCAGCAGGCAGAGAGAGAGGGTGAGGGAGAAGCAGGCTCCCCATTGAGCAGAGAGCCCATTACCACAGGGTTCAGTCCCATGACCTGGGGATGACCTGAGCCAAAGGCAGACGCTTAATCAACTGAGCCACCCAGGCGCCCCTGGCAAGGACTTTTAAAAAGCAGTGACAGAAGCTACATATTATATTCTTGTTTTTGTCATATTCTTTCCCTATGTATAAATTCCGTATGGAAAATCACTACAAAGCAAACCAGTAAAATCTTGACACATTATCAAAGCATGTGAATGGCACTAGTGGTCTGATATTAATGCTAACTTTTTTCCTTTCAATAATTGGAGTTATCTACCACTTTAAACATTAGACTCCTAAGATTATTTGTGACTCAGTGAAAAATGGGTAGAGTGATGACTGAGCTCAGACTTAGAAATTAAGGAAGAGGGAAAAGTGTTTTCTAAACTGATATTCTCTCTTCCATTTGACTATGGAACAACATTCTGTTCAAGTTTAGAAATAAATTTCAAAAGCCAAATTTTTGGCAGGATTAGATATGAAGTCTTTCAGACAAACAAAGGATAGGGCAAAGTCATGAAAATAAAGCATCTTTATACCCTTAAGTTCATGGTGCAATATACCAGCTCTGAGCTCGCTCTGAAAATCGCTCCTGCAGGGACTAGTCATACATCAATATTTCAGTTTGCCATTAAGACTTTATTTGGTTTTCATACTTATTTATTAAAGTCCTATAACTTCTCTATCATTCCATTTCTCCCAAGGAAACTACACACTATAAACTACAATGAAAGTCCATAAAAGATAATTTCATTTGTTGCATCTCTTGGTTAGTAGGTTATTTTTATGCTACAATTAAACCACATTTCCCCCTCTTAATCCTTCAAGTTAATAAGCATGGACTAAACCATATGGAAAGGAAAAATGAAAAACTCAACTCGCATTTTATTCTGTCCTTTATTAATATTTCTATTAGACTACTAACTTCAAGGTAGTCTCAGATTTCAGATTTCCTGGGGCTTGATTTCTCTAAAAAACAGATGTTTCATATCTAGAAAGCACAAAAATCTATATTTGAAAAAAATAGTTGATATTATTTACATTATATTGATAGGATTAAAGGGTAATGTTAATGTTGAAAGGAAAGAATTGTTCATTCTTTGAGTGTTCATATTTTATTTTTTAAAGATTTTTTGTAAAGTACTCTCTATACCCAGTGTGGGGCTTGCACTCACACCTCGAGATCAAGAGTCCCACACTCTACCAACCAAGCCAGCCAGGTGTTCATATTTTAAACAATTGTGAATCAAAGTTTTATTCTAAAACGTATCTCTTAGATATCCCCTCCCCTGAATCTCCATCCAGGAAAAGTGGGAATAGCCCAATTCTCATATGTATCAGAAGTCATTACTTTCATAAGCAAAATTAAAAAGAATAATTTGTTCTTTAGGATATTTGTGAAAATACTGCTCCATGTAACTTCTAAGCAAGTCTAATCAATTTCTCACTGGTAATTTATAAGGACAAACATAGGGGCACCTGGGTGGCTCAGTTGGTTAAGCGTGCGGCTCTTGGTTTCAGCTCAGGTCATGATCTCAGGGTAGTGAGATCGAGGCCTGTGTGAGGCTCTGTGCTCAGCACCTAGTCTGCTCGAGATTCTCTTTCCCTCTCCTTCCCCCCCATGCACGCGCGCACTCTCTCTCAAATAAATGAATAAATACGGTCTTTAAAAAAGAAAGGACAAACATAACTTTTTAGGTCTAGTCAATCAAAGCAGTATTTAAAATAAATTACTTCCACTTCTTTTCTTCAACCTAAAAGCTAAATCCTTGAATACTTTAAACAAGGAATATGCTTTTATTACTAGGAAAGAACTGCTCCCGTTCTCTGTTGCAGGTGTGTGTGTGTGTGTGACACAGCAATGCTAATGACACAGTGGAAAAACACAGTCGCTTAAATAAATAACCAATACTAAGTTGATGTGTGATTTACAATTATTATCTGGCTTAATTCTCAGACTGTCGTGGCAAGGCTAAAGTGAAAACAACTCAGGAATGCTGGTGGAATCACGGTCTTTTTGATGGGAGGGGTGACTGGCAATCTCAATGATCATATAACAATAGATTATTTTAATTTACAAACTTCCATTTCATAGAGAAAGGAAAAATGGTTTGGGAAGCTCTTGTCTGAACGAGGATCCTTTGAACTTTGCTCTTAGAAACCACCTGTTGCGCTCATAAGTATTTCGGTCAGAGCTCCACCCCTGAGCTGGGTTCATCCTCCCCTGCACTGTCCCTGTACTCTTTCTAGCAGGCTAGAGGGAGAGAGATGGTGGTAGATGAAGAGGATGTTTAGTGCCTGCTCTGAGATGTCGGGGGGGCGGGGGGCAGGTGTAGCAAAGGCCACGTCCGCACTCACTGGCCCTCTGCGGCCGCAGCGTGCCTCGCGGCCAGCCTCGAGTGTGCGGGTCAGGAGGGACAGCTTGCCTCTGTTAGCTGGACTCAGTCCGATTCCGGCAGTAAGTCTGCCAGCCTGGTGACTGGAACACCACCCAACACTTCACATGACGCTTAACAAAAAAGAAGCAGAGGGGGATGGGGATACAAAACTGATGCTTTTGGCCAATGCTCCCTGAAAAATTCCTGACACGCTCTCTTCTGCCTTGGTGGATTTCAAAAAAAGAAACCAGAACAAAGCAAGCTGTCTTAGGATCAAAAGCAGATAAATACATCTCTTTTCGGATAGGCACTTAGCCTGCCCTCTTCCTTTGGAAGGAATGTCTTCAATGTTTAGTGGCTAGTGTATCGGTTTCCCATTGCTGCTGTAACAAATTACCACATACCCAGTGGCTTACCACGTTAGTTAGTGTTTACGTCCTAATTCTGGGGGTCAGACGCCCCAAAGCCACAAGTTTCCTTAGGTGGAGATCAAGGTGTTAACAGGCCTGTGCTCCTTCTGGAGGCTCCCTCCTCTTCCAGCTTCTAGAGGCTGCCCACATTCCTTAGCTCCTGGCCCCCTTCCTTCCTCTGCAAACCCAGTGGCCTAGCATCTTCTCCCTTTTCTGACCTCTGCTTCTGTCCCTTTTTTTCAGACTCTGCCTCTTTCTTGTAGGGACCCCCGTGACTGTGATTACACTGGGCCCACCCCAGCAATCGAAGGTAATCTCCCCTTTTCAAACCCTTAGCTTGAATCAGACAGTCCCTTTTGCCATTAAAGGTAACATATTCACAGGTTCAGGGATGAGGATGCGGACTTCTTTAGGGAGACTTTGTTCAACCTATCATAGTTCTCTCTCTTTATATTCTTTGCATTCTGTTCTAAAGTGGATGGCTCAAAGGTTGGGATGAGCCGCTTCAGATCTAAGAATTCATTGTCATAGAAAATAGAACTAATTCAAATGCCAACCATCACGTTTAAAAAAATGAGTTGACTTGTTCTTACACATTAATATGGTTCAAATCACATAGAATATAATGCTTTTATGGACAAGGCATAAAAATGAAAACTTTCCTCAAGGCTTTTCTTTCAATTCCTGCACATTATGCCACAAGATGTGGAGACTGTTAAAACGGGTAGCTGGGGGAGGGGGCAAATCACTTTCTCTTTCCTTTTCCTTCCTGTTACGATCATAAAGCTTCCAAAGCATTTCTTTCAAACATGATTTGGGATTGTAGCATATTGTCAAAGGTTATCCATACATGTACCGATTCTCTGCTAACAGCAAACTCAGAATTCCTATGTAGATGGGCTTCATATTTCAAAACTTAAGTGATACACATCATTACTCTAGTAAAAGAGAAGCTTTTAAGGCAGTGACTGTCACAAAGTGTTTAAAAAACTGCTGCAAGGTCTTGGCTGGTCTGGCTGTGTCGAAGTTTCTAAGTTTACATCTAATCCCTAATACTGATTGAGACCAACATCCCTTAAGCAGGTGATTTGTGTTCGGGAAAGAGCACTCCCACATGTAGATGGTCTTAACGTCACTTTACTAATGCTTGAGGTTCTCGTGTGTTCCCCTCCAGCTCAAAGGCTTACCCAGAGCCTTCCTAATCCCATCCTGACTCGGTGACCACCAGTGGGAAGGCTGACAAGATTATCCTCATTTATTCTCTGGGCAGAGACTTGCAAATGGGGTTGTCATCCCTCTAGGATGACAGAAGAGTCAGACTGGATCCGAGCTGAGACTCTCTTTGACAGATACCTCTGCGAGGTTCAGAGTCAAAACGTGGGGAATTCTTATCCCTTTGTATGACAAGGAGGTCCTTGAATGGATCTGGCTAATGATGTATGCCTGGAACCTTATGCCCTAGTGAAGCTAAGGGAATAATTGAAAGAAGGACTTGGAACATAAATGTGCAATGCATATTGTACCTTGCTATTTAAAAAATGCAGTTGAGAAGTAAGAAAAATCAGACCCTAGAAATTTCTGCACATAATGGGCAATAAAAATATTCCACTAAAAATCACGCCACGGAGTTGGGGGTGGTGCCTGGGTGGCTCAGACGGTTGAGTGTCTGACTCTTGATTTCAACTCAGGTCATGACCTCAGGGTCATAAGATCGAACCCTGCATCAGGCAATGCACTTGGCAGGCGGAGAGTCTACTTGAGATTCCCTCTCCCCCCACCTGCCGTCCCCCACAAATCAATAAAATCTTAAGGAAAAAAATCATGGTGCAGGAGACTTCCGGGGAAGATGGCTGAGTAGGAGGCTCCTGGTTCACTTACTGTGATGAGCACTCTGTAAGGTGTAGAATTGCTGAATCACTACATCATACACCTGAAACTAACAGAGCACGTGTATGCTATTTATACTGGAATTAAAATTTTAAAAAAATCATGCCACAAAAGAAATGTGGGTTTTTAGTGATAAACTTGATAGAATTATTAGAGTTACCATTTTGAAATACTTTACTTTTAGTATACAGTTTTAAGTGTTAAGATTCATGCTAAAAGATATGTAAGAAAGTATTTTTTACTTTTACAATTTAAATAGCAGAAAGAAATGTCTGTGACCAAGCACTATAATTTAAATGTTTATTTTTAAGCCTATGTCAGAATTTAGAGTAATTTGAATAAATGGTCAATTCTTGGTATAGTTGTTTTATACAAAGGAATTTCACATGATGTGAATAACTTATTTTCATAAAGTATTTCAATAAATCCCAGAGTTGGTTATTTCATTATGGGTAAATCTTCAAAGTTTCTAAATTCATATCTAAAACTACTCTGGTCATATTTTATAGGAAGGATTTGGCATATTCAATATTTCAAAATGTCACAAACAAAGTATTACTGACTAAGTGGTTTTTCAGAATTTGGTAACCATCTTTGAAGATAAATTCACAGATTTTTAAAGCTTCAATTTGATTTTGCAAAAAAATGTAGTAAGGACAATCCAGCTTAACAAGTTATCTTTAAAATTCAGTTTCCAAGGCAACAATCATAGGTCCCTGTACACTGCTTAAAAAAATCATTTTTATAAATTTAGTTACTGTAACATCAAAAGCAAGAGTTAAATATAACTGCCTTACTTTTATCTCCTTTTATCAGACTTTTTGAACAGGCCAACTATTTTCTTTTTAATGGACTAGTACCGGATCCCTAGTCTGCTGCCCCCTAAGTACAAGGGGGTTAAGGGGAGATAAACTGCCAGTTTCCAAAGCGGCTGTCTTCGAATCTAGCCTACTGCGTGTGTGTTAAGAGCAAACCAGGATCCAGCCCCCTGTACATGCATTAACAGCAAATCTCCTTATAACTTATTCTTTCTAACCTCGTAACTCTATAAAGCAAAAAGGGAAGGGCTCTTACCTGCACATTTCACTCCCTGAGCAATGAGACCCCACATGAAGTTGGCACAGTATTCACACCAGTGCGGCCCTCTGAACGTATGGACCTGAAAAAAGAGTAGTGAGTGACAGAGTGGCCAGAGGGGAAAACACACGGACGAGGAGACGGTTTTCTGTCGAAGCACTGAAATACAAACCACAGTTAGTACCCAAAAGGTGCGGCATGGCTACATTAGGAAAAACCTTAGCTGAGTGGAACCGACAAGCAGTTAAAATTTCTTTAAGAGCTCGATTTCCTCTTTGTTTTAGAAATGGTAATACATCAAACCAATATTCTGTGATTTACTTTGCAAAACAATTTCTGTGGTGGTTCTCCAACTGAACCCCTCCAGCCGTAAGCCTCATCTCTGAGTTACACAGAGAAGGAGCAAGGTAGGGTATGTCTGGGTCCTGTCAGGATTCTGTCAGATGACCTACCTTCTGTGACCACAGATGGTGAAGGGGATACTTAGTGACTGGTCACAACTGAAGCATCAAAAATGGCCGATTTCTGTTCAAAACCATTTGATACTTAGGATAGTTAAGGCAATGAATATATTTTAGAAACTGCAGAAGCTGGAGTTAATCAGAAACCCTATTTGAGTGTAGTGATTATGCATGAATCATTCCAGCCTTAAAAACGTTTTACTGCATTTGATTCCTTTATCCCTAAGAAAGGAATCCCCAAAGTAAGGGTTCAAATGCTAAGATACGTAGACTTTTCAGTATAGGACAGAGAAGCCATTCTAGATTAACTCAGATGAAAAAGTATTGGTAGAGAAGAGAAGCAAAGAATCCAAACCCCAATATTAAAAAATAAAGGGAAAAATCTGGAATATATCTAACACTGAGATTTCTGAACAAAAAAAAAAATTCTAAGCAAATATTGGCTGAAAATGCACCCAGGATAAAAAGAAGAAGAGAGAGGGAACCAGGAAGACACTGATCTGTGTATCAAAGTACATTTACCTGAGAAAATTTCTTATATGTATGACTTCCTCCTGCAGAAAACAGTCATATAAGAGAGTGGAAATCACAAAGGGTGACGATTTGGATCCAACATAAGTATCTGTCAGAACAGCTACTGCAAATAATGAAATTCACTGCTAAGATTGTCATTTTTGCTATTGTTCTTTTTATGTATCAAATAGGTAAATGATTTTTAAGATAATATAACTTATTTTTCAAACGTCAGATGCTATTGAACACAAGACTTAAAATGAATGTAAGATGCATATATTCCATTTAGAAATACCAAGCCAGGTAAATTATGACAAACTGATTATAAGAGAAATCCCAATTTCTGAGATGTTAAAAAAAAAAAGCATATTTTTCAGACGAATGAAAAAAGGTATGTCAGAATACTAATACTGTGGGGTGCCTGGGTGGCTCAATGGATTAAGCCTCTGCCTTTGGCTCAGGTCATGATCTCAGGATCCTGGGATCGAGCCCCACATTGGGCTTTCTGCTCAGCAGGGAGCCTGCTTCCCCCTCTCCCTCTGCCTGCCTCTCTGCCTACTTGCGATCTCTCCCTGTCAAATAAATAAATAAAATCTTCAAAAAAAAAAAACAACCCAATACTGGCTAAGTAAAGCTGTCATGAATAACCTGGTGTCCGTTCCTTCCAAGTGGTACGTGCATGTGACTCTGGTCACTGCCAAATGAGCTTGAGTACAAAATGTGTTGATTTTGGAAAAGAAGGCCATAATCTCTGTCTTTTATGGAAAAGCATCAGGAATGCAGACACAGTTGCTTCCGAATTGTTGCTGATGCTCAGTGCCTGTGAATTGAAAGCATTTCCTAGAGTTTCTAAAGCAAAGCCCGAGATCAACATTCAGATAGTCTGTGATGTCTTTGTGTTTGTCTGTGTTCTCGGAGTGAATAAAACTGGATAAAGTAGGCAGCTTTGCTTTGAGAGGAATGAATGAAACAGCATTGACTTGTATTTTAAAAAGTTACATAATCATGAAATAGCTATAGAGGCATGACGTTAGTTGCGGGGAAAGTTTCTGGGATACCCACTGGTTTATGTTGCGAGATGTCGTATCAGTTGACTTGGTGAGGTCAATAGGAACGGACTAGAAGCACAGAGGAAGTAAGTCCCGGTCTTGTACCTGCCAGTTATCTCGTGATAAAGGATCTTAGAGCTACGCCTGGGAGAGCAAAAACAGAGTAGATGATGTGAAATACCTTAAAACTGAGCTCACGGCAAACAGCGCCGAGTACTGAGAGGTTATGATACAACCAAGTCCCTTCCCTACCTTCAAAACAGCAGCGGTGAGTGCGGCTTCTGGGAAATCTTGGGGCGTTTCTTCAGACGACAAATACTGAAGCAAGGGTTTGAATGGTCCAAGCGGGCTGGCGCTCTGACTGAAGGATCCCATGTGAGATCAAAAAGCAATCTCTAGGAAATTGTTCTTTATACAGTTCCCTCTTGGCCGGTGTTTTATAAAGGCATCCTGAGCCGCGTGGGGCTGCTGTCGCTGTCTTCTCCTCGTTTACACCCCTCGGAAGGTAGCTCACTAAACGTCTACTTGTATAACAGGGTTTAACTGGATTCCCTTTTGAATCTTTATATCTATAATTCAGATTTCTTAAATTTTGTTTTGTGACCTCTAAGGCTTCACAACAATGGACTCTATTTGTAAAAATGGTACATGGTAGCCTTTTTTCTTTTTTATTACCCTAGAGGTCATCAAAACAGAGACTTCATGAAGTAGTCATTTTTATTCACTCATGAACATTTTTGAAATAATGACATACACAAAATAAAAAGGATACTGGCTCAAGGAATTCACTATAGGTTTCTCCCATTAAATGCAGTGTGAAAATGCTCCAGAGAGGGTGACCACAGAGTGCACGGGAAGCTGGGGGAGGGGCACTGTGCACGCTAAGATGCAGCCCAAGAGATGAGTCACCAGGGTGACCGGTGGGGCAGGACCAGGGGGTGTGTGTTGGGGAGGGTGCATTAAGAAAATTCCTTGACTCTTCCAAGGAAATTAAATGTATGTGGCTGGAGCCAAACAATGGGATGTTTAGAGAATCGTAAGGATGTTCAGCATGGGCACAGGAGGGGATGACCACATGGCAAGAATCATGAGAGACAAGGGCTCTCTTTTCCAGGCCTACAGATTAACTTTGCCCAGTGAGCAATGCAGGGTCACTGAAGATTTTTCAGGTGAGTGACACAGGCAGGCAAGGCTGGCAGAAGACAAATTAGGTGGGAGGCTCTGTATGGCAGGAGTCCAGGTAGCAGATGGCATGAGCTGAAGTCAGGCAGCGGTGATGGAGGAGGGGGCTGGAGGAGTTATGTAGGAGGCAGAATCAACAGGCCTTGGTGACCAACAGAATCAGAGGCACAGGAGAGGGGAAGAGGGCATAAACAGGGGAAACAGAAGGGGAACAGGTTTGGAAGTGAGGAGTGAGAGGAACAGCAGATCGAAGACTTCTGGGAAAGAGGAGGTAACTCATGGAGTCAAGTTCCTGAAGGTGGCAGACGGAGATAGGATCCAGGACAGAGGGATTAGCTTTGAATAAGAATTATTTTCCCCATCCCCTGAGTTGGGAGAAGGGAAGGAGGGGAGCGGAGTGGAAGGCTGTACAGGAGTCATGGGGCTTGGAGGCCAGAAGGCGAAGGGAGTTCACTGTCGAGTCTCTGCATTATGATGGAAGCTCAGTTACTAAGCAAATGAGGAGTTTGCTGGAACGGAGGATAGGGACTAGAACTGGTCAGAAAGTCAGAGAAGGGCTGCTGGACTTGAAAGCAAGTTTCTTTCCTGGATGACACTAAAGTCATACAATAAATGTCAAGCACATTAAAGAAAAAGTAACAAATACTTTGTTAAAGTGTTTTATCTAAATGTTTTATTTTATATGCAGTTTTACATAATCAGTGATGTTTTATATCATATATTTTACCAATTCAGAAAAAGATATCTTTAAAACTTAATTGGACAAATCATGCAACTTTGAGCAGGATGACTGGACAGCTGTTCCTTCCAGCACGATGGAAAGGGGGTGCTGCTCCTGCATGCCAGGCCCTGGGGCCCGCACACCTGCAGCCATTCTGTTTAACAGTGATGCTTGTTTTCTGATTACCTGTCCTAAAAATGACTACATCAGAAAGTAACAGGCATTCAAAATATAAGGTCAAAAGTTGCGCCTTGGGGATTTTTTTCTGCTTAGGAGGACGCTAAGAAAGTACCGGGGGGAATGTGGGAGAAAGGAGGCTTGGAGCGGTTCTCGGGTCCAGTGGCTCAGTCTGAAGCCCCACATTATAACAGAGGGCAACTTTCGCCTGGAATGCACTGTAACATAGGAGATACCTTCTTAGGGATCAGCCACTGGTCAGCGCAAGGGATTCAGAATTACTGACGTCTTTACAATAGAAACAACTAGAGGACCATCATTAGTGACATTTTCCATAGGATATTGATTTTAAATGACTCCAGATTTTTCGTTTTCAAAAATTTGTGTTTTAGTTTTCCTGTTTCATCTTCTTCAAGGTTGTCCTGTCAGCTCCTTCTCCTTCTTCCTTACCCCCTTGTCCCTTTTCCCATTCACTGATTCTTAGATGCAGATCTGAGAGCTTTGCTAACACTAGATGTAAATCAGGAACCTATGTCATCTTATTCCTTTTTAAAAAGAAAAACACAAACTTCTGGCTTCTTGTCTGTTTCTTATAGTTGAGGCTGACGGACAGTGGGGACCATGGTCTTAAGATGGATGAGGTGTTAAGTAGTATCTTATTTTATTCTATGACCTCTACTAATCTTTAGTGTTTCTCATAATCTGTTTCTGCTGTTTCCTCTGGGAACTTAATGACATACGCTGGCTTTATAAGGTGGGAAACTGACCAGCACTATTTCTTCCTTAGAGTTACTTCAACAAATCACTTGATCAGTTTACAAAAAAAAAAAAAAAGAAAAAGAAAAAGGATCCCTTTAGGGAGGGTGTTTTGGTAAGATAATCCAAGAGAGCATTCACTTTCAGTGTATAACATTATCAGGGAGGTCAAGGATGGTCCTGAGAAAAGCAACCTTGTAAATTGGCCACAGGTTTTTTTCTAGGCCACCTCCAAACCTCTGGTACATCTTGACAAATGAAAGCGACAGAGTACACAGCATGAATTATACCTTCATGAACAAAGGGCATTGCAACTAGTTCAAAGGTCCTTTTCTATAACTGGAAAGAAGACAATTTTATTACCATGACATTTGAGATTACTTTTCACCTGTGAACAACTCCCTTCACGTTAACATCACTGACATCGCCTAGAACCAGGGATGAAAGACTGAGTTCATTAACAGATCCCAAAAGTCTATCCCAGAGAAGGCGCTGGTCAGAACCAGGCTGTAAACACACAGGGAGGGAAGTGAACGGGACACTGAGGGGCCCTGTGGCACAAGCTGAGGGTCAGGTGTCTCCTGGGCACTGACCTGGGGAAACAATGAAGCTCTTCTCCACTGGGCCTACTATGACACTGCCCCAAACCCCAGCTTCTGGAAGAAAACCAGAACACCCTCTCATCATGTTTCTGACATTCCCATCTTCAGTTTGAATGTCAGTAATAAAAGTAGAGGAGAAAAAATCTATGTGATGGTAAGAGAAAATTTCAGCCTGTCTTCATTATCCCTCCCCAGCTGTAACACTCCCTCTGGAAATAAGCATAAATGCCAATAGCCAAGGCGCATGCCTGCTAAGCCTGCTGCAAACGGAAACTATGTCAGAGGCGATAAAAAACATTCGGGGTGGGGCGCCTGGGTGGCTCAGTGGGTTAAGCATTTGCCTCTTGATCTCAGCTCAGGTCTTGTTCTCATGGTTGTGAGTTCAAGCCGCACGTTGGGCTCCATGCCCAGCGTGGAGCCTACTTACACACACACACACACACACACACACACACACACACACGTTTGGGGAAATGAAATTTTGCTTTGGGGGAAGAGGACTGACATTTGGGAAGCTCTGGTGCGTCAGCTCTGCAGCCTGGTACTGGGTGATGAAGGGAGAGAACAGATGATCAAAATCAAAATGAAAAGCATTGTAGGTAGACAGGCAGCTGGGCAAGAAAGGCCTTTTCTCCTTTTTTCTCCCATTTTTATCTTTTAGGCATCCAGAACGCACTCTTTTATGTAATCAGTTTTAGCCTCACCAAGATGGCTTAACTTCGATCCAAAATATTTAAAATTTAGAATTTTGGTCCTGATTTTGCCCACCTCCGTTAAAGTATTTTGATTTATACTATTAAGTCATGAGCAGAGAATGCATAACGTTGGCTATGATCATTAGCAACAAATATACAGAATTGTGCGGGGGGGGGGTTCCCTGCGAAAAGCAGTAGGGAGCAGGTACTCAAAACAAGAGTGTCTTTAGTATCAAGGCAATACCTTCTTGTCTTATTATTAGTTAAATCTAGTCAAAATGACTAGTGGCTTCAAAATTCTTGAAGAAGGATCTCTAACTGTGAGGTCTGGGTATGGTTAAGCCCCCAGCATTGACCTCATACTAGCCGTGCCTACTCCTCTTGTCCTGACGGAATGGCTGTGTAACGTAGTGCCCACAGCAGGGAAGGTGGAAGGCGTGCACCAACACTTAGGGAAACGGTGCCTGGAACTGAAGGAGGGGCGTACCCAATAGCCCTGTGCAGTGCCCCCAGCAGGCAGAATGGGGGCACTGCATGGAGGCATGGGACTACAGGTGAAGGGGCCCAGGTGCGAACAGCTTCTCCAGCTCACTGCTAGAGAGGAGGACTGTACAGGGGAGAAAGCTTGCAGGGGCTCAACCTCACAATAGTTAACACAGTCAGAAGTACCATTCTGGAGAGGATGACAAATGACAGAAAATGCGTGACCTAAGGTTGCAAGAATAAAAAAACTTCAAAATTGAGGGAGACACCAAAAAAATCTACGAGACAAACATTGGCCAGACCATTAATGATGTCCCCTTGAATATGAAAAGTAACAGCAGGAAAACGCTGGTATAGTAACTGTCAGACTATAATAACAGTCTTAATTAATAGGGCAATTATCAGGGCAATATAATAAGACTGTTCTTCCACATAACAAAATATTATAAAAATGGTTTTTATTGACTGGTATCTAAAATGACACCTTAAGTAAACATGTACAGACAAATAAGGGCTTCTTACCACTTCCACTCATACAGTCTATTTCCCTCAATTCTATGCAGGCCTTCTTCAGAGAGTTTACATTTCTTTATGGCTTGCTTCATGATCCGCCTTTCCCCACCCACCACCTCCCAAATGAACACTATCTCAGTGAGGGAGAAATACCTCTAAAACTACAAAGGACTTAACTGTGGTGGAGACCAAGTGAGCTTACTCAGAATCACACACAGCTATCTTCATGCTAGAACACACACAGGCAGTTTCTTGTGTCTGTGTTCTCTTCTCAGCTGCCAGAGTGGCTCCTGACACACAGCCATCAATTGGAAACCTAGGAATCAGGCAGTAGTTTCAAAGTTCATCAAAGTTTTCCAGGGATTCCAGTTTTATTAAGTTATAATGTATAGACTGTGTAATAAATAACATAAAAACAGATAGATAGGAAAAAAAATACAACCAGTAATTTAAAAATACTTTGTTTCAAAATATGAGCATTTAAAGTATTAGAAAACCCATGATTTTAATGTTTAGACTTTTTTTACTTTCAAAAGCAAATCTTCCCCCCCCCCAACCGCCCCCTCAGAGCTTTAATGAGAAATTCTACCCCTAAACCAAATCATTGTTAAAGTTTAACACTGTCAAATGCCATAACCTAAAACACTTCATTTTGAAAGTTTAATTACTTGGATTAATAAGTTTGCATTCAGGGTGCCTGGGTGGCTCAGTGGGTTAAACCCTCTGCCTTCAGCTCAGGTCATGATCTCAGGGTCCTGGGATCGAGCCCTGCATCGGGCTCCCCGCTCAGTGGAGAGCCTGCTTCCTCCTCTCTCTCTGCCTGCCTCTGCCTACTTGTGATCTCTCTCTCTCTGTCAAATAAATAAATAAATAAAATCTTAAAAAAATAAGTTTGCATTCAAGTATCAGTAGTAAAAAATCAACACAGTGAATCAATACCTCAAAATATCAATCTCCTAAAGTTGTATTATGAAGATATGATAGGAAAATGAATGAATCATACTTGGTTGTGCAATAAAACCCACTGTACAATCCATAGCTGACTGACAGATCATCTCTCTACACACATTATAGACAGGTAAACTGAATACCAAGAGACAAAGAACCCCCAGACCAATCCACATTATCCTATGATCCACAATTTCTTGAAGCCAATATTGTATTAATATATAGTTCCACATAAGCAGGTTTCAATTTCTCTTTGGCTTAGTTGTAATGATATCATGTGCAGTTTACTGTTAACATATATTATGAATGGAAGTATTTCTATAATATGCCGGGAAAAAGGTTGGAATACAATGCACAATAAATCATTAAACTATATAGTTAAAACCCTTTTTAAAGCTCTAGTGGAAGGGATTCAGATTTTCTCTTTCTTCTATTTCATTGATTGCTGCTCTTTAATATGTACTTCCATTACCTGGTTTAATTACATCTTCAAGTTTTAGGGGGAAGCTTAACTCACTGATTTAAGACTTTCTTTCCTAAAATAAGCATTTAGCGGTGAAGATTTCACCACAAACACTATTTTAGCTGTATTACACAAATTTTGATATGTTGTATTTTCTTTTATTCAGTTCAAAGTATTTTCTAATGTTTCTTGTGATTTCTTCTTTAATCCATGAGTTGTTTAGCAGTAAGTTGTTTTCTAAATGTGTGGAAATTTTTTCAGGTATGTGTTATTTTGAATTTATTTCTGTTATAGTACAAGGATATGCTTTGTATGATTTTAATCCATTTACACTTATTGACACTTGCTTTCGGGGCCAGAATACTGTCTATCTTGGTGAAAGTTCCATGTTCAAGTGAACAGTATATGCCTTCTGTTGCTGAGTAGACTACTTCTATAAATATTGATTAGTCCAAACTGACTGACACTATAGTTCAAATCTTCCATCTCACTATTAATGTTCTCTGTTTGTTCTGTCATTGAGAAACGGCTGTGGAAATCTCCATCTACAATTGCAGATCTCTTTCACTTTTTAATTGTTGGTTTATGTATTTTGAATCTCTGTTATTAGGTGAATATAAATTTTAAATTACGTCCTCTTGATGAATGTTACCTTCTCTCCCCTCATTAATATTCCTTGTTCTGAAAACCACTTATTTTTCTCTGAATTATTGTCTCCATGGTATTTTTTTTCTTTTGACTTCTCTGAGTCTTTATATTTAAAGTGGGTTTCTGTGGGTAGCATGTAGTTCGATCTTGCTTTTTTTATCCAGTCTGACAACCTTTGCCTTTCAGTAGAGTGTTTGGGCCACTTCCATTTAAAGTAACTATCGATATGCCTGAGTTTAAAATCTGCCATTCTGGTTTTGTTTTCTATATAACTTTGTTTGGTCTTTTGTTCCTTTTTCTTTCTTCTTCTGTACTTTTGAATAAATTGCATATTTTTATGATTCCCTTTGGTCTCTATTAGCTGATAACGATTTTATACCACTTCATGTATAGTGCAGGACTCCTCTGACAGTATGCTTCCTTCACCTGTACGTTATGCTATTGTTGTCGTACACTTGCATAAACTATGAAATATCACTTTTTGCCTTAGTTGATTATCTTCAATATCACTAAAATGAAAGAAAAAACCATCTTTTACACTTAACCATAAGTTTACCATTTCTGGCATTCTGTATTCTTTTGTATAGATCTAAATTTCCAGCTGGTATTATTTTCCTTTTGTCTGAAGAACCTCCTTTAACATTCTTGTAGTACAGGTCTCCTGGGGATGCGTTCACTCAGCTTTTGTTAAAAACAAATATTTTATGTTTTCATTTTTGAATGGCTTTTTTTTAGTTGTCGTTGAGTACTTTGAAGATGTCACTCTGTTGTCTTGCATAGTTTCTGATGAGAACTCAGTTGTCAGTATTTTTCATCTCTATGTAAAATGTATTCTCTTCCCCTTCTCCCCCTCTGCCTTTTAAAAAACTTTCTAAAATATGTACGTGTACCAGGGACAAAGAAAAATAATGTTTCTTCCTTTGACATATTTTCCTTACACTGGAATAAACTTTATAGATTTTTAAAAAAGATTTTATTTATTTATTTGACAGAGGGCACAAGCAGGGGGAGCTACAGGCAGAGGGAGAGGCAGACTCCCTACTGAGCAGGGAGCCTGATGATGCAGGGCTCGATCCCAGGACCCTGGGATCGTGACCTGAGCCGAAGGCAGCCCCTTTAACTGACTGAGCCACCCAGGCGCCCCAAAACTTTATAAATGTTAATGAAGAAAACAGTAGTGTAAAAATCATTTCTCTTCTTTTAAAAAATGTACATTGTATTTCTGTGTATGAGTGTGCACATTTAAGATCCTAAAGTCATAAAATTATAAACATATTCTGAAGCTGGAATATGAAAATAAAATTGCAGAGAAACTGAATACATGTTTAATTTCTAGATCCTAAATATGTCCTCTACACATTCTGATGTCACATGTGAGGGATGAACAACTTCCTTCCAGGCTGAAGTAAAGTACCACTTTAGGAATAAGATTTTTCTTTCCCATAACCTGGTTTTCTTCTCTCTGGCTGCTCTATGATTTTTCTCTTCAGTACTGGTTTTTAGCAATATGATTATGATATGCCAGGGTGTTGTTTTCTTCATATATTTTTTTTTCTATTTGTAGTTCACTGTACTTTTTGACCTGTGGGTTTTCATCAGAATTGAAATTTTTTTCATTATTATATCTTAAATAATTACACTGTTCCCTGGCCCCTCAACATTGATTCTTCTGACTCCAATTACACTTTTAAGTTACATTGTTTGATACTGTCCCCCACTGGTCACTGATGCTATGTTAATTTTTATTTTATTTTTTTTAAATCTTTCTGTCCTTCATTTTGGATGTTTTCTATAATTGTGTCTTCTGGTTCATAAATCTTCTTTGATGCCTAATATGCCATTAATATTATCCAATGTATTTTTCATTACTTTTTAAGATTTTAAAGATTTTATTCTTAATCTTTACACCCAACACGGGGCTCACAACCCTAAGATCGAGTCACGTCCTCCACTGACTGAGCCAGCCAGGTGCCCCCATTTCAGATATATTTTCAATCTCTAGAGATCCGACTTGGATTCTTTCATATAGCTTCAATTTCTTTCCTCACTGCAGCCTTTAGTCTATTGCTAATTTAGTCATGCTACTAAGATGCTATCCTTTTGAGGACTTTTAAATAATGTCTCATATATTATCACGTTTTTCTACACCTACTGGACACAAAACAATTCTCAACCCTGAGTGAATTTCAGTAATTGTTCAGCTTGTTGCTTCCTGGTGTGCGTGTGTGTTTTAATAGGTTCCTTTCATGCACATGCAGATAAGTACTTGGCTCTAAGAGTCAAGAAGACCCCTATGCGGATCCCCAGAGCTCTGTGTACAGCTCTGTCCCCCCAGGGACACTGCCCTACAAATTTTAGCTGCTTTGCCTCAGCAAACTCTAATCTCTATATCTTCAACTCAGACCACTCTCCCTCCATGTGTTGTGGCCAAGAAACTGCCTCCAAGCAGTAAATTAAAACAATCTAAAGACTCCTTTTACTGTGTTCCTTTTTTTCAGGTATCCTAGTACTGGACTACCCATTCAACATCTGAGTGTGGTTTTATATATTTTTTTCTGATTTGTTAGTTGTTTTAAGATGGGAAGGTTAATCTAGTTCTTCCATCATGGCTAGATGTGGAAGTTCAGATTATATTCTTACTTCTAAAACTGATCTTTCATGTGAGCTTGAACCTAGGACTTCTGGGCTTCAGTTTCTACACGTGCAAAATTAACTTAATCAGTAATTCTCAGTGTCCCCTATAGAGGCTCAACTTCTTCAGGATTCTTAGATCATCATGCTCTATGAACATGTCTCTCCCAGCAAAGTGTTACATTGACACTGTTGTATTCAGTAGGTTGTATACTAGCGTCTTAAATTTAGTGACATCATTTTGTCACTTAATGTTGTGGGCATTTATTTTTTTAGCTACACAGAATAAGTGTCTTCTCTTTGGGTACCAGTTCTCAATCCATATGAATTGGGTGGAACTGACCTCATCCCCAGCTCCAGGAGAGAGTATATGACCTTGATCTAAGCCAGTCAGTACATTCTATTCTCCTACTTAGGAGCTGAGTTACTGTTTCAGAGATGGGCACATAAGATACTTGGGCAAATGCCTGCCAGGCCCAGACTTTTTTGTTCAGTCTCATTTTGAGCTGACTAGAATCAAAGAAGATTTAGAGCCGGAGCCGCTGCAGGCCATCCTGTCACCAGAGGAAGGCTG
This sequence comes from Ailurus styani, assembly GCA_002007465.1. Lineage (NCBI taxonomy): Eukaryota > Metazoa > Chordata > Mammalia > Carnivora > Ailuridae > Ailurus > Ailurus styani. The sequence continues at coordinate 194,102 of LNAC01000122.1, forward strand.
CAAATGAAAAAAGAGCTAGAAGACAGGGTTCTGGTGCCATTTTAAGCCTCTCAGGGAAAGGATACCAACCTCCAGCAGAATTTTCCTATGTGAGCCAATAAACTCCCTTTTTGCCTTAGCAAGCAAGATTGGGCTCCCTGATACTTGGAATGGAAAGTCTTCAACTGTTCCATCAAATGGTAAATATCAATCATGGGTTCCAACTAGATTTTTAAAAAGACACACTGAAGCAATGTCATTCACCTGTAGAATAATGAACTATACTAGCAACCATCAAACCAAAACTGCATGCTTCCTAGAAATGGGCATTTTCCTTATGAACAAGGGCATTATGCAAGCTCATTAGAGCCATGAGCAGTGAGCAGGGTGTGGCACATATAAAGCTGGAGCTCCAAACAAAGGGAGTTCTAGAAAAGAGAAAGAGTGAACATAACATTTTAGGCCTGATTTGGGCAAATCCATTCACGTAACTAGCCAAAGCATGTCATTTCTAATACAGCAGACTGAAGGGTATCCCCTAATATGACCTACAAATGAATATTTTTTTTGTTTTAATTTTTATGTCTGCATAATACTTAAAAATACAACCAGCTCTATTTTCATTCCCTCAAGAATATAAAATATTTTTTAAATGAGCAGTTGATGATGTTCCTTAGAAGTGTAACATCACTGGGCTATTTCCCCTTTCCTTTCTAGCTTTCCTATTTTGTAACCAGAAGAATGTTAAGATAATTTAAGGAGAGGGCTTAAGAAACCTGAAAAAAACAGAAACACTATTGGTATGATGTTTATTCGAAGAATAATCTGTAGTGGTTTCTCAGCTACCAGCAGTACTTGATAAAATATTTAAGAAAGAAAAATCAGTATTTTTGTGTATTCACTTCACTTAAAAATCTTTCCTAGACCTATATTCTGCTTATGCATCTATCTCTTCTCTCTGTCCCTTGGGCTCTTTGATGAAGGCAATTATATTTTTGTATTATGTACTATTACATAGGAATAATGAAAGCTGGGGCGCCTGGGTGGCTCAGTGGGTTAAAGCCTCTGCCTTCGGCTCAGGTCACGATCTCAGGGTCCTGGGATCGAGGCCCGCATCGGGCTCCCTGCTCGGCAAGGAGCCTGCTTCCCCCTCTCCCTCTGCCTGCCTCTCTGCCTCCTTGTGATCTCTCTCCCTCTGTGTCAAATAAATAAATAAGTAAAATCTTAAAAAAAAAAAAAGGAATAATGAAAGCTGACTAATGATGACAGTAAGTGCATGGAGATATAGGGAACTTGGCAATACAGACAGTTACTGGGTAAGATGTTACGACACATACATATTCTTCAGTCATAGGCTTTCACTATCTTGTTAAAGCCATGGTAAACTTTCCTCCTAAGGAAGGCTTTCCTCTGAGGAACACTGACATAGTAGGTCACAAAGAAGATGAAGTAGGACAGTATAACTTGTGAATTAAACAAGGTTTTAAAATTAGAGATCTAAAATATTCCATAGGTGTCCTATTAGATTACAAAATAAGCAGAATATAATTAAGACTCAATCCTCAGTTAAATCTGGAAGGTGAGAAGGGGTAGATGATACAAGTGACAAGATTACTGGCTAGCTTTCCTATGTTGCACAGGTCATCCCCACGTCGTAGGTATTTTATAACTGGAAGACTGTACCTCGTGACTGCCTTTACCTATTTCGTTCATCGCCGCCGCTGCTCTACCCTGTAGCGATCATCGGTTTATTCTCTGTACCTATGTGTTTGTTTCAGGTTCATTTGTTTGAATGTGANTCGTAGGTATTTTATAACTGGAAGACTGTACCTCGTGACTGCCTTTACCTATTTCGTTCATCACCGCCGCTGCTCTACCCTGTAGCGATCATCGGTTTATTCTCTGTACCTATGCGTTTGTTTCAGGTTCATTTGTTTGAATGTGATTTTTTTTTTAAAGATTTTATTTATTTATTTGACAGAGAGAGAGATTACAAGTAGTCAGAGAGGCAGGCAGAGAGAGAGGAGAGAGGAGGAAGCAGGCTCCCCGCCGAGCAGAGAGCCCGATGTGGGCCTCGATTCCAGGACCCTGGGATCATGACCTGAGCCGAAGGCAGCAGCTTTAACCCACTGAGCCACCCAGGCGCCCTGATTTTTATTTTTTGATGTCTGATCTTACTTGTTACTTTTAGAAAATCTCATCATTGACTGGCCTCAGACCTAGAGGTTCCTACCTCAGCGAGGACAGCTTCTGTCTCTTGGCAATCTGTTCTTGGAGTTTTTCTTTGCCCTCCTTCATTCTCTTGGCCAAAAGCCGAGCATACTCTGCAGCCTCGTCCTTATTTCTCTTAGTACGCTATTTCTTTGGAGCATATGCTGACGTCTGTGTGGCAGAAGACATGGAGTAACAAGACATGGAATCGTGGGTGATTTGGTTTTAGGTTTGTAGCTTCCTTGTTTATGGGCTTTCTCACAACACACTGGCAGACATCACCTTCTTTAGAGAGACTGAAAAAGTTGTGGATTCGGCTGGCTCTTTTGCACCTTAGGAGACGAGGCACAGTAGAATCAGTGAGTCCAGAAATAGTCTTCTTCTTCTTTTTTTTTTTTTTAAACGATGACCAAACTGAGGACACTGAGACTGGCACCCACAGTGCAACCCCCAGCAGATTTGTACTTTCCCCAGTCCTCCTTGGTTTGTAGCAGGAATGGCCCTTCCTCAGTGGCAGGCAGGCATGGCCATGGGTCAAGACACCCTGCTCCACGGGGAAGCCTCGTTTGTCATTGCCACCACTGGTTAGAATGGTGTGACCCTCTACTGTTCACCCAGAGCACCTGTGGCAGGGTCTGTGGCCATACGCTTGTCATAAAAGGTACGGAGTTTGCGTTCATCATCCACTTCGATGAGTTTCTGGCAACCAGTAACTGGGAAAGAAATGTTCAGCTTCATCCTAAAGCAGCCTGCTGCCTCTGAGGTGCCAGGGAAAAGAGCTGTTTTGATTTTAAATTCCACATATAAAGAAATCATACAGAATGCGTTTCTCTGTCCGACTTAGCATAACACCCTGGAGGTTCAGCCATGTTGTTGCCAATGGCAAGATTTCATTTTTTTATGGCTGATATTCCATTCTACACACACAGACCCCACCCCACATCTTCTGTAGCCATTTATCTTTTGATATTTATGTTCCTTCCAATATCTTCGCTATTATAAATAATGTTGCAAGGAACATAGGGGTGAAGAGGTCTTTCTGAATTAGTGCTTTCATTTTCCTTGACTAAGTACCTAGAAGTGGAAATACTGTATTGTATGGTGGTTCTGTTTTTAATCTTTTGAGAAAACTCCAGTGTTTTCCAAAATAGTTGCGCCAATTTACATTCCCACCAATAGTGCGTGAGGGTTCCTTTTTCTCCACGTCCTTACCAACACCTGTTTTTTGTCTTACTGATTCTAGCCATTCTGACAGGTGTGAGGTGATACCAAATTTTCTAAAACCTATCAGTAAAATGGTTACAAATGCTAGAAATAATCGATAGTGTTAGATGTAGTTGTTTATCAGAGGTTCTCACGTTAGGATATTGGTTGAGAATAAGAATCAGAACTGGTTCTGGTAAGAGGGCCCAGCCATTTAAAAGTGACAACCCTAAGCTTAGGAGCCTGGGGGGCTTAGTCAGTTGGGTGTTCTGACTCTTGATTTCAGCTCAGGTCATGATCTCAGGCTCCTAAGATGGGTGCTGATGGAGAAGCCTGCTTGGAATTCTTTCCCTCTCCTCCTGCCTGTCCCCCCACTCATGTACGTGCACTCTCTCTCTTAAAAAAAAAACAAAAACAAAAACCGACAACTGTAGCCTTTAATTTCAAGGCTGGCCTGAGGTTCTCTTTCTTTATTTGCTTTTTAATTAAATAAAATAAATAGTATACTTAATAAGTTCTATTGATAGTCTCCTAGTGAGAAAGAGAAACTTCTGAATCCCTCTAAATTTTAAAACAGCATAAGCAAAAATAGACAATTGGGACTACATTTAATGATAAATCTTTTGCACAGCAAAGGAAACAGCAGAGTGGAAAGGCAACCTATTGCTGGATCATAGGTAGTTTTAATTATTTTTTAAAGATTTTTATTTATTTATTTGACAGAGAGAGCGATCACAAGTAGGCAGATAGGCAGGCAGAGAGAGAGGGGGAAGCAGGCCCTCTGCCCGATGCGGGGCTCTATCCTAGGACCCTGAGATCATGACCTGAGCCGAAGGCAGAGGCTTAACCCACTGAGCCACCCAGGTGCCCCAAGGTAGTTTTAATTTTTTGAGGAACCTCCATACTGTTTTTCATAATGGCTACGTCAATTTACATTCACAGCAACAATGTACAGGGGCTCCTTTTTCTCCACATCCTCACCAACACTGGGCATCTTTTGTCATGTTTCTAATAGCCTTTCTAACAGGTGTGAGGTGACATCTCATCATGGTTTTGATTTGCATTTCCCTGATGATTCGTGATGTTGAGCGTCTTTCCACAGACCTACTGGCTGTTTGTGTAGCTTTTGAGAAATGACCATTCTCAGGTCCTATGCCTGTTTTTAAATCAGGCTACTTCTGCTATTGAGTTGTACAAGTTCCTTATATATTTGGGGACACTAACCCCTTATCAGATATATAGTTTTCAAATATTTTCTCCCATTCCATAAGTTGCATTTTCATTTCATCAATTATTTTCTTTGCTGTGCAGAAGCTTTTTACTTTGATGCAATTCCGCTTGTCTATTTTTGGTTTGGTTGCCTGTGATTTTAGCATCCTATCTGAAAGATCACTGCCCACACCAACGTTTTTTCCTATGTTTTCTTTTTTTAAAATTTTTTTTTAAAGNTTAGCATCCTATCTGAAAGATCACTGCCCACACCAACGTTTTTTCCTATGTTTTCTTTTTTTTTANTAAAGATTTTATTTATTCATTTGACACAGAGAGAGAGATTACAAGTAGGCAGAGAGGCAGGCAGAGAGAGAGGAGAGAGGAGGAAGCAGGCTCCCCGCTGAGCAGAGAGCCCGATGTGGGCCTCGATCCCAGGACCCTGGGATCATGACCTGAGCCGAAGGCAGCGGCTTTAACCCACTGAGCCACCCAGGCGCCCTCCTATGTTTTCTATTAGTACTTTTATAGTTTCAGGTCTTTAAGTCTTTAACCCATTTTCAGTTGATTGTTGTATATGATGTGAAATAAGGGGCCAATTTCTTTTTTTTTTTTCTTTTGCATATAGATAACCAGTTTTCTCAACATCATTTATTGAAGAAACTAGCCTGTCCTTATTTAGTGTACTTAGTGTCCTTGTTGAAGATCGGTTGACACGTGGATTTATTTCTGGGCTTTTTTTTGTTTCATTAGTCTATAGGTCTGTCATATGCTATGCTATCCTGTTTTGATTACTATAGCTTTGTTATTTTGATTACTATAGCTTTGTTATACATTTTTAAATCAGAAAGGTACTGATGCCTCCAGCTTTGTTCTTTGTTCTTCTTGCTCAAGATTGCTTTGGACCATGTGAATCTTAGGTTCTGTGGTTCCATGTGAATTTTAGGATTGCTTTTCTTAGTTCTGTAAAGAATGCCACTGGGATTATGGTAGGAATTACATTAGCTCTGAAGATCACTTTGGGTAGTAGGTACATTTTAGCAATATGCTTCCAATCCATAAAACATGGGTTTCTCTTGGGTTAAGTATAACATTTTAAATTCTCTAGCCTCATAAAATGGCTACAAAGTATAAGCAAATTCTCTAGCCTCATAAAATGGCTACAAAGTATAAGCAACTATGTGCAAAGCTTGTGAAATGTTTTTTGGAGTATTAACGGCAAGCGGTAACCTTCTCTGTATTTGAGGCGTCATAACCAGCTCCTCAGCCAACATTACAAACCCTAAAAATTATATACAGGGCTGAGGGGCAATGCAGGGGCCTGGGTGGAAATGCATGATGAGTCTTTGTGGCCCCTCTCACCACCATTAGGGACAGAGATAAAAAGCAGAGTAGCGCGTGTTCATTACTTTTGGCTTCTGTAGCACCTGATAAGTACTATACCAAACAGTGACAGCAACAATGCCTAGAGGGGTCTTTCCGATGATCTTGTCCAATCTCCCACTTTCCCTCCATGACTACCCAAAGGAGAGAAAAACCCCTGCTCTGCACTGAGCTTTGTTATTTTTATCTTCTCTTGCAAGTGACCCACATTAAGAATTGGGAATTTTGTCTGTGTGTACATATACACAGACACATATAAATATATTTCTCTCTCTCTATATATATAGAATGTATTAGAATATATTATTATATATATAATTTAATCTCCTATTTGAAGGAAAACATTTATTCCTTTAAAATATCTGGCAGATACTCCACGTTCATACCCACAGGAAGAGCAACGATGTCTAATAATGAGACATTCTAGGCTGCCTTTTCCATTAGTCATATTGCATTTAACTTTTTATAACCCTATTAATTCAAAACAATAGTCAAATTTCTGAGCACTTAAAATTGTGAACACAGATTGTCCAGTCAAATATAAGAGAACATGATGATATTATTTTACTGCATTTAAAAAACTCACATGAATTTGATTAAAAAGTTGTAACATTCTCTGTCTTAAAATCATTGGAAGAACCTATTTTTATGTTGAAATTTCCTGCTGCAGGAGAAGTGATTTCAAAATAAAAACAATCACTACCGCCGCCACAAAGAAAGGTCCCTCCTGTCATAATGTATGCTCATTTAGTCATTCAGCAGATGTTTCTTGAACATTTGAGTTTTACTAAATATAGGGGCAGGGGAAGGAAGAGTGGAGATGAGTAAAGACGTGGGGGATGGTGGAGGCGTGATGGTTGTTGGGGAGAGTACACAGGTAGCCCAGTTGGTGAATAGGCTAGTTCACTGACTGTTAATATAACTAGTTTTAAAAAGTATTCCTTTATATATAGGTTATTTTAATTCTTTAAACATTGATATCTTGTCCTCATATGGGCCTTAATAAAGTTTTAATAGTGGAATACAGTGATTATCTTAAGGGAACTTTAATTTTTAAGCAGTTTCTATACCCATTGTAGGGCTCGAACTCACAACCCTGAGATCAAGAGTCACACGCTCCACGGACTGGGCGGCCGACCAGCCGCCCCAAGAGAATTATAATTTATAGATCATTTAGTTTAACTCCACGTTTCATCCTGTGTTTATTCTCAAATGGGAATCATATGAGGACCACAGGTCTTGGATCTGTATCCTTCAGAGGAAAGGAAAGACCACCTTCAGCAGGAGAGCTGGCCATTTCTACTCTTTCGTTTATCAGACAGTCTGGACTGCCAGAATTGACGGGTTCATTATTACCACTTTAGACGCAGTAGGTCTTGAATCAGTAATTTTAGTAAACATTATAAAGTTCATGCTATAGTCTTATTTAATTACAGTATCAATTCACATTTCAGGACTCATTGCTTGCATTATTATCTTGGCAACATTAAGTCTATTAATATGTCACATCTTTCATTTATATGCAGAACACAGGTATCTGAGACTTTAACATGAACCAGTCGCCACTTCAAGACTACCTTAAAAAAAAACTAAAGGCATAAAGTATTCTCTCACTGTAATTCTTAATGTCCTTTTCTTTAAGTAACTTAATTTGTGTAAGTAGCCAGGTTTCTGTGGTTGTTTTCATTATATGGAATCTTGATTTTATTTTCTAGAGCTATCTAAATTATGCCAAATGAAACACCAAATGGTTAATTCTGGAAGGAACAAGAGACATGCAGAGGATTTCACTGTACTCTGTGGTGCATGAAAATGCAACTGCTCTTACATAACCTCTAACTCTGCCTGGGAGCTAAGAAAGAAGCAAGAGCTTTCTTTAGCCCCACAATCATGCCTGGGTTCTCAGTTGCATCATGACCTCTGTACCTGGGCAAGCAAAAGCCTTGGTATGGATTCAGAAAAAATACCACCTGGGGTAATTTGTAATAAGGAAAATAGCAGGTACCAAGTACCTTACACCTACCAGGAACTCAGTTCTGATGTAGAACCAGTGGTTTAAAGATGGAGCAGTCTGCCCAAGGTCATATGAATGATAAACTCCTGAGGGCCAGGGCTGGGTCTCAGTTATTCCATCCAGGGAACCTCAGATGTAGGATACAAGGATATGGTCATTGCTGCTGTAGTGCCTCTGTCTTAATGTCAGAGGTGTTTTGGTTTCGTTTTTGTTTTTAAGTTTGCTCAAGAAATTAACACTTGTACTCTCTTTCTCTGGGTTGGGTCAGGACTGGGGCAGTTCTTAAAACGAGAGGTGATCCAGGAAAGAGTTAAAATTATTTTTGCTTTATGTTGACAAATTATAATCAGTTTTAAAGAATGTGGTACATTTGTTTTTTAAAGGATGATCTCCCTAAGAGAGACAACTATGTTTCTTGAGACAGATCCTTTATCAAATCCTTATAAATAATGTTAGAACAAACTGAAAAGGCTGTGTTACATAACAGTAAATGGGAAGCCTTCCTGCTTTGTTTCATTTTTTTCTATTTAAAAAAAAAATTTAAAAAATAAACACAAAACACCTGTCTGGAGTTGAGCCTGGTTGATTTTTTTTTTTTTTTGGATCTCATCTTGGTGAGTACTTGCACCAAAGGTATAAGGCATTCTTGGCTTTACCTTCTGAAATGAGATCTGGCAGCTGTTCAACGCCACAGAGCAATGTTACATAACAAGGCAGTTCAAGAAGCAAAAAAGAAAACCACATTGAAATGAGGCTTTGGAGAGTGGGCTTGTGGATAGCAGAATCCACTCTTACCAGCAGAGAAAATAGTCAAGGGCAAGGCCATATGAATGATTATCATCATATAAATGCTCAGAGTTCTTCCCACCATAAATCTCTGAACTGTACATACTACATATCACAAGCAGTGACCTTCTAACTGAACATTTGTGTGGGAGAGAAGTGCTCCTGCCACAGAGTCTGAATTCTTGGGGGGCATGTTCTCTCAAGTCGAGTATGACTACCCCTCCCACCTTTCTTTTCTCTTTTTTATAATGCCACCCCACAGAAACATTTTTTAAATAACAAAGAATAATTTCAATGGAAGGAATCAAATTCTGAGACTTCTGACCTTATTAGCAACTATAAAAAAATTTGTAATAGAACTTTACTGACTAATATGAGCTCTTTCCTGAGCATAAATACTTTTTAAAAAATACAGCCTACTTGAATTTTTTAGCTCCAGTGAAGGAAGCAGACTTCTTTTTAATGTGCCCCCCTCTTCTTTTTTTTTAAACACAAGGATCTTTATAACATTTTGGGTACCAAGCAAAAAGGGTCACAATTGGTCCCACAGTTAGCACTTTTCTGGCGGTTCAGAATTTGCTCATTAAAGCCATATGTTAAATTAAAATAGAAAAATTACTGGAAGATACAACAACAACAAAGGGAGAGAGAATGTGCTTATTTATGCAAATCCCCGAACGGACTTACTATTTGCTTTTGATCAATGAACTTAGCACTAAAATGGCATCCTTAATAGGTCAGTCTGTTCCTGCTGAACACACCAGAGGGGACATCTTTGGAGATATATTTTTAAATCTCAGCCATTTCTAACCAGTATACATAGTTTCTTGCTTAGAAACTTCAGTGGCTATTTTTCAACCGAGCATGCACGTAACTTTATACTTGGGGTCATTCTCTTGATAAAAATCCTGTAAAACCAATTTACCATGCAAGAGGAAACGGAGGCCTGGTAACTTGCATGTACTGTTTAGGCTCAAAAATGGAAGAGGTGGGCGCCTGGGTGGCTCAGTGGGTTAAAGCCTCTGCCTTTGGCTCAGGTCATGATCCCAGGGTCCTGGGATCGAGGCCTGCATTGGGCTCCCTGCTCAGCGGAGAGCCTGCTTCCTCCTCTCTCTCTGCCTGCCTCTCTGCCTACTTGTGATCTGATCTCTCTCTCTCTCTGTGTGTCAAATAAATAAATAAAATCTTTAAAAAAAATATGGAAGAGGTGGTTGAAACTGGATGCACATACTGAATGGTCTCAATTTCATTTCAAATCAAAGATACTAGTTGAAAGGTAAGGTCCTGAACAATATGTTTAAGGAGGGAGAAGAAAATGCTATTCGGTTTACCTTGAAATATTAGCAATCTTCATGCAGTCCAAACAGTTTAGAATTTATCCCAGACTGATCTGGAGATCAGAAGAATCTATTCTTCGCTAAAAAAGTAGAGCATATTTAGGGGCTTGGTGTTTAGCATTTGAGTAAAATAAATGCTAGTGTTAAAAATCAGGACGAATTGCAAATGTGAAGTGAGAAGTACATTCTGAATGAATATAGCTGCTGAATAAATGGAAGATCAGGGTTTCCAGCCTATCATCCTTTGAAAGCTCTAACATTACTAAAGACAGAAAACTTAATCATAAAGTTGGGTGACTCCTGGGAAGGGACGGCAGACATACCGGTGCGTCCACCCACCACGGGTAACTGGGCGTTCATAGGCAAAGACTCCCACTACATGTTTCCCCAGTTAGGCTGCAACGGACCCAACTCCAAGGCCTTATATCATGCTATGCATGCAGGCAACTTGAATCAGCACACATACCATCTTGACGAAAGATGATTAAAGTATAGTTGGTAAAACACATATTAACACAATAATTAAAAACACACACACACACAGAGCAATGCTCTGAAAGTGAAGAGAGGCTGCTTGTACCAGCAGTAAGAGTCCCAGGGTAACCATCCTCCTTTCATCATGATCAGTTCATTAACAGAGGAGAAGAGACAGAAACAGGGGGGAAATGCAGACCATCTGCTCAATCCAGATGCAACAACGCACGCCTCTTACATCCAAAGCTTTTTACCAGAAAGGAACAGAGATAAGATCTAATCCTCTCATGAAATATCGGACAAAGGTAGTTAGACATATTTGCATCACAAATAAAATAATGCCAAAATCATTATTGAATGAAACCTTTTAAATGTCAGTCCAGACTTTTACCAGTGAGTATTCTTTGATTAAGCAGAACAGTCAATCAGCATTAGAGCAAACGGAGTTGGGTTCTATTAGCTTTAGTCAGCTATTCTTTAAATAAAACCATGCTTAAAACATCTTCATTCCTTAAATAGCAAGAACATTTTAGTCCAGTCATCATACTTTAAAAAAGACAGCAAGAGATTCCTTTAACGCTGTATATTGCAAGCAATGTGCATTTTCTCTAAGAAAAGGTTAAAAACAAATATTCTTACCTTGAAATTGTGAACCTTTTCATATTTTGGAATTTGCTCGTTTTCTTTCAGAGTTGCTCTTCTAACAAGTGATGTCAACTGCGAATAAGCAAAGAGTTTCAGAGGTTGCCAGATTGTCACAGACGACTTTTGAGAACCCAGTTTCATTCCCAAGGCTGCTATCAATAAATCTTGCTGACGGCCCTCTGGTTTGGATTTGTGAACTGCAGCTCTATTAGTTTTCCTACCCGACCAAGATTCTTTGGATGGCATTTTGGAATTCAGGAAAGAAATAAAACCTATATTGATCTGTCTGCCGGTGAACTCTATTCAGCTAACAAATGAGCATCCTGCCAGCCAGCACAGAACCCTAATCTACAGAGAGCTGCAGAGAAACATCGCGGAGAGGTGGAGGAGGATGATGAAGCACTTCTTAAAAAGAGGTCGACTAACCAGAAAAATTCTTCTTTCTTCCTTTTTTTTTTTAAAGGGCTCTATATTTAAGCTTCTGAAAACTTAAGAGTCTGAGCAGACAGAGTCGATGCTAACACAAAACATTCAGCATCTCTCTATCCCTTTTTAGAAGCCATGCAATTTTGACAAATGATACATTTCTAAAAGCTTCCTTCTCTATTCAATATATTACTGTCCATTCTGGATGAAAGATGCCTACATACTGCCTGCAGTCAGCTTCTAGCAGCAGGCACCCTGTGGAGCCCCTAGCAGGGAGGGTGAGGAAGGAAGGGATTTGACAAGGAAGGCTGGATTACACTGGTCTCCGTAAGAAAGGAGATAACCAATGAGAATCGAGCAACAGTATTTAAGTATTGTATTCCTCAACTCTGTCTCTTTTCCTCCCTCCTCTCATGTAAGATTTTCTTGCTGGCTCAAGGGGAAAAAAAAAAAATCAGTGGGAAGACAATGAGGCATGAATGAGTCATGCATTATTACAAAATGGAATATTTCTTTTACCTATTAAAAGCAAAGGAAGATTGACAGATAGCACTAGGTTTCAAAGAGTTTACCACCACTGCCTGGTAAATTATGAAAGGCTAATCTATATCCTCCTTTGTGCATTATGGACTGAGGTTAGCTAACAAAAACCCAATTTTATTTAAGATGAGCAAAAGCTGGTATTTTGTTGAAAAAGGAAAGGCATTTAACTGGATAGCACACTATTTTCATGCAGAACAGGGGGTGTGCACACAACACAGCTAACACCCCGCAGTAGTCAGTTCTGTTTCCATATAAGGAGGATTTTTGTTGCAAATCTACAAGTAAATGGATCCAGTCTTTATTTTAATTATTAGTGTCAACATTCTTAATTCAAAGAGCTTGAGGCCAGATCATAGTGGTAGCCAGCTGGGATTAATTTCTCATGCACACAGGTCAGAGATGTAGTGTAACGGTGCTTGTACAACCCTTGGATATTTGTTTGCTGATATAAAAAGGTGGGAGGGGTGCCAGGTAAGAGACAAATCCAGCTCTGTTTAAGAGCAATACCCATACTTTTTGCTAAACTACTATAAGAAGCTGAAGTTTACCCAGATTGGTTCCCTAATATCTCCCGTTTGCTTCCTCATATTATAGTAATTACATTTAACCCATTATGATTCTAATTGTTACACTGTATTTAAAGAATCAAAAACTGTATTTAAATGAATTCAGTCCATTTGTTGAGCACAATTTATCACAGATTTCATAATCTATAGGGGGTATGTGCCCAATGCAGATTCTAGTTTAATTAGGACATGAAGTTGTTCTTAAACCATGCTAGATAATAGAAATACTGGTTTTCTAAACATCCTCCAATTTTTTTATTTACTTGAGTATACAGTCCCTTCTTTTAAAATGTCTTACTCTTTTAAAAACAATTTCTGAGGGCATCTGATTGGTTCAGTCGGAAGAGCACGCGACCCTTGTTCTCAGGATTGTGAATTTGAGCCCTATGCTGGGTGTAGAGATTACTTAAAAAAATAAACGTAAGAAAAAAAGTTTTTCAAAAATTTTCTAATAAAAGGTAGAGAATATTGACATCTATAGGTATTTTATTCCCACAGATTTATACCATTTTTTTGATTAAATAAGACCAAAAAAAAGTTCCTGTTCTAAGAGAAAATATAAGGGAAAGAACTTTCCTTGCTTAACCTAAATTACTTTTCAGTTTAGACCTAGTTTGTCATGTGATGACTAAAAATATAAATGCCAACCAACCCTTTAGTCATGTACAACCGAAGGTGAAGTTTATCCCATTCTCAGTAGACACTAGAAAAAGATTCCAAAGGCAAATTTAACAGTAATCTTTTTCTTTCTACAATGTTTCTCTCTACAATGTAAATGCCTAACATTTACATTACCATGTCAAAGAAAACAATCACCCATGTAACTCAAAGCAGCTCCCCGCCCCCAAGAATTTCTGATCAAGGTCCCTGGTTCTTCAGCTATAGTAACTAAAATTCAACCCACAAACAGAAAGACTGATGGTAGAGGAAATTCACAGCTGGGTGAAAGTGCACATTTTATCTCTGAGAGGCAAGTCTGCTGTAGGCTCTGCACGGTCACTTTTCTTCCCAAATAATTTTGGTACCTAATCGAGACACATACTGGATTAACTGTAATTTGGGCAGCTACCCAGCAATAGGAGATAGAAAGCAATGGCGAAGGAAGAAGTTCTTGGCTACTCTCAAAGAGCTAGGGGTTTTTTGGTTGCAGCATTAATTTTGTTGTAGCAGCTCTCAAATCCTAAGAACTGCTAATCCTAAAGTTCAGAACTACCATCAATGTTCTGATCTTCTAGACAAATATATACCACTCATCTTTGTATTTATCTGGCCATATTTAGATTGCTACAGAATCTATTAATGATGGCTATCATTTATCATTAAGTATCCATGTTCCAGGCACCTAGCTAAGCACTTCACATATAGAATCCCATTAAATCCACAGAAAGATACCTGTGAGGCATATGTTATCCTCCCTTCACAGCTGAAAGAACAGAGGCCTACAGAAGTTAACTTCCTGCACCCCACAGCTAGTTGGTGGTAGGTAAGAGTTGGGCCTTTTAAACATCATGCTTAAATATCAAAATCCGAAAATGAGAGGGAATTTTGAAGTCTGAGTGTAGTTGTTTTCCTTTCTGATTCTATTCAAGGTTTCACTAGTTATTTTTCCCTTTCAGTTTCAAAGAGCAGCAATGATGGTAAGACAGAGGAAGCAATGACTAAACAATGGATGGTGAGAAAAGCAACAGTAGCTAACATCCCTAGGCCTCAAGTTCAGCACACCGTGCAGGCAACAAGCAATGCTCTGCAACAGGCATGCAACCTGCAACGCTCTGTTCGGCATGCCCTCCTCCAGTGGGACCTTTGGCCACCTGCACCAATTAGGTGTGACTTTACCCATTCAGGAACCTCTGCACCCATCCCTTGTTCATTAATTATGAGATGTACCACATTCCACCTGATATCACAGCTCCTGTGTAGTTGTTCATATAGACTGAGTCTTACATATCTTAGCATAAACCTTGAATTTAGCACAGTAGCTTACACAAATAAAAGTCCATTAACTATCTGGTTAAAAAAATAAGACCAAGTGAAGGCACCTATTTTTATTAGGGGGTGATGTATAATTTATTATATATCTATATATAATAAATTATAATAAAAAAAGATGGGATTTGAAATCAGAGACACTTAAGTTTGAATCTGGACCTTGGGAGATTTGCTTGGTGCCCTGGTTACCTCATTTACATGCATGAACAGAGCAGTTTAAAAGAGATGACCTATCAAAGGGGAAGAGACTGCCTAGTAGTAAGCACTCGCTAAATGATGGTATTACAGGGGTGCGGTGCCAAATATTAGCTGCAGGTTATGCTGTGTAGTATAAGACATAGATTCTGGCCCTCAAGGAGTTGGGAGATTCATCTGCTTTTGGTTTATACCATACAAACATGCCTGGAAACTCCTGTCCTTCCCTTGGGATTATGGTCTTTACCAAATCTCCCAAATTCTGCTCTAATCCTATCTTTTAACAGGCCTGTGATGATATGCATATGAGCTGAGGGAGCAGGAAGGGGCGGGGGAGCGGAGGAAAGTGTAAAAGGAAAGATGACCAGCATTTGGTAAGAAGTCGGAGCAATGTTTCATATTTCATATTGTCCTATTTATTGGTCACACCAATCCTCGGAGTTATGTTGTATAATGAACATTCTATGGATGAAGAACGGCTCACAGACCAACTTGCTCAGGGTCATAGTCAGGAAGTAAAAAGTTTGTGATCTGAATGCCTGTGTTTTGTCTCTAAAGTCTGGAAGCTCTTTCTGCTACCTTATAACGAGAGTAGGAGATAAACCCAAGGGGTTAGGGATATAGACCCCTCGCCTTCTGGTTCTATAAAAGATAAGAAAGGAGCTTACTGGGTAGGGATCTAAACTGACAGAGCACATCTCCCACAAGGTCATTTTTGCTTTTAGTTTTTCATTTTGACTCTTCGGCCTGCCCTAGACCTAACTCTGGCCATCCTTGATATGGATAGCACTTTTGTTCATTCACCTAAATGAGGGTGATGAGCCTGGGAAAAGAAATGGAGACCAGGCAGAGTCTACAACCCTCTTGGTTTCTACCTCTGTCTGTACCACCTATACGATAGAGAAGGGGACTACAAAAATGGTGTGTGTGTGGCAGGAGGCAGTTGTGTGAGGAATAGGAAACAGGTGACCTTGGAAGGGAACAATTTGCTGTTTTTCAAATAAAGAAATTTCCACCACTGACCTCTCTACCCTGTTGTTTGTCTAGTAATAATACTGAATTGATGCAAAACTAGTCTCTCATTTTCACCAAGTGTAGTAAGACAGGACACCAGGGTTGTGGGACCAGACAAAAGTGCTGATCTGAACCCTGTCATCTACTGGCTGTGGCACATCCTGGTCAAGTTACTAATTTCTTTCAGTCTTAGTTTCCTTGTGTGTATAATTGATTAGAAGTACTTACATTATAGAATTAGATGAGGTAATACATGGGAAACATTTTGCATTATTCCTGGCACAGACAGTAATCAGTAAATAGAAGTTTCCCTCCTTTCCTTGTATATAAGGACCTCTATTTCCAAGAGCAGTGTTAGTACAGTGGGCCTGTTAGACACATAAAAGGCCCAAGACCACTGGCCTAAGGCCTAAGCAGTATAAGCTTCAGGTCAAGCTCTAACCAGGTGCTTTAAAGACACATCATAGGCATCACTTTTCTGCAATCCTTACCTTATCCTGTCCTGGCAGTCTAAACCCCCAGCCTCAAATTCCGAATAATCCTTGTTCTGTCCACCTTACCACCTCAAAACCTGCTTACAGGGAAGGGTCTTATCAATTTATTCACGTTAAGGTACAAATGGCTGATTATACTTCCTTTTCCACAAATGCCTGGTTTTTAATATAGGACCAAAGACTTATGCCAAAGGAATAAATCTAATTATGAATGTCAGAACTCATTAACAGTAAGAGTATTCTCTAGGAAACTGAAAGGCCCTCACACAGACAGCCACCTCCTTTGAATATTATCGTGATACCACAGACTCATGAACACAATGTTCCAGTTAACTAAGTAAAGTCAACATTTCATCAGAAAAGCACCATAAAGGAATGTTCCAGCTGGCATGGCCCAGAGGCTTGGAGAGATGAAGAGCAACTGGATTAACTATTGGGTAAACCTGGTTCAGGTTTAGCAAACTTCTGCAATTTCTATAAAATATTAATATTCAGATATTAAGAACACAGCTTTGATTTTTGGGGTCCAGGATAACAGGAAGACCCTGAACCCCCCTCCTCCATGGACATAGCACATCTACACCTATTTACAGAGGAACCTCTCCTAAAGAACGGAGGGTTGACTGAACAGCTTCTGCACAACAAAAGCCAGACTGCATAGAGAATGGCCAGACAGACAGACAATAAAGAAGGAAACCACTACCTCTGAAACTGCAAGCTGCAGTGAGAAGGGATAAGACTGAGGGGCTGTGAGCAGGCCACGGTTTAAAAAACAAGAAGGGAAATGGGTGGGGGGATGGGGTGACTGGGGGATGGGCATTAAGGAGGGCACTTGATGTCATGAGCACTGGGTATTACAAGCAGGTGATGAAATTCACTAAATTCTACCCCTGAAACTAATTTAAAAAAATTAAAGAATTAAAAAATAACTACAATATGAAAGACCCAGCCCTAGAACTCTGCCAAATGGCAGGGAGCTGCTGGAACTCTCTGAGTTGAAAGGGCTGATGAGAGCCACGGTTTACGTTCCCCTCCACCTTCCAGCATGGACAGGAGCACAGCTGGCCTGACATCTCAGCGAGCCTCAAGCCTCCCACACAGCACCTAGGTGGCTCCAGCACATGGTACACCGGGCCACCCTGATCAGGGTTCGCTCCAGCTCCACTGTCGTACTAAGGTGACACAGGCATAAAGTACCCTGGCACACACTGGGCCCACAACACTTCAGCTCCAGACGACCTGCCGGCGCAACCCCAGTGCAAAGGGCTCTGGGACCACCTGGCTCCCACCTCCTTTAGCTCCAGCTGCCCGCCAGGGCACCTCCTGTGCTGAGCACCCCAGGACACCCCCGACTGCATGCACTTCAGCTTCACCTCTCCTGCCAGGGAGCCCTCTGCACAGAAAGCCCCAGGACCCCCTGGCTTACACCCATTTCAGCTTCAGCTATCCTATCAGGGAGCCCTCTGTGCTGACAGCCCTGGGACTGCCCCGCCCCAAGCCCTCTTTAGTTCCAGCCATCCCATGAGGATAGCCCAAGCATGGAATACCCCAGGACCCCTAGTACATGTCAGCCACAGCTCCCACCAGCCAGCCAGTCACTAGGCACACACAGTCTACACAGGAGATGGCCACACACAAGACTACTCCTGCAAGCTTAGAAGTAGCTCTTCTAATTCATAGAAACAAACACAGAAAGTGAAGCAAAATGAGAATACAGAGAAATATGCTCTAAATGAAAGAACAAGACAAAATATCAGAAAAAGAATTAAACGAAACAGAGATAAGCAGTATGCCTGATAAAAAGTTTAAGTACTGATCATAAAGATGACCACGGACTGGAGAGTGGAAGAACTCAGTGAGAACTTCAAAAAGAGACTGAAAATATTAAAAAGAATCAGAGTTGAAGAATACAATAACTAAAATGAAAACTACACTAGAGGAAATCACCAGTAGATTAGTAGAGGAAGAAGAACAGATCAGCAATCTGAAATACAGGTTAGTGGAAAGCACCCAAGCTGAATAGTAAAAAGGAAATTCATAAAAAGGAGGTTAAGGGATGATGTCATCTTAGACAACATCAAGTGAACAAACATTTGCATTATAGAGGTCCTAGAGGAAGAAGAGAGGGATAAAGGGGCAGAAAACTTATCTGAACAAATGATGACTGAAAACTTTCCTAACCTGGGGAAGGAAACAGACATTCAGGTTCAGGAAACAAACAGAATTCCAAACAAGATGAATCCAAGGATATCCACACCATGACAAATAATCATTTAAATGTTTAAGACATGGCGCCTGGGTGGCTCAGTGGGTTAAAGCCGCTGCCTTCGGCTCAGGTCATGATCCCAGGGTCCTGGAATCGAGGCCCACATCGGGCTCTCTGCTCGGCGGGGAGCCTGCTTCCTCCTCTCTCCTCTCTCTCTGCCTGCCTCTCTGCCTACTTGTAATCTCTCTCTGTGTCAAATGAATAAATAAAAATCTTTAAAAAAAAATAAATGTTTAAGACAATGAATGGTAAAGAGAATTTTAAAAGCAGCAAGAGAGAAGTAAATAGTTACATACAAGGAAACCCCATGAAGCTATCAGCTGATTTTTCAGCAGAAACTTTGCAGGCCAGAAGAGAGTGGCAGTGGCATGATATATTCAAAGAACTTAAAGAAAAAAACCTACAACCAAGAATACCCTACCCAGCAAGGTTATCATTTACAATGAAAACAGAGAGAGTTTCCCACAAAAACAAAAGTTAAAGGAGTTCAGAACCACTAAACTGGCCTTACAAGAAATGTTAAAGGAACGTCTTTAAGTGGAAAAGAGAAGGTGATAATTAGAAAAAAAATTATAAACGAAAAGATGTAAAATAGGACAACATATACATAAAATGGGGCAGAGGAAATGAAATAGTTTTTAAAGAATGTGTTTAAGTGACCATCAACTTAATATAGACTAGTATATACTGAGGATGTTATAAATGAACCTTATGGTAATCCCAAACACAAAAGTTACAATATCTACACAAAAAATAAAAAGAACGAAAGGTAAGAACAGCAGTCAAGCATCAACCAAAAGGAAAGAGAGCAAGAGAAGAACAACGAAGTACAAAAGCAACTAGAAAGCAATGAATAAAATGGCAGTAAGTATTTAGTTATTGATAATTATTTTGAATGTAAATTGTCTAAATGCTCCAATCAAAAGACATAGGGTGGTGAAGTGGATTAAAAAACAAGATCTATAGGTTGCCTAGAAGAGACTCACTTCAGACCCAAACACACATACAAACTGAAAGTGAATGGAAGGAGAAAGATATTTCATGCAAATGAAAGTGAAAAGGAAAAAACAAAAGCCGAGGTAGCAAAAACTAGACAAAAGAGACTTTAAAGACTGTAACAAGAGACAGGGCATTACATAATGATAAAAGGATCAATCCAACAAGAAGATATAACAATTGTAAACATTTATGCACTCAACATTGGAGCACCTAAACACATAAAGCAAATATTAAAAGACATAAAGGGAGAAACTGACAGTAATACAATAATAGTAGGGGAATTTAGTACCCCAATTACATCAATGGATAGATCATCCAGGCATAAAATCAATAAGGAAATAGTGTCTTTGAATAACACATTAGACCAGATGGACTTAACAGATCTACACAGAGCCTTCCATCCAAAAACAATAGAATACACATTCTTTGCAAGTGCACATAGAACATTCTCCAAGATAGATCACACATTAGGCTAAAAAACAAGTCTCAATAAATTTAAGAATGCTAAAATCATATCATGCATCTTTTCTGACTATAAAGCTATGAAACTAGAAATCAATTATATGCAAAAAAACCCCAAAAAAACAAAAAACCCAAAAAACAAACAAAAAAAACCAAAACGAACAAACAAAAAAACTAGAGAAAAATCACAAATGTAGAGGCTAAAGAACACGTTACTAAAAGACCAATGGGTGGGCGCCTGGATGGCTCAGTGGGTTAAAGCCTCTGCCTTTGGCTCAGGTCATGATCTCAGGATCCTGGGCTTGAGGCCCGCATCAGGCTCTCTGCTCAACAGGGAGCCTGCTTCCTCCTCTCTCTCTGCCTGCCTCTCTGCCTACTTGTAATCTCTCTCTCTCTGTCAAATAAATAAATAAAATCTTTAAAATAAAATAAAATAAAAGACCAATGGGTCAATGAAGAAATAAAAAAAATATATGGAGACAAATGAAAATAAAAACACAATGGTCCAAAATCTTTGGGACACAGTGAGAACAGTTCTAAGAGGGAAATTTATAGTAATACAGGCCTACCTCAAGAAAAAGAAAAAGCTCCAATAAATAATCTAGACTTACACCTAAAGAAAGTAGAAAAAGAACAAAGACCACAGTTAGAAGAAAGGAAATAATGAAGATCAGAGCAGAAATAAGTGAAATAGAACCTAAAACACAACAGAAAAGTTAAATGAAATCAAGAGCTGGGTCTTTGAAAAGATAAACAAAATTCATAAACCCTCATCAAGAGGCAGACTCATCAAAAATAAAAGGGAGAAGACCCAAATAAGTAAAATCAGAAATGAAAGAGAAATAACAACCAACATCACAGAAATAAAAAGAATTCTAAGAGGATACTATGCAAAATTATATGCCAACAAATTGGGCAACCTAGAAGAAATGGAAATATTTCTAGAAACAAACAAACAAAACTGAAGCATGAAGAAATAGCAAATCTCAACAGACTAGTTACTAGTAATGGAAGAGAACCGGATATCAAAAGTCTCCCAACAAATTAAAGTCCAGGACCAGATGGATTCACAGGTAAATTCTAACAAACATTTAAACAAGAATTAATACCTATTCTCCATAAGCTATTCCAAAAAATAGAAGGGAAAGTTTCCAAATACATTCGTTGATATCAGCATTACCCTGATATCAAAACCAGACAAAAACACCACAAAAAAAGAAAACTATAAGCCAATATCCTTGATATAAAATATCCTTGGACATAAAGGCAAAAATCCTCAACAAAATATTAGCAAACCATACTATACAATACATTAAAAGGATTGGTCACCACAATCAACTGGAATTTATTCTGGGGGTGCAAGGCTGGTTCAATATTTGCAAATCAATCAGGATGATACACCACATCAACAAAATGAAAGATAAAAATCATGATCATCTTGGGCTGCCTGGGTGGCTCAGTCAGCTAAGTATCTGCCTTTGAGTCAGGTCATGATCTCAGGGTCCTGAGATCCAGCCCTGCATTGGGCTCCCTGCTCAGTGGGAAGCCTGCTTTTCCCTCTCCCTCTCTTCTCCCCCTGCTTGTGCTCTCTCTCAAATAAATAAATAAAATATTTAAGAAAAAATCATAATCATCTCAGAAGATGCAGAAAAAACATCTGACAAAGCATAATATCCATTCATGATAAAAACCCTCAACAAAACAGGCTTAGAGGGAACATACCTCAATATAACAAAGGATATAAAAACCACACAGCTAACATTATACTCAGTGGTAAAAAACTGAGTTCCCCTAAGATTAGGAACAAGACAAGGATATCCACTCTCACCCCTTTCATTCAACACTGTAGTGGAAGTCCTAGCAATATAGCAATCAGACAAGGAAAAGAAACAAAAGGTATCAAATTGATAAGGAAGACACTGAACTGTCACTATTTGCAGATGACATGATACGATACATAGAAAACCCTAAAGAATCCACCAAAAAGCTATTAGGAGTATGAATTCAGTAAAGTCATAGGATACAAAATTAATATACAGAAATAGGTTGTGTTTCTATGTACTAATAATGAGGTAGTAGAAAGAGAAATTAAGAAAATAATTCCATTTATAATTGTACCAAAAAGAATAAGATAACTAGGAATAAACTTAACCAAGGAGGTGAAAAACCTATACTCTAAAAACTATAAAACACTGATGAAAGAAATTGAGGATGACACATACAAATGGAACAATATTCCATGCTCATGAACTGGAAGAATATTGTTAAAATATCCATACTTCCCAAAGCAATCTACAGATTCAATGCAATCCCTATCAAAATACCAACAGCATTTTTCACAGAACTAGAACAAATAATCCTGAAATTTGTATGGAACCACAAAAGACTCCAAAAAGCCAAAGCATTCTTGAGAAAGAACAATGCTGGAGGTATCACAGCCCCAGAATTCAAGATACACTAAATATCTGTAGTAATCAAGAGTATGGGACTTGCACAAAAACAGACACAAATCAATGGAACAGAACAGACAGCCCAGAAATAAACTCATGCTTAGATCGCCCATTAATCTATGACATAGGAGACAAGAATATACAATGAGGAAAAGACAGTATCATCAATAAATGGTGCTGAGAAAACTAGACAGCGACATGTAAAAGAATGGACTCCTTTCTCACACCATATATCAAGATAAACTCAAAATGGAGTAAAGTAAACTCTAAATGTGAGATCTGAAACCACAAAACTAAAAGGAAACATAGGCAATATCTCTTCGACATTGGCTTTAGCAACACTTTTCTAGACGTGTCTCCTCAGGCAAGGGAAAAAAAAACAAAAATAAATTATTGGGATTACACCAAAATAAAGGAAACCATCAACAAAATGAAAAGGCAATCCCCTGAATAGGAGAAAAAATTTGCAAATGACATATCCAATAAAGGGTTACTATCCAAAATATATAAAGAAATGACAGAACTCAACACCAAAAAGCCAAATTATCTGATTAAAAATGGGCATAGGACCTAAACAGACATTTTTTTGAAGAAGACAGATAGATGGCCAAAAGACATGAAAAGATGTTCAACATTACTCATCATCAGGGAAATGCAAATCAAAACCACAATGAGGTATCATCTTACTCCTGTCACAATAACTAGAGCCAAAAAGACAAGAAACAACAAATGTTGGTAAGGATGTTGAAGAAAAGGAACCCTCATGCTCTGTTGGTGGAATGTAAATTTTTGGTGCAACCACTATGAAAAATAGTACGATGGTTATTCAAAAAATTGAAAATACCATATGATCTAGAAATTCGACTATTGGGTATTTATCCCCCAAAGGTGAAAACACTAATTTGAAAAGACACATGTACTCCTATGTTTACTGTAGCACTATTTACAATAGCCAAGATGTAGAAGCATCCATCCACAGATGAATGGAGAAAGATGTCACACACACACACACACACACACACACATGCACGTGCGCAATGGAGTATTACTCAGCCATAAAATAGAATGAGATCTTGCCATCTGCAACAACATGGATGGACCTAGAGGGTATTATGCTAGGTAAAATGAGTTAGACAGAGAAAGACAAATACCATATAATTTCACTTAGATGTGGAACCTGAAAAAACAAAACAAACAAAAGCAGAATTAGACCATAAACAGAGAACTGATGGTTGCCCAAAAGGGAGGGGATGGGCAAAATGGGTGAGGGGGAAATGGTTGACACAAGCATCTGGTTATGGAATAACTAAGTCACAGGGATGAAATGTACAGCATAGGGAATATAGGCAATGGTACTGTAATACAGTAGTACAGTGATAGATGGTAGTTACATTTGTGGTGAGCATAGCATAACATACAGAATTGTACAATCACTGTGCTGTATCCCTAAAACTAATGTAACACTATAACTATAATTCAATTAAAAACAAAAACAGCTTTCCTAATCCCCAATATCAAGTTGTATCATGAAGATTTGTGGATACAAGCAAAACTCACCCTAGATACACAGATTATTTATACCTTTTCCACTGAATTATAATTTATAACCTAATTTCTCTCATTAGAGCCAAGCATGGAATATATTCCAAGGTACTTAGTGACAATATGTCACATTACATTAACTGATAACTGCATGCTACTGTACTAGGAAATGCTTCAAACAGATGATGCAGGTTGGTTGTTAAAACAATCAATAAGGTAGACATTATAATTCTCACTTTGTAGATGGTGAGGCAGAAGCTTAGAAAGGTTAAGTACCTTGCCCAAGGTCATTCAATATATGGGATGAATAGGACTTGAACCCAGGCCGATGTGACTTCAAATTCTGTGTCTTTCCTATAGAACTGTCCTGCTTCTCAAATTATCTATTGTTAACGTGCAATTCTGAAAGGCTATCATTTGAATAAATTTCTAGATCATTTCAATCCTGGTACCCATCAGATCCCTAGCTGTTTTAGTATTGCTTTCATTTGAATTTAGAGTAACGACCATAGTCATCACTTAATCAAAATTTTCAAATGCATTTTAAGTCAAACAGTAAAAACATCTATATAGAACTTAATAAATTCCTTTAGTTACATTAGGATAAATAACTTTTTATGTTGCACAGGAAACCCTTACATTCTGGTAGGGCTCTAAATTTTTATGCTACTGGCATCAGTCACATTATAATTCCTAACTTGGTCTTCATTACATAGCTCCTCTAGCATTAACATAATATCCATCTAAACAGATAATAAAGCACATCAGTGCTTATTATTCATTTCAGTGCATGATAGATTTAAATTACACTACAACCGACACCACCAAACTCTGTATACTCTAACGTGTTCCCTGACAGACTCATATGCAATAATTTTAAACACAGGACATATGAAAACATAATGTGAGCAAAGTACAGGCCTGCATTCCTTATTCTTTCAAGAAACAACGGAAAAGATAAAATTTTCCAAGCAACAGTTTTGAGGGAGTGTTTTGCACTCTGCATAAAGAGCACCAGGCCCAGAGAGGGGGTGGAATGGCGCACAGCCTGGTTTCCAAGCCTGGCTCTGACTGATAGCACCCAACTCACTGAACTTTGCTAAGTCCTCGACTAATGAACTCTGTGGTGTTCTCTATATTTGTAATAGAAAGTCAAAGGAAAAAGAAAGGTTCATACTCATTCAGCACAGAGAGGTATAAAGACTTGGGTGTGTCTACTGGGAAAGACCAGCTTGGCCATCTCCAGTTCCCCACAAGGCAACTCTAATTTACTACAGGCTTTTGTCTTATACCCAGTCTTATATAGGCTCAGAAACTCAAGGTGATATTTAATTCTCAAGAGAGAGTGACATTATAATACCAAGCTCATAAAACTAATAAGGTAAAAGCAGAATGACAGAAGACTAGTTTATAGTAAGGTATGAGATATAATTATCATAAGGTGGAAGACCAACATTCTCTTTTCTGGTAACACACCTATACTGGAAACAAAAAATGATTATGATGCTGATGAGAAAGGAAACGGAACATGCGGAGTGGGTTAGATGAACTGGTACTGAATGAGGAGTTAAGCCATTTGTTCAATCCTATACAATTAGGATGGCCCTGCTCATATACAAGAATATTCACTGTCCAGTTAGTGGGGCTCCCTCATTTTATTTTTAAAGATTTTATTTATTTATTTGACAGAGGGATCACAAGTAGGCAGATATGCAGGCAGAGAGAAAGGGGGAAGCAGGCTCCCTGCTGAGCAGAGAACCCGATGCGGGGCTCAATCCCAGGACCCTGAGATCATGACCTGAGCTGAAAGCAGAGGCTTAACCCACTGAGCCACCCAGGCGCCCTGGCTCCCTCATTTTAAATCACTGCTTAGATGGACCTATGCAACTTTCACCTCTTTGAGTCTTTTTCCAGGTTTTGCATATTGCTGTTCAAATATCACAAATCGCTATTTTAAAGTTAGTTCCTAAGGCATAGTCCTAGGTTTTCACTTATAAGTTCTTAAAGGATACTAGATTGTAGCCTTGATGTATTGATAGCAATTTATATAGTAGCTGCTTTGCAAAAATAAAATAAATGGAAGATGTTTTCTTATCCTGAGTTATGTAACTACAAAGTAATATATACATGTAATATACATAAAATTACCCATTAAACATTCTAGTCTAACACCCTCCAATATTCAGCCACATGCAATGACTGGCTAGATGGTGCTGATCATAACAACATTCTTTTTTGGTTCTTCCTAATGAAAAGCTGAAATTGGCCTCCATGGGAAAGTCTCAATTTTTCCACCTCAAGGAACCTAAGGGGCTATGTAGGAAAGGTATCACTGACATTTTGATTTCTGTTTTACCCGTATTTTTGGTATCCTATCTGCACGACTTTAAGAAACACTATTATTATTCAGTAACAACACAGATGAAATTAGAGGCGCATGAACACTTTATGAACAATTAGGGACTTGAAATCCACAGCAAAACTCTTGAATCACAGACATTTCACTTTTACAGAAAGCTTTTAGTTATATATTTGGAAATTACAACTAAAATGCCAACTCAGCTCTATATTATTAGGAGTATTTTCAGATTTTAAACTGCCATGTGAGGTTATTTCAAGCTATTGCAGTCCAGTAAACATTTCACAATCAACAGCGTATCACAATGAAAGTTCAGTTTTCTCATTCCTCCAGTGACTTCCACGGACTAGGCTGGGATGAAGTCCTTGTGTTTTGGTTATTTTAAAAAGGACCTGTACCAGCTTACTTAAGCTTAATGTATATAAGCTTATTTCCTCTGTGTGTAGTCCAATTAAAATATTTGAATAATTTATTTTACTATTTTAAAGCCCCAATAAAGATAAATTCTGACACATGGTATGAAGTATATTTGTGAAGTTCAAACATACTTATTTTGAAAACCTGTTTTTATTATTTGAAAATGGCAAGAGTGGCCTGAAGGCAAAAAATTTAACTTTCCTAACAATTACTCTGAGAAGTGTAAGCATGAGCATAATTCATAGATACGTTCATTGTTCACCCCAATGCTAGACATTAACGTGTGTTTCTTGTAATGACACTGCCATGTGGCATGTTTTACATTAAGATAATGATGCAAAAAAAGTAAAAATAGACTGTTTCTGGGCACTTGCTAAAATCAACGTTTTATATCATGTCCATAGTATTTCATTTTCTGAAATTCTTATTAGTTCAAAGGATCCTAATGAAATTAAGAGAGAACTTTTAACAACCTCTAACTTACAAAAGAAAGAATCTTTTTTGTATATGTGTGTATGTGTGTGTGTATATATATATATATATGTATTCTTTTTTTTTTTTTTAAGATTTTATTTACTTGAGAGAGAGAGAGAAAGCAGGCACATGGGTGGGGGCGAGGTGCAGAGGAAGAAGCAGACTCCCCGCTGAGCAGGGAGCCCAATGCAGGACTTGATCCCAGGACTCTGGAATCATGACCTGAGCCGAAGGCAGATGCTTAACCGACTGAACCACCCAAGCGCCCCATGTTTTATGTATCCTTGTCTATCTATATATATTCATACATATACATATGTATCTATATGTAGTGTCCTATATGGAGTTGAATATCTGAAGAGTAATTTGAGGCACGTGGACCAGGCCCAGAAGTGACTAGTAGATTAGTCAATAAGACAGAAAGACTGCAATAAACTTCCTGCAAGAAGGAAGAAGAAAGGATTAAAGGAGAATTTAACCATCATCTTTCAGTGCCATTTTCTTGTACTGAGAGGGATCTACTCTGCTGCTTTCCTCCTCCACAAAGGCTAGGTTAATGGAGGATAATTTAAGGAGCCAGCAAAGATCTTAGATTGAGAAGGTCAAATGTTATTTAAGGCTCTCTGGCTAGCTTGGGCTACAGCTCTACTACCTTTCCCAAAAAATGTCCCCAAGAGCAACCAACAGTGAACAGGGATGTGCAGGGACCCAGGGGTGGCTCTCTGAGCTCCCCC
Organism: Ailurus styani; assembly: GCA_002007465.1. Classification (NCBI taxonomy): domain Eukaryota; kingdom Metazoa; phylum Chordata; class Mammalia; order Carnivora; family Ailuridae; genus Ailurus; species Ailurus styani. Next base: position 222,273 of record LNAC01000122.1, read on the forward strand.
TATAGCATACCCATAAAAAAAGTTTTTCAATTAAAAAAAAAGGTTTTCAATCAATTACTACTGGGTAAAAGTGATGGTCTAGGAAGATGTGTCATATTTCTCTCTAGGCTTAGCATATCCCCGCCCTGTAGCAGAAAAGCACACAAGCTAGTTTCAGGAGAGCAGGTCTGGGTGACTGAGGGAGGCCCAGGAAGATCCCTTCCAGCAGCAGGCCTGGTTCCAGGGCCATGTCACAATAGCACAAAGTAATCTGTGAGGTAACTGGCTTCATGATCCTGTTCTAGTCTTACTTTACAAGAACTTACGTTACTGTATTCTTCTATGCATTTTGGTAAAAAAAAAAAAAACACCAACCAAGTCTGTCTCTTAGGCTGTCCCCAGCTCAGTAACACTTAATACAGAGCTTTAGATTCTACAAAGTGCTTTGTCACATAGAGTACTGCAGTGCATTCAATCCTGTTCTTCAGAAGTAAAATTCTATGATGCTAAGGGATTTGCAGGTAATCAGTAAGCAAAGGAGCCATGATGGAAACCCAGTCCTCCTGACTTCACACTCTATTCTCCCTCTACTCTGCTCTGCTTCCCTGACACCAGGGATATGATCACTTAACATGGCATGAGAATGACTCTCACCTTAGGAAGGCCCAGGCTTACAAAGACCCAGAACCAAGACAACCAGAAGTATTTACAGCTGAAAATGACCACCCCCAATTCAGTTCAAGCCTGACAAGTGCAGAAATGGCCAAAGTATATATGTACAATACAAAGTTCTCCTAAATAGCTTTCATTCAAAAAATATTTTATTGAATATCTATGTTCTAGGCATTAGTGAAACTAGTGAATACCAGAGAATAGAGCCCTAGCTATTTTTGCAAGGACCTGATATTAAACAAATAAATAATGAATCAATTATAACCGGGATAGTATTGGATGGATAATGGATTTATTCCATCATGTTTTAATCCTGATGACCATATTCTCTAACAAAAGTTGAATTTATTTATGAAATCTATGCCCATGTCCCCTTTCCAAGCTGCTTCCTTCTCTACCAAATCTTCTGAGACTCTCTCAGGGACTTCCGCACGTCTCTCCAGCCCAGATCTCTTTCTCCTCCCAATCTGGAAGTGCCTTCACCAGCCTCTAACACTGAAGCCACAGAGCACTTTGCTGACCAACTCATACAGTCCTTTGATCAGAAATAATGCAGGCAGGGAGCTGCTGTTTATAAACATTCCTCCTTGGGGCACCTAGGTAGCTCAGTTGGTTAAGTGACTGCCCTTGGGTCAGATCATGATCTCAGGGTGCTAGGGTCGGAACCCCGCTCAGTGGGGAGTCTGCTTCTTCCTTTGCCTCTCCTCCTGGCTTGTGCTCTCTAATAAATAAAATCTTTAAAAAAATTAACATTCCTCCTCAATCTGCCTAATAATTCCATCCATTATGAGTTCATTTAGTGCTTGCTTCGGCAGTACATATACTAAAATTGGAACGATACAGAGAAGATTAGCATGGCCCCTGCGCAAGGATGACACGCAAACTCGTGAAGCGTTCCATATTTTTAGCAAGACGAAAACACACGAGAGGGAAAATCCTGGGATTCTTTTTCTTTTTTCTTTCTTTTTTTTTTTTTAAAGATTTTATTTATTTATTTGACACACAGAGAGAGAGATTACAAGTAGGCAGAGAGGCAGGCAGAGAGAGAGGAGGAAGCAGGCTCCCCGCTGAGCAGGGAGCCCGATGCGGGCCTCGATCCCAGGACCCTGAGATCATGACCTGAGCTGAAGGCAGAGGCTTTAAACCACTGAGCCACCCAGGCACCCTGGGATTCTTTTTCTAGGGATGTAATACATACGTGCAAATAAAATGCCTCAATGGACCAAAAAAAAAAAAAAACCAAAAAAAAGAGTTCACTTAAAAATTTCTTTAAGATTTTATTTACTCATTTTAGATATATAGAAAGAGATAGCAAGTGGAGGGGTAGAGGGACAGAGGGGAGGGAGAGGGACAAGCAGACTCCACCCTGAGCATGAGCCAAACACAGGGCTTGATCTCATGACTTTGAGATCATGACCTGAACCAAAATTAAGAGTTGTATGCTCAACCAACTGAGCTACCAAGGTGCCCCCAAAAAGTATTTTTTTAAAACTAAAGTTCAGTGTTATCTATAGTTAAATAGTTAAAAGCTTGGCTCCTGAGTAAAGACTATCCATAAAAGTTCTCTGCCCCACTTACTATAGTTATGGGACCTTGGGGAAAAGTTTCAGTTTCTTCATGTGTGAAATTGAAATAACAGCACCCTACCTCATAGCGTTGTTGGGAGGATGAGATGAAATAATGTATGTAGAATGCATGGAATATATGTAAAGAACGCATTCACGCACGCAGAGAGCTCTCCAAGACTAGGTGTCAGTGATGATGCTGATACTGCTATCATTGTTGGCATCAGTCTTACCACCTAACAGTGCTTGGACCAAAGTAGGAGCTAAATGTTGAAAGAATGAAAATAAATAAATAAATGATGAAGGAATGAGCAAAGTTCATGGCGCAGTTGTAAGACTCGCTGAATTCTTCAGACTCATAAATGATTGCCTGTATGGATGACTCTAGCCTCTTGCCCTTGAGATACTGTCAGGGTATATTTGATACAAAGAAAATGGCTATTTTCTTGCAATGATCATTCCTTAAAATATCTTATATCATGGGTTTTAAAAAAGTAACGGTTGGCCAGGGGTGCAAAGAAGAAGAGCAATTTAAATACTGTTTCCTCATCTGACAGCCAAAATGTATGCAAATATGAACTGAAAACATGTTAGGAAATTTGTGACAACATAGGTATCTTAGCAACACAGCTGACTAAAGAATGAGACTGAATTAAAAACATTTGTTGTGTGAGAAAAGGTGCCACCTGAAACATAAAGGGAGCTCAGGATTCATGACCTGCAGTTCTGAATTCTGAAGATGGTTGAAGCATTGTGTTTAAATGAATATGGAGGACCAGAACAACTATTACTGGAGGAAGAGTGCAAAGTGCAATGAAAATTTATGGATGAATAAACCCCCTCTGTTAAGACGTTAGAAAGAAAAGAGAATTTGCACAGTATCTACCATTAGTAAGCTTAAAGTTTGATTATTTTCTTCCCAAGAACTCAAACCCGCAACTTGTTATAAAACTGCAAGATGAAACTATTTTCAAATGTATGTCTTAATAAGGAAGACATTAAAATAAGAAGTATGATGTTTAAAAAAATAACTTGCCTAAAATATCTCCTCCTGCAGGATCAGCTGTAGATTTTTTTTTTCCTTTGGATGCTTTTGTTACATTTTTTCACTGTTAGAAATATCAAACCATATCATCAGTTGAATAATGTCTCCTTGTTTCCATTTTTTAAAGAACCCAGTCTTTGAAATACTAAGTATAGCATTTAATGTGTTGTTTTCTACCAATGGTACTGCTTTTAATGAACAAAAAATAGCATGTTAAGTTAGTGATTGTGGGTCACATATTTAGACTTTTTTCCTCCTAACTCTGTCTCCTCTGTTGTTTCTGCTGTACATTATATTAAGTTTAGAGTTTTACACCTCCACATTTAAAAAACTCTCTAAAAGAAATTTAGTGTCATTCAAAATGATGTAAAGGGTATGTGGGTTCCCGTAAGGGATGGTTTTCTTGGGGAAAAGTATTGTTTGAGCTGCAAGCTGAGGTCGCTGCTTTTTCCATGGAATACCATTTTTAACTTGCAAGAATCATTAACATAAATATTTGTTATTTCGACTTGGCATTTTCTCAAAAATGAACAAAGTGAGCCAGCCACATCAAGGAAGACAGTTGACTCTCAATGATAAAATTCAAAGTTTGAAGTGAAAAAAAAATTGGAAATTTTGTATCTGTCACCCTGAACATATAACCTGCTTCCCACCACTAAAATAACTTTTCTGATGAAATCAATGGTGATATTAACAAATGCGATTTTTTGATACTGTATAAAGAAACGTGTCAATGTTTAGAAGATCTATAGAACTCAGTGAATCAATATTTTCCAAATGACCAATGCATGATACTACAGAATCATGCATAGTTGGAAGATCCACTCAGAGCTCAAAACAGATCCATGGATTTTAGTGTTAACAGATTAAGAAATGCTTATTTTGAAGGTTTCACAGCTAATACCACTCCAAATTAACCTTTAAGAAATTGCCCCTTATCCAGGTATATATATATACACACAGACACACACATAGGTGTGTACTGCATATATACACACCACTTATTCAGGTATGCATTCACACACACACACAGAGGCACATAAACATATACACACAATGGACTATTACTCAGCCATAAAAAAGAATGAAATCCTGCTATTTGCAACAAAATGGATGGACCTGGAAGGTATTATGCTAAGTGAAATAAGTCAGAGAAAGACAAATACCATATGATTTCACTCATATCAGGAATCTAAAAAAAAAACAAAATAAGTGAACAAACGAAGCAGAAATAGCCTCATAAATACAGAGAACAAACTGGTGGTTGTCAGAGGGTAGCAGGGTGGAGAGATGGACGAAATAGGTTAGAGTAATTGAGAGGTACAAACTTCCATTTACAAAATCTATAAATCAGAGTACAACACTAGGAATACAGTCAATAATATTGCAACAATAATAGTGATAATAAAAGTGAAAGATGATGACTAGACTTTTCATGGTGAACATTTTGTAATGTAAACAAATGTTGAATTACTATATTGTGCACTTGAAATGAATATTACTGTATGTTAACTATACTTCAATAAGAAAACACATTACCACTTATGTAGTTTTGGTGAGATATCAAAGACAATTATCCACAAATATCTGAAAAGGCTATTCAAATGCTCCTTAGCTTCCCAAATGCACATTATTTGTATGAGGTCAGATCCTCTTCATAATACTTGAACTAAAATATATCACCACGTGGCGTGCCTGGGTGGTGCAGTCAGTTAAGCGTCTGACTCTTGGTTTTGGCTCAAGTAGTGATCTCAGGGTCCTGGGATCGAGCTCCATATAGGGCTCCACTCTGCACAGAAACTTCTTCTTTTTTTTTTTTTTTAAAGATTTTATTTATTTATTTGACACACAGAGAGAGAGATTACAAGTAGGCAGAGAGGCAGGCAGAGAGACAGGGAGAGGAGGAAGCAGGATCCCTGCTGAGCAGAGAGCCCGATGCGGGCCTCGATCCCAGGACGCTGAGATCATGACCTGAGCCAAAAGCAAAGGCTTTAACCCACTGAGCCACCCAGGCGCCCTGCACAGAAACTTCTTAAGTTTCTCTCTCCCTCTCTATCTGCCACTGCCCATGACCTCGCTTGCTCTCTCTCTCAAAATAAATACACAAGTCTTTTTTAAAAAAAGTAACGTATCACCACAGCTATAATGCAGAAGCATTTGAGAATCTAGTAGTTTCCTCAGTATTAAGACATCAAAGAGATTAGCATAAATGTAAAAAATACCACTCTTTTAAGTAAATTTAATAAAATATGATTATCTTAATAATGTTATTACATTAACATGCAATGGGCTTATTGTTTTTTAAATGAATTACCAGACATTAAAAAAAATCTGTTTTAATTTCCAATATAGTAAATGTCAATAGATATGACCCAAACTGTTGAGGTCTTCAACAACTTTCAAAGTGTAAAGAGCTCCTCAGTCCAAAATGTTCGAGAACCACTAATCTAACCCATTACTTATAATCCTTACTGTGCAACAGAATCTCACGCACACATGCTATACACTCACAGTCTCAATCTCTTTCTTGTTCTCTCTCTCTCATACATAGAAAGACAAGTATATTGGGGCACCTGGGTGGCTCAGTCAGTTAAGCATCTGACTTGATTTCGGCTCAGATCATGATCTCTGGGTTGTGGGATAGAGCCCTGAATGGGGCCCTATGCTCAGTGGGGTCTGCTTTTCCCTCTCCCTCCCCCTCTGTCTTTCTCCCCAGCCCTGCTTCCTGCTCACATACACTCTCTCTTTTTCTCAAATAAACAAAATTTTAAAAAAAGACACATATATTAATGGGTGTCTGGACCCCATACTGAATCCACTGAATCAAAATTCCTGCAGCCATCTCTATTGTATATAAAGTTTCATTTGTGAGTACTCTGATCTGACTCTGATCAAAAACTATTTATGACTGCGTATTTTAGAACTTCCCAAAAGTTTATTTTGTATTAATTTTTTCACTTTTTTCATTACTTTATTTCTCAAAAATATTATCAGTAATAATATCTTTAATTTTTTTCCTTTATAGTTATGAATGCTAATCCTTATTTATTGTTACTGGTTTCCTCGCTTCTGAGAGATACCACAGAAAATGATACCATAGTCAAACTGTGTTAAAAAGACAAGAGGGTTTTAGTTTGTTTCATTTTTCTTTTATGTTTGCTTCTAAATTATAATAAACTCTATAGTTTTATGTACAGTCTCTAGGGTATTGATTTGAAAAACACTTCAGCAATCTTATTTATTTAGGAGACTCAGAGGTCTTTTGTCAGTTTCAAAGAGCTAAGTAAGCTTCAACTTTGACAAGGAAATGCTAATAAGCCCTTTGAAGACTGAAATGATGAAAACCTGAAGATGTCAAAGTGAATTTAAGTCAACTGTTGGAAACATAAAAGTGTGCTGACTTTTCTTAAATAAATGCAACATACTTATAAATCTTAGTTGCAAGCATATTTCATTAGTACACAAATAAGCTATCTTAATCATGTAATATGGTTCAATCATAAAAACTTTAAAAAAATTTATACAGATTCTATTCTATTAAGTTACTGGGTTTAAAATTCACACATTGAATTATCGGCGGTATTGCACATTTGTATATAATTTACACGATCACATAAGTATAAAATCCTTTCTTACTTATTTTTGTTGTTGTTCCTATGAAAGGAACAAGACTATTTGGATTTGTACATTTTTGTGGTAAAGATAAAGGAAGATAGCTTTTGACACCAAGAACTAAGCTACAATATAGGGAATGACAAGGACATGCTGTTTCGTTTTTTTATACAAAAAACTCAATAGTTCTAGGGTTTCTTATTCTATAAATGGGAAGCTTTTTATTCTTGTAACATTTGATAAGTTTATTTAAAAAAAAAAAAAAAAGAAAGCTGAACCTAAGCATTGCAGTTCTAGTGTGACAAGCTTCAGTGGATCAAGGACCCACCTGAACCGGGCTTCAGCTGCCCTTGGGCAGGCTCCAACATGTCTTAACTTCTTCCTTTTTGAGTAATCCAATTACTCAAAATATACTGATCTACTTAGTTTCACTCTATAAGGACACCAAGGGGCATTTGGTGGAAGGGTCTGGTTGTCCTTTGTGAGTTCATTCTTAACAATAAAGTATGGGGGCGCCTGGGTGGCTCAGTCATTAAGTGTCTGCCTTCGGCTCAGGTTATGATCTCAGGGTCCTAGGATCGAGCCCTGCATCAGGCTCCCTGCTCCGCGGGGAGTCTGCTTCTCCCACTCCCCCTGCTTGTATTCCCTCTCTCACTCTCTCTCTCTCTCTCTGTCAAATAAATAAATAAATAAATAAATAAATAAATAAATAAATAAAAATCTTAAAAAAAAATAAGGTGTGCATTATTAAAACACACCCCTAGAATCCTTTGATAACTCTCCATAAACCTATCATCCCCAAAGATGCCCATGTTATCATCATACCTACCCTCAAAAGGATTGCTATGAAGATTAAAGCAGATAATCTGGTGAGGTACTCTGCACACTTTCTGACGCAGAGAGGCTTGATAAATGCTAGTTATTTCTATTATTATTTTTAGTTTTACAACCCTTAGACATGTTTATTGGGGAGCTAGAAGAGACCTTCAATTTCCTGAGGCCAGGAAATTACATCACTGGCTCAAAGATTTAACAATCCTAGTTAGTATCAGAGCCAAGCCTGTACTTAAACCTGCATGTTTACAGCCTGTCTTCCTCTCAGAATAATAAGTTCTCAGAAGTACAGAATCTTAAGTCTGAAAAAACCTCTCGAGGGTTAACAAAGAGAACTTATGGGTTGTGAATCATGACAGCTAAAAGGGACCTGAATGTCATCGATGAAGCTGAGTTCTTCAGCTCAGGCCTGAAGAGGTTAATGATGTGCTTAAGGTGACATCATTAAAGTCAAAAGACAAGCAGACATCCTGTCCTAGGGGGATGCCCAATAAAAAAAAAATTTGCTTTGGGTGTGTGCTGGAATGGCTGGATAAATAAGAAATAACATGATAATCAAAGCTCCCTTTGAAATACTTGTTTTTGAGAAGGAAAGGTAAATCTTTCTGGAAGACAAATCTCAAAAAATAAGGAATTAAAGAAAAAAATAGCATAAAGAAAACATCTGAACCAGAAGCTGTGGACTGCTCCAAAGCTATGATCAAACACTAGCATACATGGCTATAGAAAATCTTTTATGAGTCTTAACACCACATCAAATGTTAAAGATCCATCACTATTTAAGTTCTGTTTAAAAAAATTCTTTTTACCTTAAAAGTTTAGAGTATTTATGTATGAAACCAAAAGCAAAAATATTAAAAACACTTTAGACTCCAATATCACTATGAACTAAAAAAATAGATATGAAAAAAATTATCCCCTCCTCGGTAACAATAAATGCTGCTTCCAAATAAAAGCATTTGTCACATTCACTAATTAGGCAAAGGCATTTTAGGGTCTTTATCTATAAGGGACAAAGGGAATTCACTATTCAAATTGAAGTAAGTGGTAATTAGAATGTTATGTACACAAGATATCAAAATAGTTCTGGCTTCAATAATAGTTTTAGCTAAGCCACCCTCCCCCAGTGCACACTGCAGATATAAATTATGGAAATCCTTTCCCCTCAAAATGCTTCATCAATTTATAACTAGGTAACTCTAAAGAGTAGACAAGCTTGGCTGTGATCCCATGTGAAGTTAATGTGCAACTCTCTATATTCAACAAATGCAGAAATAGGGTTCTCTCACATGAAAGTCTTATACATTTTAAAGATAGAGACTATTCCAAGAAAAAATGTATTTGTCCCCCAAATTAATTAACATATAAATTTAAATTTTTCCTGAATAATCCTAAAGAATTACTGATTTCTGAATTCCTGAAGAAATTGTAATTCCTAAAGAAATACTGATTTTTAGAGCATTAAATAATCTGGAAAAAATCTTTTATTTGAAAGGGTAAAGCCATTTATCAAGAATAAATAAAATTCCAGATTTAAAAAGTCTACTAAAATGACTAGTATAATATAAATTATACTACTTGGAATAAGCAAAGGAAACGTTTTTTACTTAATGTTTTTGAAAAAAGATTACTTAAGGAAGACTTATTATAAAAATATAGACAGCATACAGGAAAAAAAGCAATGGTTACCAGTCATTTAAGAACAAAATTTCTAGGCAAAAAGAGTCTATTTGTACCCTCATCTCATCATAATTTAAAATCATGAGGATAACCTTTTTTTTTAATATTTTATTTATTTATGTATTTGAGAGAGACAAAGAGAGAGAACAAGTGGGGTGAGGGTCTGAGGGAGAAGCAGACTCTGGGCTGGGCAGGGAGCCTGATTTGGGACTCGATCCCAGGACTCCAGGATCATGACCTGAGCCAAAGGCAGACGCTTAACGACCAAGCCACCAGGGCGTCCCAAATCATGAGGGTAATTTTTAAGTTTCTTTTTAATATTGTTGGCATACGAGACAGAAAATTAACTTCATGAGAAGATCCATGGTTGTCTTATTCGGTATTGGGCACAGTAGCCCAAATCAGCTACTCAATAAATATTTATAAAATGAATGAACAAAAAAAATATATTAAGGGATTGCCTAAATAACTATTGTATATAAACATAATGGAATGTTAGGTAGATATTTAAAACAATAGAGCAGAAATACATTTATTTACATGGAAAGCTTTTTCCTAACCTAATAGTAAAGCAAATTACAAGGCAGTTCATATAGAAGAAACATATTTTCTCTTTCCTCTTTTTCACTCTCTCTTACACAGACACACACACATATACACAAATTCTAGAAGGATAAACAGCATAATATTATTGGTTATGTTATCCATCAATAGTGGGATTTGGTGTGACTGTAACACTCCTATTTTTTCAATGTTTTATTATTTTTGTAGGAAATGAATAGGAATTACTTCTATAATAAAAACAAAGAAGTTTAAAATAACCTGTGCATAGGAAGACTAGAAGGTAATCCATTAAAATGTTAATATAGTTGTGGATAGTGAGGCTACGGGGTAAACCTCTCTCTTTTTTTTTTTTTTAGTTCCTATTTTTTGAATTTTTTATAAAGCACATGTATTTCTTTAAGGCTAGGGGAAAAAAACTCTCTTAAGCTGATTAATTCCTTTCCTAAATCACATGATTCCTTTCTTAAATTTAGGAATGGTTTTAGGGGGCACCTGGGTGGCTAGGTCAGTTAAGTGTCTGCCTTCGGCTCAAGTTGTGATCCCAGGGTCCTGGGATCAAGCCCTGCATCGGGCTCCCTGCTCAGCAGGGAGCCTGCTTCTCCCTCTTGCTCTGTGCCCCCCCTCCCACTTTGTGCCCTCTCTCGCTCACTCTCTCTCAAATTATAAAATCTTAAAAAAAAAAAGTTTTAGGTAACATGATTGGACTTAGGTAACATGATTAGACTTGTTCACACAGGCATAACGTGGTGAACTAGTCAGTGTAAATAAAACATTTCTACAATGCTTTACTGTTTTCACACTCTGGTACTCTCCTCTTTCCACCATTATATCCAGTCCTCCAGTCTTTTTTTTTTTTTCTAAAGATTTTATTTATTTATTTGACAGAGAGAGAGAGAGAGAGATCACAAGTAGGCAGAGAGGCAGGCAGAGAGAGGGGGAAGCAGGCTCCCCGCTGAGCAGGGAGCCCGATGCGGGCCTCGATCCCAGGACCCTGAGATCATGACCTGAGCCGAAAGCAGAGGCTTTAACCCACTGAGCCACCCAGGCGCCCCCAGTCCTCCAGTCTTAAGAAACACTAGACTCCCACAAGGTAGCCAAAAACATGTGGAATTCCAAAAGAGGGTCACAAGAAAGAAGTTTTTGAGCTCCTGAGACCCGTTTGGCTTAGCGAACTGTTCCAGATCACTGAAGAGCCTACTCTAATCAGCCTGCATTGAAAATGATTACTATAATTAATATGCAATGATTAAAACTATTTTTAAGAAATTAGAGTGAAGTCAAGGCTCTGTATCTATTAGCATTCCCCTCCTTCACTCATATACTAATAGTTTGGTCTGAGGAAACCATTTCTCCAGGAAGTGACCGAACCCACAGTCCACACGTGGGGGCTTGTTCTACAAGAAAGTATCGATCTTCACCTGGGACCGGGCAGAGAACTCTGGTCTACAGGATTCTTGAGCAGGTTGTACCCACAAGCTCTTAAGGATCAAAGGGAGAGATATCCAAATGTTTGAGTGGTCTCAATAAAATTAGGAAAAAAAAAATGTTTCAGTGGTATTCCACAGGGAATTCTGAAATCCTACCACTCCACAAACAATGCCTTTTCCCTTCTGGGTAGACGGAAAGGAGGAAAGCAGAAATGGTAGTTTTTCATTGTGATACTTGGTTCTACATGGTACAGTTCACATCCAGAGAGTTGACACCCACCAACCGTGACCGTGACTAACATCTGCCGTGGGCCCTAGTCCAGAGAGGAATGGTCGAGAGACAGCCAGTGATTAAAGGAGGGCTGGCTGAGTGCTTCTGGCTCAGGTCCAAGATCGGGCAGAGCAGAGAAGACCTTCTTCCCTAAGAATCCTCCCTCCCTCACTGCCGTCCCTATTATTGGTTAAAAAGTGAAAAGCCCGTGACAGGATTGAAACTGTCAACAAGTGATAGTGCCTTGCAATCAGTACTACACCTCAATAATTCTTGTGTTGCCCATATTTCCCTACAATAATATGACTTGAGCAATTATATACCTAAAATTAAGATAAGAAAGGTAGGTATTTAAATAAGATGATGTATTTAAAATAAAGAGACAATCTGAAGGCAAAAAGTACTATAAATGTGGAAAACTAAAACATTAAATAGAATGCCACCTGTCATAGCAACACTCCAGAAAAATATCTTGTCGGGATAGAAATCTAATCTGTGGTTGCCCTGGGACCGGGGATGGGGGTGCGATTTTCTGCAAAGAGACACTAGGGAATTTTATGGAGTAATGAAATGTGCTATATTTGATTGCAGTGGTTACACAGGTATGTATATTTATCAAAGCTCATGAAACTATACATGTAACTGTGTGCATTTTACTGTATATAAATTACACCTCAATAAAGTTGACTTATAAAACATCCTTGGAAAATGAGCCTATAAAGAGATACAGCTTGCTCGTTTGCAGAGTTTCCCCATTACAAGAAAAAACAGAACGTTCTCAAGGGATAGGAGAACTATAGGTTTGTTTTTTTTTTCTTTTCCTATGAACTTGGAAAGCAGCCCAAAGTCATTCTAAAGCTATAAAGCAAACTATACCCACAATAGGCTCTCCTTCTGTTGAGTGGGTGAAAGAAAGAAAGGTGTAAATCTCTTAAGATGAAGCTACATATTCTGCAGCTTGTATAAAAGCTTTGCTTTTAGGAAGAAATTTTATACTAAAGGTAACTCTATAAAACACTGCAGGTAAATAGTACAAACTTATTGTGAAGTGTCTTAGAAATTATCAAAGATAACCCTCATGCACTATTGGTAAGAATACAAACTGGTGCGGCCACTGTGGAAAACAGTGGTTCCTCAAAAAATTAATAATAGAATTACCATATGTTCTGGTAAGTGCACTATTGGGTATTTACCCAAACAATACGAGACCACCAATTTGAAAAGATATGCACCTCTATGTTCACTGCGGCATTATTTACAAGAGCATTATTTACAAGTAGTCCAAATATTCACTGATGGATGAATAATGTGTTATACATACATACATATATATATAAAATAAAACATTATACATATATACATACATACATATATAAATAGAATAATACTCAGGTATGAAAAAGAATGAAATCTTGCCATTTGCAACAACATGGACAGATCTAGAGAGCAAAATGCTAAGTGAAATAAATCAGAGAAAGATAAATACCATATGACTTCACTTACATGGAATTTAAGAAACAAATGAATAAAGAAAAAAAGACAAACCCAAAACCAATACAGAAACTATCTCTTGGGCGCCTGGGTGGCTCAGTGCGTTAAAGCCTCTGCTTTCGGCTCAGGTCATGATCTCAGGGTCCTGGGATCGAGGCCCGGGTCGGGCTCCCTGCTTAGCGGGGAGCCTGCTTCCCCCCCCCCCTGCCTGCCTCTCTGCCTCCTTGTGATCTCTCTCCCTCTGTGAAATAAATAAATAAAATCTTTAAAAAAAAAAGAAAAAAAAGAAACTATCTCTTAACTATAGAGAACAAACAGATGTTCACCAGAGGAGAGGTAGGGGTGGGTAGTGAAAAAGGTAAAGGGGATTAAGGGTACACTTATCTTTTTTTTTTTGAGAAAGAGAGAGTGACTGAGCATGCAAGTGGGGAGAAGCAGAGGAAGAGGGAGAGAGAGACTCTTAAGCCGGCTCCATGCTCACCATGGAGTCCAACTCTGGGCTTGATCTCACGACCCTGGATCATGACATGAGGAGAAATCAAGAGTCAGATGCTTAACTGAGTCACCCAGGTGCCCCAAGGGTAGACTTACCTTGATGAGCACTGTGTAATGTATAGAATTGTTAAATCACTACATTGTATACCCAAAATTAATATAACACTGTACGTTAACTATACTGGAATTAAAATTTTAAAAAAAGTAAAAACTTCCTAAAAGAAAAAAATTATCAAAGATAATGTTTAGGTTGTAAAATTCAGATCATCAGCAAACCTACAGCATTTAGTGAATTTTCACTGAATGGTTTTAGAAGCTAGGGAAATAGAGGATAACAAAGCTGATTCATTTGAGTTACTGAACAAAACAATGAACTAATGTAGCAGCACACTTAAAAGGAGACATAAACAAGGGCATGTTAAGTTGCCATTATAGATGTCTAGAATTTCTTATTGAACAAATCTACTTTTGCAATATAATGCCTGGATTTGAGCATTTCTAACCATGTGTAGTAACTCAGAGGAGACCCAAGAAGAGTTAAGGACTAACTTCTAAGGCCATATGAAAACAATTAAATTCTCATAACTTGAGTAAGGAAAAGCCCAGGAGGGCATGACTCTGATTTGCCAGTCTCTGAGAGGTCTAAGTATCAGAGAGAGAGGAAGGACTCCAAATATAAAGGGGAATAAGATGGAACAAAAAGCATAAGATGAACATCACAAATCCAACTCATTTAGCATGAGGTCTAATATAAGGATTTGTAAAAACCGGACAGTTTTATTTTAGAATTGCCCACGGAATTGGTGTGTGGGCAACATGGGAAAGCCAGATTATTGCTTGATCATCTCAACTTGTTTTGAACCCCAGAATGTTATTACTCCTAAAGCCACCTAAAGCTATTACTCCTAAAGAGCTGATTTGTCTCACGAAGTTAAATGGATGGGCCACCGGTGATTATCCCCCCCCCCCCAAAATGCTCAAGACTCTGAAAAAGCAATTGTGAAAGAATTTCTAATAGCTTCCTTTTCCAACCCTCAAGCCAGTAATTTAAGATTTTATTTGTTTAATTGGCTCATAAACACAAATCTTCCAAAACTGCAGCTGGCTTGGTAAATTACAATTTGGTCTTCTGTTGGCCTGGTTTTTGGAGCTGAGGAATTGATGTTTATCTTCCATTTTCATCTTTCCATCTGGTTTTCCCTAATGGCTTTCAATTACTAATCCTTTTTTATGGATAATAAGATGGAAGAACAGATGAGATTCATGCAAAAAATTTCCTGGGCCCCCTTTGGGTTTTCTTTAGTCATCATGAGATTCTCTGGTGGGGTCTAGATTGTCCCCAACACATAACTGGTAACTATGAGTTTGGGGAGATGCCGCTCTATTATTGGCTTCTTTGCACATATCCCTGAAGAGGTGCCTCTAGCCACCACCTTTCACAAACCATTTCATGTCACAAAGACCATTTTTATGTACCTCAGATGCTTTGTGGAATTAGGAACATTCTAAGGATTCTGAGGTTTTTTTTTTTTAAAAGATTTTATTTATTTATTTGACAGAGAGAGAGAGATCACAAGTAGGCAGAGAGGCAAGCAGAGAGAGAGGGGAAAGCAGGCTCCCTGCTGAGCAGAGAGCCCGACGCGGGACTCGATCCCAGGACCCTGAGATCATGACCTGAGCCAAAGGCACAGGCTTTAACCCACTAAGCCACCCAGGTGCCCTGGATTCTGAGTTCTTAAAGGAAAAAAATATAGAGTAGGAAATCAGCTTGAATTATTCTACTTTCCTTTCTCAGTCTCAGGACTGATCATATTAGGGCCTTGGATTTGGCTGAATTCATAAAACTTACTAATTTGTTTGTTCATCTGGTTAGTCAACAGCTGTGTATATAAAATCCAAGGTGCCGAATCAGAGGTGAACCAACACTAGGGGACTTAAGCCTTGAAACTGGGATGGAATGGCAGAATGTCATGTTGATTTCTGATCCACAATTCTGAAAAATTAGTGTGCTTGTCAACAAAAGTGTTTTCTGTGATCCGCTGGGCTATTAGAGAAATAAACTCAAATCCGAGTAAATCCAACTTACTACGTACTGAACTGTCATACCACACAGATTATATAGACGGGGTGCCTCTTGCTAGCAATATGCCTAAGTGCTAATCAAATAAGGCAGAAACAATAAAAACATTAACATAGAAGTTCTTTGAGGCAGGGCTTATATCTTGTCCATCTTTTATCCCTTCCAGAGCCTAGCCTGTTTCCTTACAAACAGGAGGCATGCAATAAATGTTGAATTAAATGCAATAATTTTGATAGATGTTAGTTCATGGAGATCAAAGAAGAAATGGGGATGATATTTCTGCAATGCTCTTAAAAAAAAAGATTTTATTTGTTTATTTGAGAGAGAGAGAGCACAAGCAGGGCAGATGGAAAGGGGGAAGCAAACTCCCTGCTGAGCAGGGAGCCTGATGTGGGGCTCCATCCCAGGACCCTGGGATCCTGACCTGAGCCGAAGGCAGACATTTAACTGACTGAGCCACCAGGGCGCCCCTGCAATGCTCTTAACTTATCTATCTTCCAAGATAACTCTTGAGTAACAAAAAGAATTTACTGATATAGACAGCTCATGGAAGACTATCTAGAAAATGAAGTGTGAAGATATGAAGGCAAAGGAAGGAGAGGGCTTGCTTAGCTGGAGTTAAGGGAATTGTCAGAAGTCAGGGGAAACCTGAGAGATCCTAATGGGCTCACATGGGATGCACATTCAATAAAAATTCACTGGCAGGCAAAGAAGCAGGAGCCTTTACTTGTCTTATATTCAGGGAAGAGTTAAAATATTGGTCAATACTAAAATGCAAATAACCACAGAAAAATAACATTTTAGCCTTAAAAATCCTTAGCACATTATTGGGCAAAGACACATGCCTCCTGATTAGACACAATTAGAGGTGTCACAGCATTAGTAAAATATAAGCTCCACTCTTGGATGTAGGAATTAGGAGCCACCTGATGTTATCCTGTGAGCCTGGAGGTCACTTCAAGCAATGAGAACATGCATCTTGAAGAGAACCCTGAACATGCTGGTTCCAGCACGGGCTGGGGGAACAGTACTCAGACCCACGAATGGGCATCTGGTTGGCGATCGCTCTGATCACAAAGGGCAATAATGTATCACATACAAGGAAAACCACTTTACAAATTTCATGAATACTCATAACCACCAATGTGATGGAATCCACAGTCCTCATTTTAGAGACTGAGATGAATTGAGACCCAGGGAGATTTAGGGTTTGCTCAAGATGACACAGACTATTATATACTTATATACTGACTATGTAGGAATTTTTTTTAAACTCTTTTTTTCTTTAGATTTATTTATTTGAGTGAAAGAGAGCGTGCAGGGGAGCAGAGGGAGAGGGAGAGAGAAATCCAAGCAGATGCTGCACTAAGTTCAATCCCATGACCCTGCATTCACAACCTGAACCAAAACCAAGACTGGGACGCTCAACCGACTGTGCCACCCAGGGGCCCCATAACTCTACTTGATTCTTTAGAAGGATATTTAGAGAGGACAAACTATTCGAAGTTCTGCAGGGCAACTGTCGTCTTTCTCATAAATTGCTGAACTGGCTTTTTGATACCAACAGGTGACCCTGGGCACATCTGGCAGCTCTCCAAGGGCCTGTTCACCCCTGGAATGAGCAATCCTAACCTTGAACAAGCCACAGGGGAAACGTGGGCATGTAAATTTGACTAGGGGAGAGAGGGATAGATGCGGATAAAGGCAGCATTAGGAAGGAGATGAACAGGAGGAACAGAGGTTAGGGAGGAATAAGGGGGGAGAGGTCTTAAAAAGTGGGAAAGCACAAAATCAAGAAATCAGTTTTCTATAGATTGCCTCATGCTACCCACTCCTCTGATATTGTTACTTTTGTAATGACTAAATTTAAGTATGGCTTTCCTGCTGATTTCTACATTGAGATTATATGGATACAAATAATTTACTATATATCTAAGTATATTTGAACCAAAGTAAAATCATTCAGAAGAGTTACTTTGTGGGAGAATAAGACAATCAGCAGATTGTGCCCCATTCAGCATTCCCAGGGACATATAATCCCATCACTTTAGGGAGGTACCCAAAGAATTCCAATGATTATGGCAATGTTTGGGCAGGGCCCTGATTACATTTCAACTTCAAATTTCACAAGGCTTTTCAATACATACAGTCTGGTGATCCCCAAAAAAGTCTTTAAAAAGTAAAATTTAAATGTGAAAGGAATTCCTTAAGATTAAATTAATATGACAGTATGCCAAGCATCGCAACCATCCCAAACTTCCAGGGGAAGAAAAAAACCGCGTGCGCGCGCGCACGCACACGCACACACACACACACACACACACACACAGAGAGAGAGAGAGAGAGAGAGAGAGAGAGAGAGAGAGAGAGAGAGAGGTTATTTGGCCTGGTGCAGTTCCATAAAACCAATAAATGGATTCCACATACCCTTGCCATCGCAGGTCATTCTAACACGTAAGAAAATTACGGGGTTTAGAAGATTAAGTCCAGGTAAAGAGGTTCTAGTTAGATACAGAATTCTGACTCACAGTACAGTTTCTGAAATGCAAATTATATATTTGACAGTTTATATTATTAACAGTTATGAGCCTTTTTTTAAAGCATGGCTTTGGAGAATTTTAAAATTAGATTAATAATAAGTGTAAAATCATCATAAAAATTGTTGCATTCAGCCATTGGTTCGGTATCTGCTGAAGCGAACATACTATATTTACTACTTGGAAAAAGAAACTATTCAAATACAGTTCCAAGATAAACTTTTAAAAAGCCACTAATAAAAGCTGGGCTCATGGCCAGTCTGAATGCTAAAGTTAAGCCATTTTAGAAGAGAAGGAAGTCTGTCTTTTCAACATGCTATAACTTCATGATTAAATTTCTCTCAATGGTTTTTGAAAAAAATTTTAAGTTTCTTATTGATATTTCAAGCTGGAGAAGTAACTTAAACAGGTAATGAAAAAATGACATAGATGTCACTTGAAAAAAAAAATTTCCCCCTCACAACAGGCCAAGAAATTTCTAAGGGACAGCTTAGGATTCAATTCCTGTGGGAACAACTTTATGGCCGTAAGACCATCCTGACAACCTTCCACAAAGCTCAGATGCTCAACTTACACCTTAAGGATTGAAAAAAAAAATACACATAGAATTCTTATCGTTCAGTTTTAGAACAAGGGAAGGCCTTAAGAGATCATCTGGTCTAGAATTTCCCTAAGTGGATTTCATGAAACATGATTTTCCTAAATAATTTTCTGAATAGTGGTGGGGTGATCCAGAGGAGTTTGGGAACACTCGTGGAGAGTCATAATATGTATTAGGCTATTAGCAAAATTCCAAGGCCCAAAGAAAAGAAATAGGTAAGTTAAACAAAAACAAAAACAAAAACTTTATTTTTTATCAAACCTATTTGAGCACAGAGCCCTTTTTGCAGCACGTATTTATAATGAAAATCTTGTAAAATTATACTGTCTTATAGAAAACCCCTTATCTCTGAAGAATCTGAAGTCCAGAAAGACTAGGGGATTGCACCAAAAAGATACAATTAGTTGGTGGATAAGCTGAAAACAGATCTCCCGTTTCTAGACCCATTTCTAGTGCTATTTCTAGTACCGTGTTCTCTCTCTCGTACAACACCTACACTCCTTGAAGCATCACTGACTATAACAAGAGCCACATCTTGGAGATCATCTAGTGCAAAGCCCTCTTGTTAAAGGTGGGGAAGTACAGTCTCAGCAAAGTGAAGCAACTTGCCCAAAATGACCCGTGAAATCAGTTCCTGTAGGAGAAATGGAACCGAGCTCTGAATGCCAATACCAGACACCTTTCCACAGACAGCAGCATACTAACTCCTGCAACATCAACACTTCGTGCCTCTGAGGAAAAGGCAAACCCCTCACGGACAAGAGGGGCTTAGCTATTCAGGACCCAATAAAATATTTATTAAACCATACTTGTGGCAAGAGATATTTTAAATCAATTAAACATGATTGTCTTTACTTACAAATGTCATCAACTGTGACAGGGAATCAATGTTTCAAGCTCTTGAACAGGTCATCATCCCTGTCCTGTTGGATGACACCTATAAATAAAATAAATCTATTTTTGAGTGAGTAGATTTTAAGCCAACTAGATTTAAGATGCATGCAGTTTCAAGTAAAGAGTAGTTTTTAAAGTGATTCATAATTATGTACTTCCGAAAAGAACCAGTTTCCAGTGCCAGCTCTTTCACTCTATGTGCCGATCACTGGTCATCAGCACAAGACAGTCCAGGCAATGTAACAATGTAATGTCGCCAGAACACACGGGGACTCATGGATCCTAGAGCTGAAAGGGTCCTCAAGGCATTAGCTACCTCAGTGTCTTTCCTTTGTGAATACTATTTGCTCTTCGTAGGAGGGACAATCAAGACCCTATGAGGTTAAATGACTAGCCCAAAGAGAAATAGCTGTAGTCTCTTGATGTTGAAAAATATATCCAGAACACATTAGCAAAGGTTATCATTAGCCTATTCAACTCTAAAAAACCCACATGCACACACTGAAAAATATTTCACAAATGTTGACTTAGAATATTCTATCACAGCTGCATAAAATATATTTTCAGTGTTAGAGATATTTAAATACAAGCATTACTGAAAAATGCCATGAATGGAAAATAACCAAAAGTGAGAAAATGGGGGTTAGAGAATGAAAAGAACAATATTAGATACAGCACAGCTTTTAGGATTCTAAATGCTGGTTACTTCCCAAAAAGATCTGGGTTCCTAACAAATATGAATATATGAAAACCATTTTCTACAACCTCTAATTTCAAATGTTGGTTTCTCTGTAGCCACAAAGTGCCACTTGGAGTTAGATTTGCCAAAAACTAAAATTTAGGCTAGACAATGAACATTTTAGATTTCCATACTGTACCTAAGTACCTTAAGACAACTTTAAGTATTTTAGGATACCACCTTGAGGTAATATGGCTGTTAAAATAACATCACCACCAAACTCGAGTGCTTACTATGTGCCAACCACTGTTGATTATTTCACACATACTATATCTCCTTCAATCAGTTCTCACAACAACCTGATTATTACTACAATTCTGCAAATAAGAACATCAAAGCACAGAGAAATTAAGTGACATGAAGTAGTTCACACAACGGGTAAAATGGCAGAACTTGCACACGAATCTATTTGGTGACACAATCCAAGCTCAAATCACCATGTAATACTGCATTTCTTTAACATTATGGCAACTGGAGAGTCTCAAAATATAGGAATGGATTACCACAATTCCAATTTGAATACCAAAAATTCTCCCACCTACATCCCACACAATATAAAATATCAGGAAATTCTCTCACTCTTTTTCTTGGGGATAAGGAGGCAGCTACGAACAATTTTCAAAGTAAAATATTATTAATGCCAAGGAATCAAAACTTCTACTGTTAACTTTAAATATATTACAAAATATGTCAAATGAAAAACTTAAATTGTCTTTTATAATTAAAATAAATCTTTCTGATTCAATTACTTCTTAAGAGTCCAGAAAGAGATAAAATCTCCTGTTACTCAGGACTGACTGATTCTCAAAACAGTGTAATAGTTATTGATAGACTGAATTTAATCCTACGTAAAGTACGGATATATATCATTTTGCTAAAGAACAGAACTATTTATAAAGGGAACGAAAAAGTAGTTTTGATAGATTACACAACCTCCTCAACTTCTCATGTAATACAGCTATCTTTTCTTGATCACAGTTATGCTTCTGACTCAAAGCCCTGAACTTTTTTTTTTTATTAGGGGACATTTTTTCAACATAGTTTTGAAGCCATGAAACTGATGAAATAGGAAATAACATGGAACACCAACATCTCCCTGACATAAGTGAACAAGAATTAGATATATGCAAAGCTCAGCACCACCGAAACCAGACAGCAAGGAAAATGCACATCTTTTTCAAAGCTCTGGGGAGCCAGCCTCTTCTGGCCATCATGGCTTGTTCATACGGACCCCGAACGGAAGAAGATCAAGTGTGGTTTCATGGTAGCTTACCCTTTTCTCTGATACCCCATCCTGGCCTGTAGAATCTCTCTCATCATGTGTCTCTTTCGGGACTGGCATATGTTTTTGGTATGCTGGCTCTCTGTTTAAGGTTGTGTATCCTATGTGCTCATAAATTGGGTTTATCGTCATCTTGGCAATGTATTCTGCTGCCTTGGTTTCAATATAGAGAGTAATCAATCCATCAGTCACCAGATCGTGGATGGACTCAAAGCGCTTCTCCCCAACGAAGTGCTTTCCATCGTAGTACAGCCTGAAGTTTCTGGTTTGACTTCCAAATCTGCCTCAATGAAATGGGAAAGATGTTTTTAAGAAAAGTAAGCAAGTGAATTCTTTCTGAAAAAATAAAAAAAATTTTAAAAAAAGAACAAAAAAACCCCACTATTGCTTTGTTTGTGTGTGTCTTCTTTGTTAAATAAACTGTGGCTAATCTCTATGAATTGTCTGGAACATAGAAATAAAACTCTTTCAAAGAATGAATTTGCAACAACTAGGAATAACTAGCCAGAAGTATGTCTCCTCTAGAAGGAAAAAAAATGTCCTTGTTTATCTTTTTAAACCACTTCACTATCCTGTAGGAAAAACGAGGAAAAATAAAGCTCATATCGTATTAGAACACTTCTATATTCAATTGGTCAATTCCATCACAGATGAAATTTCCTATGTTAACATGTTCTCTTCAAGTTGATCAATAAAAATATTCAACATACTACAGATCCCAGCATTCATGTCTTTTAATGGGAAAGCTCCATTTAGGGCTCAGTTAAGTATGATGACAGTAACCATTTAAAGTAGAACCGATTCCAGAACCTGAGCCATACAGTAGGGCAGGAGGGCAACAGAAACATACTTTTGTGATTTCTAGCCACAGGTCAATGACTTGCTTTTCCCTATTACATAGTCACTTTTCTGTCTCCTTTTTTGAGTCTAAGCAAGAAATATTTGCAATATATACAGAGCACAGAAGTCATAAACTATTAGACTCTAGAAATTCTGTTCTCACTTCTGGGTCATGTTTTGGCAACAGATTTTAAAAACTGGAGAACAGTGGTTTAGTTTTATGATAATTTCAGTATTTTCCTTCCTGACTTTATGAAAGCTGATGCCACAAGGCACCATGAGCCAGGATCTTGGTCTCCCAAAGGCAGTCCCAAGTGAGTGTAATTAAAAACTAAACAAATCAGAAAGAGTATATTTAATTTCATTGTTTAAAACACACAGAACAACAACAACAACAAAAACAGAACAGAGAACTAAAATACTAAAATAATACCCTGTTTAATACTAAAATAAAGAGTTTAATTAGGACTGCAAACCTATGCAACAATATTATTCTGATATTGGTTATATCCCAGAAGGACAGGACTTAGCAATTTAGGACTCTACTTTTAATGTATCCTTTAAAAAAGAAATATTCTTTTATAATAGTCTGAGGCATCTTTGCTTTTGTAGTTCAAACTGAACTTTAGCAATTATTTAATCTAGAACCCAACATTCTATCCATGATGGTCCTTCTACTAAAATAAAATTCATCCACATTTTGGTTCTTTAAAAGCAATTATATTTTGATTTATACTCAAGTGAATGATCCATATAATTCCAATTTCCCATTCTCCATTTTACTGCAATGTTACAGACATATTTCTCCTGAGTAAATTTTCATTATAAGACTAAAATTTAGAAGATAAAATTTCTACACCAAAATTATATATAAAAGTTTTTTTTAAGTTTAATATACTGCTTTTATAATTTCCTTTTTGCTACATATTATCTGGTTTTGAGAAATAAATATGGAAAGCCACTTTATAATTTTTATAAGATTCTTACAACAATAATCATTCATAACACTGTTTAACATGAAGCCCTTTTATACCTCAATTGTATTCAAGGGCATTTCAATGACAGATTAGACCATTTTACTCCTTCAGGGGTTTATGATTTTACAGTGCATGTGACAAACTAAAGACTATCCAAGCAGTGGTGGCAGGCATTTGTCACTTGAATTTCTTCTCAAATCTGAGCAGTGTGGGAATGTCGGGCAGAAGGGAAGGTGGATGGCTGGCTTGACCTCACTTGGGTTGGGATAGTTAGACTGAAAGAGCAAAGAAGTCCAGGGTGCTTCACAATGGGCCTATTCCTAATCCAGCCAAGGAGAGGATTTCCTGGCTACCTCTAAGTACTGGGAAAAAAGACTAAGTCAGTTTGTCCTTTTCTCTTATCACAGCAACTTCAAGAGACCCTACGTACAATTCCCAATTCCTCTTGAGCCTGCACTTCAACTTTGGACTTCCAGTCCAATCAAACTTCAAGTCTTAAGGAAGGTTATCTTGTAATATCAGTTGATTTAAAACTTAACCTCAAAGGACAAGAAAATGAATTTCCATTTTGGAACTGTGACTGACTTTTTAAGAAAGCTCTATTATTTTCACCACAGGAACTATACACTTTCTTTGCCTACCCTGTACCTTCCTCCCTTTCACTTTGGAAGTGACATGAAGAACAGCATCACAGTACAGACTGACAGAGTCTTCTCTTCTGTGATTTGAAAGGAATGATAGAAAATCTTGGAGGAAGATGGGGAATGGATGTGTTTCTTCTACAGAAAAGAGCCATAAAAGGAGAGATGCCAAATCTAAGGGCAAAGAATCCTTCCTTGTAAAAGTTTACCACTTACAGATTTTCATTTATGCAACATTTAACAATATATCCAAGAACTCTGTTAGATATTAGGTGGTTCATAATAAAGTTCCTTTTCCCTTGATTACCTTAATAGGAAATAGGTATATATAAAAACTAGTCAATACAGATACAAGGTGAAACGCTATATTTTATTTATTTTTAAGAGTCTGTTTCATTATTTTTTTAAAGTAAACTATACCCTCAAACTCATAACCCCAAGACCAAGAGTCACATGGTCTACCAACTGAGCCAGGCAGGTGCCCCCAAATGCCCCAAAATGCTGAATGTTAAAGAGTTCATCTTTAGTTTGATTTCTAAAAAATCATAAAAATGTGTAGAGCCTTGGTCTTATATAAGAGTTACCTTTCTGTGCAGTAATTCACGAAAGCAAGTGAATCCAACGTCTCTCTCCACTATGAAAGCGAAGAAGCTCACTGCTTATAAGGTCTCAGAGCTACTGCTTATATCCAAGTACAAAAGCTCCTTTGCATCTTGAAATAGGGTTTGACCAGGGAAAGGCAAGTGTGGGGCCCTGTGTTTTTAATAGAAAACCTTAGGTTTGGGGATCAGACAAAATAAGTTTAAATCCTGGGACTGCCACATTTTAGCTGAGTGATTTGAGGAACTCATTCTTCAGATTCTGCCTCTAGAGAACAGGAATAGCACCACCTTTCTCCACATGGTTGTGCAGATTACATAAGCATATTTAAGTCAAAGCTAAGTGCATCCCAGGTTCAATGAATGGTAGTCCCCTTTCTCCTTCCCTGTTAGTTAGGCCTCTGCAGGGAATGACAGAACATGTATCAAGCAATGAAGTAAAACAGAAAAGAGAATAACTATGCATTGGAGGCGGCTGAATAAATAACTGCAAATACCAATAACTTGTAAGGACTATGTCTGCGCTGGCTGATTTCACAGTCAATACAAGGCAAGGACGAGTGCTCTGTGAATTTCTTCAATTTCCCTGAATAAGTTTAGACCACCTGGTTGAACAGAGTGGAACTACAGCAGAAAGCAGAGGGGAGGAAGGGAGAAGCAATGAGTCTTTGCACTGTGGCCTGTGAGTCAGGTCTCTGAATTCGAAGACGAAAGCTCAGTCAATGTAGTCAGACCGAAGGCAGGACATGTGAAATGGATCTGGTGACACCGGCTGAATTCCGCATTGTGGAGCACTGATTTGTAACAACTGTTAAAGCTAAACCATTTTCCTCCATTTTTACAGGAAAATCTTCCTTTCCCTCTTTTCTTATATTTATTACCTGCATCTGCCCTTGCTTTTTTATAGCTGTTCCCTCTTTGCTGAACATGTTTGAAGTTGTATAGGACCAACTCTCACTTAGTTAGAGTTCAACAAAATTCATTTTCTCCAAAGTAGTCCATCGTTAACAAAGAGAAAAGAGAGACTGGGATGATCTGCTTTGAACTGCTACTGTTGTGGTAGATAATTACCACTTTCTAGAAATGTCTTTTTCTCCAGTGATTTCAGGTTTGGGTTTTCATGTTTTAAAAAGCTGTTTAATGCTGTGCCCAGTTGCATTCAGATGAATTTCAAAATATATAATTCCAACATCTAGCTTTAAACAGTGAACAAAACCCTTAATAGCATCCTTTCTATTTTTCAGAAGCAAATTGTACTCAAAAAAGTCAGTCTAGGGGTACAAAGTGATGAAAATATGTATAAGGAATACCCTTTGGGATTTTACTTGACTTTTTCTAAAACCAAGAATTAGTTCTGATTTGAGGTCAAAGTATTTGAAACTATCTCTTCAAAGGAAAGCTCCAAGCTAACACATGTTTTCTCTTACCAAAAAAACATACACAACGCACTTGTCTAAGCTAACAATAAAATGTTAGAACTATTTCCAGAAACCAACATGTAAGAACAATTTTATTTGTCATAAATACATATTTGTGTATTATTTACCAAAGTCAGAGAAGCTAATCTAATGATGAAAAAAAGAATCTTATAAATTTAATTGTAAATACTCCCTTGAAAGAAAAGTTAAAACAGAGACAAGAATATGATGAGGCATTGAATTAAATACTAAAAAATGAAAGGCTTAGGAAGAGAGAACATAGCTACATACAATTTAAAAATATTTTTTCCATCAGAAACCTTTGTTAGGCTACTATGTTTGTCTATCTGGTCCTATAATTTTGGATGGCTGAATGGGGCAAAAGTATTAAAATATGTGAACTTTTGAATATATTCCCTTGGCACAGTAAATCATCTTCAGTGAATGAAACAAGCCAATGTGCCTATCTAAACCTCCAAAGGTGGTATCAGGCAAGCTCTTGGAAGGTGGAACTGATAGACAAGAATGAGTTGAAGGTCTGCTTAAGAAGCAGTAAGATAGTCCCCCCACCTTCTCCAATCCTATCTCCAGGGCCTCCCCTTCCTCCACGCTGGTGGAAGACTTAAGTCTTGTTTTCTGGATAGGGTAAAACAAGGACATTGTGAAATGAGGGACACCAGACAGAGCTGAAGGGAGAGTGCTATCCTGAAAATTAAGTGAAAGTTTTACATATTGAAGATTGAATCCCCCATCTTTCTTTATTGCCAGAGTCTCAAAAGGCTTGCACTTTTCAAGATAGGAGACTGGAAGATTCTGCTCTGGGAAATCTGATCCGCTCAAGTGAAAAGACTTAAGAATAGAAACATCACCCTCTACTTGGCTGGTTTCTTTCAAGCTCTCAGAACCACCAGCTTTTTAGTGCCAAGTAAACTTAAATGTGAACAGTTAGCCAAGGACCACCTGACATCTGAGGAAAGACACTCTCAGGAAGGACAAAGATAGATAAACAGAATGAGAGAAAATTGAAGGAGAAACACTAGGATACTATAAAAGAGGAATAAATATAGAATGCATAGGAGAAATGAAGATAGCATAAATGAGAATTTTAAAAGAAGAAATGAAAGATGAAGTTGAGAAAATTTTCAAGAGAAATAAGATGGAAAATAGAAAAAAAAATAAGACAGATCATCAATCCAACAAGTCCAACATCTAAATAATAAAACTCTAAAAACAGAGAACAGAGAAAATAGAAGGGGAAGAAGTCCAAAAAGATAATTTAAATCATCAAAGTAGAAAGATACAAGTTTATACAATGGGCTATTAAAACAGGCTCACACCAAGAAAGTAAACATGAAAAGGTATCCAGTGAGTAGTCCAATAAATGCAAATTCAGATTGGTAAAACCTAACAAGTCTGACACCATGCACCAGCAAGGATATAGCACCTAATATAACCAGCAGCTGGCATACTGTTTAACAAAAGGGTTTTTTTTTAAAATATTATCTAGTAAAGTTGGATATATGCATTCCCTATGACATAGCAATCCTATTCCGAGATAATGTCCTAGACAGTTATGATTATATGGACTAGGAGACACATGGTGACACATGCACACTCACACCCTAACAGTAATGTTCTTAAATGCCTAAACCTAAAATACACATATCCCCAGTAAAACAGAAAAAAAGGTGGTACACATACTGTGATGGTTAATTTTATATGTCAGCTTAAAGGGTGTTTTCAGATGAGATTAACTTTTAAGTCAGTGCACTTTGCATAAACAGAATGATCTCCATAATTGGGTGGGCCTTATCCAATTAGTTCAAAGCCCGAACAGAACAGATTGCCCTCACTGAGCAAGAGAGATTCTCCAACAGACTGCCTTTGGATTTACCTGCAACACTGATCCTCCTAAGACTCAAGCCTATCACCCCACACTGCAAATTTATACTTGCCAGTCCTCATAACCACATAACTCAGTTGCTTATGATAAATCTCCTTCTCTCTGTATGTGTATGTACACACACATCCTGTTCATTCTGTTTCTTTGGAGAACCTGGATTAATAATGAAATACTATAAAGCAGGGAAAACAAACAGGTATGTGCAAAAACATGGATGACTTTTATAAATATAATGCTGGGAAAAAAGAACAAGTCACAAAAGAATACAAACAATATGGTCTGATTATATAAAGTCCAAAGTCAGGCAAAATTCAAATGTATTATATAAAAAAATACATACGGGTGGTTAAGACTATAAAGAAAAGCATGAAAAAGATAACTATAAAGTAACTACAATCATTAACTATTGCGTGGAAGTGGGGGATAATGACAAGCAAGGGAAATATGAGGAATTTCTGGACTACCATGAATGTATCTTGATGTGGTAGGGATTATACAGATTTACACATATTTACGTGTAATCAATTTTTAAATTGTATTTGAATTTTACACACTTTCCCATATGTTCTATTTTACAAAAAATTTGTTGTAAGAAATATTGCATCCAAATGACAAAGACTTAATCTAGAAGAAAAAGCAATCAGAAACAGATTCCCTGTAAGTGCTTTACACCACAGAACTTAAGAATATAAATTTACAGATTTTATTTATTCTATTTTAGAGAGATAGAAGGTGTGCCTATGAGTGGGGGAAGGAACAGAGGGAGAGACACCAACAGAGGCTGCCCAATGTGGGCGTTGACCTCATGACCCTGAAATCATGACCTGAGCCAAAACCAAGAGTTGGACATTCAACCAACTGAGCCACCCAGGAACCCCTTAAGAACATAAATTTAATAACAGAATTCAATGATGAGTTTTTAAAAGAATGAGGTGAGATTATAGAGCTAAGAAAAAAAATTGAGTACCAATATAATTACTACAAATCTAATAACTAACTAGAAATTACAGGAAATAGGATCAACAGGACTGAAAGGCAAATCAAGGGTGTAGAGATAATCGCCTGGATGGCTAAGGAAAAACAAAAGGGTAAATCAATTGCAATGCACATGATAAACAAAGAGGACTAATACAATTCAACATAAAAATTGTGCCTCAAGTTCAGATGCCAACACATGGAACAGAAAAATTATTCAGAAATAGAATTTCGGAAATACTCCAGCAAGGGAAAAAGGAACTGAATCTCAAGACTGAAAGAACACACTGTTTCATGGATGAGCTTATAAAAATACTATCAACATTGAAACAAATCTTGGTTTAAATTACTAAATTTGAGTAATAAACAAAGAATTTTTCAGATAACCAGGCAGGA
The DNA here is from genome assembly GCA_002007465.1 of Ailurus styani. Lineage (NCBI taxonomy): Eukaryota > Metazoa > Chordata > Mammalia > Carnivora > Ailuridae > Ailurus > Ailurus styani. The sequence continues at coordinate 251,790 of LNAC01000122.1, forward strand.
AACTGTCACTTTTATATAAGGGGTGGAAAGCAAGATTGTTCTTACTTCTCTACACTCACAAAAAATGTCAAGAAACAGTGGATTACCATCAAGTGTTGAGAGCAAGAAAAAATACACTGAGGATATTCTATCCAAACAAGCTGTTGTTTAAATTAAAGACAACAGAGAGACATTCTTGTTATAAAGTTATAGCTCCCCAAGTCTTGAGAAACCAATGATTGATGATTTCAGGTTTTTGGTGCCTTTTTTTTTTTTTTTTAAGCAATACTGCACTTAGCAGCAGCAATTTAACATTTTAGAATACCGATGCCTTTAGGAAATGCCTAGAATCTTACTTAAGCTAATAAATGACCATTCTTTACAAAAGAACTATAGTTATTAGAAATTCACTTCCGTGAAATGTGGTGACTCTTTCTTGATCATGCACTGGTGCATGAGCCGGCTATATCTTTAGGATACAATTAACAGAACTGTTGTAATGAAACCCAATTCGAGGGAAAGCCTGATGAGTGGAACCAGTCTTGATGACCTGTTCCGTTACACTAAACTGTCTTCACAGAGCCCAAAAGGATCAAGCCTTAAAGGTGTCTTAAATTCAGCTAACAGCTTATTCACTGGTAAAATCTCTTTTGTTAACAATTTTAATAAGAGTACCTTGCATCTTGGAATTTATAAAATCTCTCCTATTCATGCCTTCTTCCCATACTTACTCATTTTTGCCAACCCCTAACTCACAGCCCTCCTCATTTCTATCATGATCTTTTAAACAATCATTACACAGAATGTCAAGGATAAGTTAATGGATGTCACAGTCAAAAACATGAACAAATAAAAACTCACCCCTATATTGTACTTGTGACACAGTCACTAATACTGTTTAATCTGACCAGTAATTCAGTAAGGTTAGGAAAGACCATTTATTTGAGCAAGTATATGTCAATGTCATTCCAAAAAAGATACTTCGTGTCATCCAAAAATATACTTCATATTTCAGTGTACTATTCCATTTAATAGCTAACTGAATTATAATAAGATTTTAAAAATGAGAATACATTAAGATAATAAAATGCACGTGGCCCAATCAGACCTATATGGCAGAAGAGAGGATGGCTTAATTTTCTGAACTATAAGGCCCGGCAGAGCTATTAATAATGTGTTTTGGTGAACTTTACCTATAGCCACTGGCTCATCTACCAATCACAAAATAAAACTGTACGTTGAATGACTGAAGTACAAGAATTCTCTCTTCTCCTATTTTACAAAAGTCTTATGTCTCAAAGGTGAGACTGAAAAGAGAAGAGACCTTTGTGATTATCTTTGTTATTGCTCATTGGAAATCCAGGCCCCCAGGCTCCACCCCAGACCATCAGATTCAGAATCTGCGTTGGTAACAAGATCCTGAGGTAATTCCTATAGGGCTTGAAGTCTGGGAAATACTAGTCTAATTCGACCTCTTCACATTATCAATGCAGCAATGAACACATTCAAATCCCTAGCAGTAAAATAGAGAGGCTAACAAAAACAACCCCAAAGCTCCAAACAATACAAAATTTAAAAGAAAAAAAATTTCAACCCCCTGTTTAAAATAAAATGGTTCTTTTTCTGCATTAGTACTCGTTGCTTTTTAGTCTCTTTCTGGAAAGCCTCCTAGCCCAACATGAGCCCCCAGGATTTCTAAGCACTGTCAGATCAGCAGGTCCCCAGCCAAACTAATCCATCCTGTCATCTCTTTAGAAAACCATCCCTTCTCCAGCACCCCTTAATGGAACCACCACCCACGCAGTCAACCCTAATGAAATTTTCATAATTATCTGGGATTCTTCAATCTCCCTCTACATTTAAACTTTTATTGGTTGATCTTTCTGAATCTATGCAGACTCTGCCCATTCTGCCTACAGCCATGAGTATTTGTTCCAAGAAAGATCTTGTCACACTATTTTTCCTTTTGAAAATTGTTAATGGTTCCTATAAGAAAAAGTCCACACTTGAGCAAGTCCTGGGCCCTTGAGAATCAGTTATTAGTTTTACTTTGAAAGCAACGGAGATTGGCATAGTGTTTGGCACATATTAAACCCTAACTAAGTGACTGCTGAATAGAATTAGTAAGGAGTCCATTGATACTTTCCTCTAAGTTGGCCAGCTAAATGTAACAACAACAAAAAAACCCAAAATAAAAAACAACTACTCTAAAAAAATACATATAACACAGAAGTGCCCAAATATAAGCAGTTACTAATTTTGTGATAATTATCGTGATATAGTGTTTGTCATGTATAGAGCTGTAATGTTTTCCATATTGATAACTGAGAGTAAATAAATGAAAAAATAACTTCTGATGTAGTGAACCAATTATAATGATTTCTCCTACCTTGTTTTCATTTTACTATCAAATCAGAGAAACAATAGTATGTTTAGCCAATAAATAAATGGATGTGCTTACTTACAGAAAAGTATTATACACAGATTTTAATCTTCTTAAAACAAGAATAGGTCCAGAAACGATCCATATATTTGTTTTGTTTTTTCCAAAAGATTTTATTTATTTATTTTGACAGAGAGAGAGATTACAAGTAGGCAGACAGGCAGGCAGAGAGAGGAGGAAGCAGGCTCCCTGCTGAGCAGAGAGCCTGATGCAGGCCTCGATCCCAGGACCCTGAGATCATGACCTGAGCTGAAGGCAGAGGCTTTAACCCACTGAGCCACCCAGGCGCCCGCAATCCATATATTTGTATAATTAATAACAGATTTGGCTTCTTCAAGAGCTGGTAATTAGCCGCACTAACAGTTTATTAAAATCTTGTTTTCGTGAGTCTACTACTTCAGGATAAAAAGTCACACTATAATAGAAGTTCACAAGAGCATGGAATTATATATGTGTGTGAGTGCTTGTATACATACACACGAGCACATAAACACCCCCCCCATATGTTCGTAGATAGCTTTTAGAGAGTCCTAATATTTCTCTTAAACAAGAAAATGCTTTATTTAATTGCTTCTGTATGAACTATACAATTCTAAGTATCACACATGGACTGTAACTTAATATTTTAAATATCAAAGTTATTAATAATTAATAATACGATTTAATATTTTAACTATTAAGATTCATTATCATGAATATACAACTAAAATTCTAGTGTCTGAATACAGAAATATCCCACAGGCTATTGTAGTGTATTGAGTCAGCCTTTCCCTGGATCTACATTGCCATCAAGTCATTGAATTTTAAGTTCTTGAATCCAGTTTTATATTTTTAAATCCTCTTTGCATGTTACCACCTGTGTTCACCTCCTAATTTCCTACTTTTTATTGGCTGTAAGCTTGGGGAAAAGATAAGATTTAATTAATATTTTATATAAAACTACATTAAATAGATTCTAATGGGGATACTGACCATTCCTTTGCAATCAACACATGGGCTCCATGGCAGCTATGTAGCCACTCAGAGATATTTCCCCTGATTTCCAGCCTTCTGGCCGTGTGTTAGAGACCTGAGGTTGCCAACGATCTGACTTCCAGACAAGCAGGATGCTATTGCAGCGGAGGAAAGCCTAAATTTGACTAAATATAAGCCTTTAAGTTTATTATCTAATGGTCATTAAGAATCAGAAATTACTAAATAAAATGGATCATAAAAATGCCTCACTCTAAAAAATCAATTTATTAATGTATAATTTATATACAAGAAACTCCATCCATTTGAAGTGCACATTTCAGTGAGTTTTGACAGACACTATCACAGATTCAGACTTGTCCAACATCCCCAAAGTATCTTCGTGTCCTTTTGTGGCCTATCCTTTTATTCTTTATCCTATTCAACCACTTATTGGCTTTCTTGAACTATAATTTTCTTCTATTTTATGTAAATGGAATCATACAGCATATATTCTTTTTGTGTTTGGATGTCTCAGTTTTTATGAACCACCACTTTTAAACTGATGGATACTGTTCTCATTGGACTTTAACTGCAACTAGACCAGGATTTCAGGATGCAGAAGAGCAATAAATGAAATTTGTAATTGCTTTTTTGCTCCTCGGGTTGTCCTTAAATAGTCAATTACATCTAATTAAGACGTAAGCATCAAATATAATCAATCTCTTAGTTGGAAACAAAGAATTATCAGCATAGCCATGGTTGCAAATCATTGACTTTTAATGGCTAATAAGCAAAAGGCTTAAAATGTAATACACGATGTATCTATGTATGTACATTTTTAAAAAAGATTTATTTATTTATTTGAAAGAGAGAGAGAGAGAGCTCACACACACACACAAATGCGGACAGGGGCAGAGGGAGAAAGAGTCTTAAGGAGCCGCCACGTGTAGCCCTACGTGGGACTTGAGATCCCAACCTTCTTGGGAAGGTTGACCTTGAGATCACAACCTGAGCAGAAATGAAGAGTCGTATGCTTAACCGACTGCACCACCCAAGCGCCCCCTATGTTCATTTTTACAATACTATTTAACATTTTTGAGTGTTCTGTGCAAGGCATTGTGCATGCCTTCTCCCAAATAATCCTTCTAATAGTATGAGGTATTATTACATCCTCATTTTATTGATAAGGAAACTGAGACTTAAGGGAGGTAAGTTAATTTGCCCAGTTTTACAGAAAATGCTGGAACCAGAGTATGAATATACCTAGAACTGTCTGACTGCAAGCCATGTTCTGAACCACGGATCATATATACTGATTTAAAACCACAGGATTGAAAAGGTCATCAGAAGCCCAATAATTGGGTTATTTTTCTTTTAGAGCAACATGGCAAAAGAATCACAAATACCTATCCAGTTAAGAGATCCTTAGATAAGAGCAGTAAAGAGAATGAAAAACAGTTCTTTAGCTCCCACTTATACAAAGAATTGTATCACAGGCAGGCATTCTAAATCTGAAAATTTTCCCATGCAATTTTATTAAATAAGCCACTATATTGGGGTGTCTCAGTGGCTCAGTCGGTTGAGCGTCTGCCTTCGGCTCGGGTCATGGTCCCGGGGTCATGGGATGAAGTCCCACAGTGGGCTCTCTGCTCTGCAGGGAGCCTGCTTCTCTCTCTCCCTCTGCCTCTGCCTGCCGCTCCCCCCGCCTGTGCTCTGTCAAATAAAATCTTAAAAAAAATTAAAAATTAAAATAATAATAGTAGAAAAATAAGCCAGTATACCAAGCAGTGCAGGAGGTATGAGGAAACCAGGAAGATTTAGTTCCTGCCCTGGAGGATGTCAATTCACTTGTAAAGACAGACATGTAAATAGATTATAACTGTAGGTGGTAACTTGTTCTTAGCTATACTCTGGGAACATGTGAAGAGCTTTTCCCAAAATAAATGAATAACCATGTGATCAACAGTACCAGGCATAAATGTATTCAGTAGAAACTCAAATATCGTCTTGCACATTAGGTACCATCCCTAAAAATAAAAAGACCTGAGTCATGAATAGATTTCTAAGTGATCCTAAAAACCTGGCAGCAAACATCTAATGGAACCCTTAAGAAAATTTCTGAGGGGCACCTGGGTGGCTCAGTCCGTTAAGCATCTGCCTGCAGCTCAGGTCATGATCCCAAGGTCCTGGGTTCAGCAGGGAGCCTGCTTCCCCTCCCTCTGCTGTTCCCCCTGCTTGTGCTCTTTGGCACGTGCTCTCTCTCTCTCTCTCTCTCTCTCTCTCTCTCTCTCTCTCTGTCAAATAAATAAATAAAATCTTTAAAAAAAAAAAAAGAAAGAAAAGAAAAATTTTGAAAGACCTAGCAGGATGAGTCCATCTGTAGCCTGGAAAATGACCACAACTGAGAAGAGAAGCAGGGCCAAAAGCTAACACAACTATCTGAAATGAGCAGATGAGGAGCAGAAGGATGGAGAAACACTCACTCAGAACAATGACAAGCACAGAGCAGCTATTTTAGTCTAAGAACATCATGAGATATTCACAGGTGATCCATTCTACTAGCCTCAGGGAAGACAGGACGATTCAGGGGGGTAGGGATGGAAGAAATCAGAAGAAACATTCAGTATATACTTAATCAGGGTAATGTATATAAAAGATATATAAGAGCAAGATGGAAGAAAAGGAAGTCCCAGCCCTCCTTCCTCCACAGAACCATTAAATTAACAACATGTGGAGGAAAATTCTGTTATAAAAACTCCAGAACCCGTTTAAGAACCTGCAGTACCACCAGGCAAGTGCAGAGCCCAGAAAAGCCTCACCGGGACAGATAAGAAGGGCCGTTTCATGTTAGCTACGACTGCCCTTCCCCAGGACAACAGTGTCAGCCTGGCTTGTGGCTGTTCCCCTCACGGAGGGTGTGGAGAGAGAAGAGTGCAATGTTCCGGTGCCTTGGAGGGCTGCCCGAGGGACTGATGACTCTGTGGGCATGATTCAGAGTGCTAAGGTGACTGGCACCGTCTGGATGCCTGGAGGGTTCTGGAAGCAAGGGACAACGGGAGCAGCTTGCCGCAGCATCCAAGAGCCCGCAGTGCCACAGATGGGCTGGCATGGCCTATGGCAGTTGGGAGAAGGTGCCCAACTTGTTGCTTCTCTCTCAGAAGGGAGAAGGGGCATATATCCAATGTTCTGGCTTTTCAGAGAGCTCTCCAAGTGAATGGTATCTGTCTTACCTGATGTGGGAAGCTTGCGGGGAGCGAGGATGCTTCAGATGCCAGGAGGCTAGTGAAAACAAGGAGAACAGGGCACCCTGCTCCTCTAGCTCCCAAGAACCTACGGTACCATAGACAGATACCAGATGGTATGAAAGATTACAAGGTCCTGAAAACAAAACTGACAAACCTCTTTAATTGCAAAATCGCGTATACAGCCTTGAGAAGTCACACACATCCCTCCCAAACGTGTCAGAGGCCTCCACAATCTATACCTGTGCTGATTGGTAAAGTCTTCCTCTGCATGAAGTAGTCCATAAAGACTGGAAGAGGTGGGTACATTTACAAATGCAAAAAAACTCAGAAAAAAAAAACCAAACACAAACCACATAAAGAACCAGGGAAACATGTTCCAATCAATGGAACAAAATAAATTCCCAGAAACCAACCTCAAGAAACAGAGATCTACTAATTACATGGCAAAGAATTACAAATAATTTTCTTAAAGAAGCTCAATGATCTAAAAGAGAGCACAGCTAGACAATTAAATGTAATAAAATCAGGAAAATGATGCATGAACAAAATGAGAATATCAACAAAGACAGAAACCCTTAAAAACAACCAAACAGAAATTTTGGAGCTAAAGAATAATTAGAAAAGTTTGGTCAATTAATATTTAACAAGGGATCTAAGAATACCCAGTGGAGGAAAGGACAGCCTCTTTAACAAACGATGGCTGGGAAAACTGGAGAAACACATGCAGAAAAATGAAAATCGACCCCCATCTCACACAACTAATAAAAATGGACTCAAAATGGATCAGACACTTAAACATAAGAACTAATACCATTAACTCCTAGGGAGAAAAAAAAAACATAGGAAAGAAGCTCATTGATACTAGTCTTGGCAATGACTTTTTAGACATGACACCGAATACATAAACCACAAAAGCAAAAATGACAAATGGGACTACATCAAATTCAAAAGCTTCTGTACAGGAAAAGAAACAACAAAATAAAAAGACAACCTATAGGAGAAAATTTTTGCAAACCACTATCAAATAAGGGGTTAATATCCAAAATATATAAAGAACTCCAAAAACTTAACAAAAAACCCCAAACAATCCAACTTACAAATGGGCAGAACTAAAAAGACATATTTCCAAAGAGGACGTCAAAATGGCCAACAGACAGATGAAAAGATGTTCATTATCACTAACCATCAGAGAAATGTAAAACAAAACAAAACAAAACAAAAACACAATGAAGTATCACTTGGCTGCCATCAAGAAGACAAGAGACAACAGGTGTTGGTGAGAATGTGGTAAAAAGGGAACTCTTATACACTGGTGATGAGAATGTAAATTGGCCCAACTACTACAGAAGACAATACGGAGGTTCCTCAAAGATTAAAAATAGATCTACTGTACAATCCAGCAATTCTATTTCTAGATATATACCCAAAGGAAATGTAAACAGGATGTTAATGGGATATATGCACTTCCATGTTGATCACAGCATTATTCACAATAGCCAAAATATGGTAACAAACTAAATGTCCATCAGTGGATACATGGAGAAAAAAAGATGTGGTACATATGCACAATGGAATATTATTCAGCCACGAGAAAGGAGGATATCCTGCCATTTGTAACAACATGGATAAACCTTGAGCACATTGCACTAAGTGAAATAAATCAGAGAAAGACAAATCTATATGATACCATTTATATGTGGAATCTAAAAAATTCAAACCTATAAAAAACAGAGTAAAATAGTGGTTACCTGGGGATAAAGAGCAGGGGGTAAGACTGACAGTGTTTAAGGGTACAAATTCATAATGAGTAGTAAATAGGCCAAAGAGATCTTCTGCACTGTACTGTACTGATGTAATGTGATAAATATCACTACCATGGCAATTATATCATAATATATAAATGTATCAAAGTAATACACTATACACCTTAAATTTACACAATGTTACATGTCAAATTTATTCAATTTCAAAAAAGGTTCAGCATCAGACTTGAGCAAGCAAAAGAGCAAGCAAAATTGAAGACAAGTCATTTGAAATTATTGAGACAGGAACAAAGACAAAAAGAATGAAGAAAAGTGAAACTCCTGAAAGACTTATGGTAGATCGGCAGCGGGGACTGCCTCCAGACACAGAATTGCAACCTTTCCAATGGACCTGATCGGTTTTGGTTATGTGGTCCTTGTGACGTTTGGAAGCATCTTGGGTTATAAGTGGAGAGGTGGTGTTCCATCTTTGATCGTTGGTCTTTTTGTTGGATTTTTGGCTGGCTATGATGCCTACCATGTCTCCAATGACAAGCGAGATATCAAACTGTCACTGTTTACAGCTTTCTTCCTGGCCACCATAATGGGTGTGAGGTATAAGAGATCTAATAAAATCATGCCAGCTAGGCTGATTGCAGGTTTAAGCCTCATGATGATTCTGAGACTTATCTTAATACTGCTCTGAGAATCCAAAGGAACTGAAGACTAAATTCATGTGATTCTACTGTAACGGGCAGAGCATACACTTTGGATTTAAAAGATAAACTTCAACGTGGAATGTTACGTGTCTTATTTTACATTAGAAACAACAGAAATGCTCCAAAATGAACGCTCGTTTGAGGGATTTTTTTTTTAAACCAAAAACTCAACTGTTTTCTACTTGTCAGATAATGGTTTTGTTAAAGATATTTAATAAATCGTTATATAGTCTTTCAAAAAAAAAAAACTTATGGTAGATCATCAAATGGACCAATATAGGCATTACAGGGGTAAGAAGGAGAAGAGAAAGAGAAAGGGACAAAGAGCTTATTTGAATAAACAATGACAGAAAATGGTGCAAATCAGAGAAAGGAAATGGACAGTAAAATTTAAGAAATTCAAAGAACTCCAACCAGGATGAACCTAAAAGAGGTTTATGCCAAGATACATTATAATCAAAGTGTCAAAAGTCAAAGACAGAATATTAAAATCAGTACAAGGAAAATAGCTCATCATGTACATGAGAGCTTCCACAATCCCCTCAGTGGCTTTCTCAGCAGAAACCTTACAGGCCAGTGGGAATGGGGTGATATATTCAAATCACTGAAAGAAAAAAAATACCACCACCAAGAATATTACATCTGGTAAAAATGTCCCTCAAAAATGAAGGAGTTAAATGAAGGCTTTATCTTTCCAAGATAAACAAAAGCTGAGGGAGTTCACCATCACTAGACCTGCTTTAAATAATAAATGCTACAGACCTGCAAGTTGAAACAAAAGGACACTAGACAGCGGCATGAAAGCATATAAAAATATAAAACTTGCTGGTAAATGTAACTATATAGCCAAATACAGAATACTGTGATGCTGTAATAGTAATGCATAAAGCATTATTAATTTTGATATAGAATTTAAAAGACAAAAGCATAAAAATAATTGTAACACTATGTTAATAGATACACAATATGTAAAGATGTAATCTGTGAAATGAGTAACGTAAGTGGAGGTGATGAGATATAAAAGAGCTTTTGTATACAACTGAAGTTCAGTTTTATCAACTTCATGTTATAAGATTGTTCATGGAAGCCTCATGGTAACCACAAATACCAAAACACATAAAAGAAAATGAAAAAGGAGGTGCCTGGGTGGCTTAGTTGTTAAGCATCTGCCTTCAGCTCAGGTCATGATCCCAGAATCCTGGGATCAAGCCCCACATCGGGCTTCCTGCTCAGCGGGAAGCCTGCTTCTTCCTCTCCCTCTGCCTACTTGTGCTCTCTCTCTCTCTCTCTTTCTCTCTCTCTCTAATAAAATCTTAAAAAAAAAAAAAAAAGAAAGTGAAAAAGGAATCAGAGCATGTCTACAAAAAAAAAATCAATGAAACAGAGACAGCAAGAGAGAAAAAGAGACACAAAATAGTTGTAAGGCAGAGAAAACAATTAACAACCTGGCAACAGTTAAGTCCTTCCCTATCACTAATTGCTTGAAATGTAAATGGACTAAACTCCCCAATCAAAAGACAATGAGTGCATACAAAAAGCATATGCAGTCTACAAGACACTCACATCCGATGTAAAAGACACACATAAGCTGAAAATGAAAGGACGGAAAAAGATTTTCTATGCAAATAGTAACCTAAAGAGCAGGGTTGACCATACTTAGACAGACTTTATGTCAAAAATGGCCACAAGAGAAAAAGTCATTATATAATGATAAAAGAGTCAATTCACCAGTAAGATACAACAATTACAAGTGTGTATGTTCCTAACACGAGAGTACCCAAATGTATGAAGCCAACATTCACAGAATTGAAGGGAGAAATAGACAGTAACACCATGTTCGTAAAAGATTTCAATGGATAAAACCACCAGACAGCAGTAAGGAAAGGGAGGACCTAACAGACACAGACAGAACACCCACTCGACAGAAGCAGAATACATGTTCTTCTCAAACACACTGAGAATATTCTCCAGGACATATCACATGTTAGTGCACAAAAGAAATCTTGACAAATTTAAGAAGGTGGAATCATATCCATCTTCTTGTGATCCAATCACAATGGAATGAAAGTAGAGGTCAACAGCAGTAGGAAAATTGGAAAATTCACAAATATTTAGAAATGGAACAACCTACTCTTGAATAACCAATGGGTCAAAGAAGAAATCACAAGTGAAATTAGAAAGTATTTTTAGATAAATAAAAATAAAAACACAAAGTATTAAGAGGGAAGTTTTTAGTAACAAACACCTACATTAAAAAAGATCTCAAATCAACAACCTGACTTTCTATCTCCAGAAACTAGGAAAAAAAAACCCACTAAAATCAAAGTTAATAAAAGGAAGGAAATGAAGACTAGAACAAAGATAAACAAAATTATTTTTAAAAAACTGAAAAACAATCAATGAAACTAAGAGCTGATTTTTTGAAAATATCACCAAAATAGATAAGCAGTAGCCACACTAAAGACAGACATACAGGCAAATGGAACAGAATGAAGAGCCCAGAAATAAACCCTCATGTATGTCAAATGATCTTTGACAAGGGTGTCACAATGAAGCAAGGAATAGTCTTTTCAACAAATGGTGCTGGAAAAACTGGATATCCATATGCAAAAGAATGAAGATGGACCTTTATCCTACACCATATACACAAAATGGATTAAAAACCTAAATGTAAGACCTGAAACTATAAAACTCCTTAAGAAAATACAGGGCTTCGTGGAATAGGCAATGATTTCTTGGCTTTAACACCAAAAGCACAGGTAAAAAACCAAAAATAGACAAAAGGGACTACATCAAACTTAAAAACTTTTTTTTGAAGATTTTATTTATTTATGAGAGAGAGAGATAGTGAGAGAGGGAACAAAGCAGTAGGACCTGGAGAGGGAAAAGCAGGCTTCCCGGTAAGCCGGGAACCCGATATGGGACTTGATCCCAGGACACTGGGATCATGACCTGAGCTGAAGGCAGCTGCGTAATGACTGAGCCACCCAGGCACCCACCCCATCAACTTAAAAACTTCTGCACAGCAAAGGAAGCAATCAAAAGAGTGAAAAGGCAACCTTCTATGGAAGGGGAGAAAATATCTGCAAACTGCTTATCAAATAAGGGGTTAATATCCAGAGTATAAAAAGAACCCATACAGCACAATTAAAAAAATAACATGATTAAACAAAGGACTTGAATAAACAGTTCTTCAAAGAAGATATACAAATGGCCAACAAGCATATGAAAAGATACTCAAGTTCACTAATCAGCGAGATACAAATCAAAACCACAATGAAGTATCACCTTATACCTGTTAGGACGGCCACTAAAAATAAAACAAAATGACAAGGATTGGTGAGGATGTGGAGAAACTGGAAACTTTGTGCAATGTTAATGGGATTGTAAATGGTGCAGCCATTATGGAAAACAGTAAGGAGATTCCCCAAGAAATTAAAAATAGAACTACCACATGACCCAGTAATCCCACTTTGGAGTATATATTCAAAAGAACTGAAAACGGGCGCCTGGGTGGCTCAGTGGGTTAAGCCTCTGCCTTCGGCTCAGGTCATGATCTCAGGATCCTGCGATCGAGCCCCACATTGGGCTCTCTGCTCAGGAGAGAGCCTGCTTCCCCCTCTCTCTCTGCCTACTTGTGATCTGTCAAATAAATAAATAAAATCTTAATAAAAAAAAAAAAGAACTGAAAACAGACTTCCAAGAGCTATTTGCATATCCATGAACACTACAACATTATTCACAATAGGAAAGATGTGAAAGCAACCTCAACGTCCATCAGAGGATGAATGGATAAAAAAAAATCTGAGCCAAATACAAAAAGGCAAATACTGCACAATTTTTCTTACAGGAGGTATCTAAAGTAATCAAACTCATAGGGACAGAAAGGAGATTGGTGGTTGCCAGCAGCTGGGCGATGGGAGAAAAGAAGAGTCATCATTAAACACGTACAAAGTTTTGTCATGCAATATGAAAGAGTTCAGAGATCTGATGCACAACAATGTGCACAAAGTAAGCAATAACTTGATCTACACTTGAAAATTAAGAGGGTTAAAAAAAATACATGCATGTGTATATAAATGTAATTCAGGAAAATGAGGGTGTAGATTAGGAGTACCAAAAAGAATCCATTGAGACAAATTAATAACTACTCTTTCCTGAGTAAATCCAAATATACTTCGTCATACAAGACAATGGGAAAAAAAGACAATGGAAGTTATTATTCTTAATCTATATGTTATACATGTGGCTATTTGAAAACAGTCATCCCTATCCACGACAGAGGAGGTTTCTGAAATCTGGAAGATTCTACTATAATTAGTAAGTATACGTGAAAAGTTTCCATTTTTCCTTCTGAGCAGTCATAGAAATTATTTTTTTTTGACAGTGGAAAGTTGAAGGTGTTATATTTTCAGCCAATAGAGGCTAGAAATGAATGTAACTGAAATCTCAATATTGAAACATTTCTGGTACAAGGGGAAAATGAAGGGCTTCACCAATTAATTAAAAACAACACCTATACTGGACTCTAAAGCCACATCCGTGAATGTTTACATGGCATTTATAGAGTCCTTAACTATTTTGGGGCTTTACTGTTTTCGACTCATATAAGCTGGAAAATTAAAAATTAAAAAGCCACTAAAGCCAAATCTAAAATTAAAAAAAAAAAAACCAACCATACTCCTTTATATATGATTTTTAAAATTAATTGTTAATTAACTAATTAATTCCTGCCTGCTCCAGTAGAATGTAAAGAACCTGATTTATATTCCTGAGATAGAATGGATACTGCTACAGAACTCATTAACTTCTCTCTATATTGAAAATAACATAGATTAAGTCTGTAAAAGAAAAAAACCACAAACCTTTCTTCACATCTTCATCTGTGTTCTCTTCCTTCTTCCCAATCATAAGCCCAAACTTGATTTCCTTCTATTTTCAAGATATAATGTCACCTACTTATCATCTCTTTCTAAAGTTTGTTGGAGGGTGACATTTGGTTGGGGCAGGGAGGGCAGTTTAATTCGGGAGGTGCAGGAATTTAACATTTATCTGCTTTTAACATCACTGTACCTAATTCTGCTTATCAATAAATTTTCAAAGCTCCTATTTGTTGGTCAGCTGTCAGGCTTGACTAGTCAAATTTTAATGTGGATCACCAACCATATATATAATATCACATAATGGTATAAATCATACTTTATACTATAAATATATCAATATTCAAATCACATATATACTCTAATAAAATGTTTTATAAATAAATATGAAAACATAGAGGGAAAAGAGAAGCAAAGAAAGATTTTTTCTTTTCCCATTTTCTATCGATATATTCTGGCAAATTCTAAAATTGGTGTGTTATGAAATTCTGAAATCTGTGATCTGGCAAAATCTGACTACACAAAGTTGGATAATTATTTGGAACTTTGTGCTTATTCAAAGAATCTTTCTTACTCAAAAATGGATATCCCAGTTTCTGAAATCCACTGAAATTTGGAGAATGGAAAGACAGTTTTTCTTGGAATAATCGCTTTGTATACTTATTAAATTTTTATTATTTTGTACATTATAATCTGAGAGAATACACATTCATTCTTCTGTATTTGGGCAGGGCAGCGGTGTACTGTTGAACAACTGGGAGGATAAATGACGGAAAATTGACATTTGTCTTAGCATCATGACAAAATTATCTTTAAAGAAAGAATTCCGTGTGTGCGTGCCAGGGGCGGGGGGGGGGTTGGTTACTGTGTGTGTGTGTGTGTGTGTGTGTGTGTGTGTGTGTGTGTATGTGTATGATATATATACATGAATGAATGTTTTCCAGACATTTTTAAGATACGTTAGTTCTATCAGCAGGAGAATAAAAAAAATTTAGAACACTCCCAAGTTGAGCTCCATGAAATAAAAAATTTATCTCCTCTCCCATAGTAGTTCATAAAAGCAATGAAATGTTTCATCGACCTATCCAGTGGCTATCTAGAAGTGTCATGTACTTCTATTTTGGAAAGAAAAAAACCCCACATAACTTGATTTAAAAAAACACACACACAAAAATAACTGCAGTGGAACTGAAAACTTATTAGACGAGAAAGCCCAGGCAACCTAGAGAGAACAGGCTCCTCAGAACGGATCACAGAATATTCTCTTGTGGGATTATCAATAAAAGGAGACGTGCAGTGAGGCGAGGGTGGAGTGGGGGGGTGGGCTGCTGGTGTGGAAGAAAACCCAGCTTTTACTATTTCTCAAAACGAAAAACCTGCTTCTAACTAAGACAAAATCTGACCAAAAACTCATCTTACACTTCTGTGTCAGAGACTGATAGTCTTCCCAGTATCTTCCTTCGTAACAGACACTTTGACCTTCAGGTGTGAACCTTTGCTTTTAGGAGCAGCCAATGAGAAATGAGTGAAAGTGGTACGAATCTTCACCCGTTCTGCCTTATTAGCTGGAATGTGGATATGAAATCTGGTGCTACCATGAGATAAAATGGGAAGCTACACACAGGAAAGCAACAGGATGGAACTAGTCTGGATCTCTCAACTTGTTAAAAAGGGCCACATCAGCCTCAAAATACCTCCAGATTTCTTGAATGTGGGAGAAAAAGAACCATCTATTTGGTATAAGGAAGTGTCTGCTTCTTATTCAGTTATACTCAAACCTGATCCCAATGCTCATTCCCCACTGCAAAGGATAGTCTACTTTTGTTTCGGTTACTTGGGGATCCTCTCATTTGAGGTCATGTTTTCCTGAGCATAATATAAAATTTTAAAAAAAGTAATACTATGAACAACTTTCTTCCAACAGCTGCCACTAGTGAGCCTTATCTAAGAATTCTACAAAAATAACAAAATAAGAGCGAAATAACCTGTAAACAGGAAGTCCCTAAAATATTTTCTGCTACCTGAGCATTACCAGAAATATGCTTTCTCTTCTCTGTTAGAGTAATATAGTAAAAATCAACAGCATGATAATTTATTTTGCTGGGGACTGAACTTGCTTGTTCAATTCCCAGACAAATCCAGAACAGTCAGAGCTTTAAGCTTCTTGGCTTGCCGGTGGGACAGGCTCCTTTTCCTCCTAGGCTCCCACACTGCGTGATTGCCGCTTTCTCATTTCTTTCTAAATGTGCATTTTAAGTCAGTAGGATTGATTGAGTGATTGATTGATTGATTTGGGTGGGGGGGCACCATTAACTCGTGACCCTGAGATCAAGACCTGAGCTGAGATCAAGAGTCGAGCCACCCAGGCACCCTGGATCTTTCTGAATGAAAAAGTGTTATAGGTAACTGAAAAGGTAGGCCCACAGGTGAGAAAACACATGGTACACAAATTAGAAAGGCAAGTTAGAGTCATGGTATGGATGAATTTTCAAATCACTGATAATTGGTTTTATAATCACTGATAAAAATAATAGAAATTATATTTGAACAAAAGCAAAGTGAAAGTAAAAAGATTAATGTCCTATAAATATCTTCTCCTTGTGGCCATGACCCAGTAATATGTGTCAACTCTAGAATGCATAAGGAGTCAAAAATTGGCCAAATGTGGTAGCAGTTACACAGACAGCAGTCTATGCAGGTTAAGGTAATATAGCTCACTGGCCAAAATCCAGGCCACTACCTGTTTTTGTACGGCTGACAAGCTAAAATTGGATTTTATATTTTTAAATGGTTACATTTTAAATAACTATGTAAGTACCTACATAACAAAACACTCTCAATTGGCCTGCAAAGACTTTAATATTTACTATTGGATCCTTCACAGGAAAAAAATGATCTACACGATTAATCATGTCTTTCTGGCTAATATGTAAGGACAAGACAAATAAATTCAAATTTGAGAAGCTTGCGAATCTCCACAGTACTATAGCCAGTATGATGTTAAGAATAATCCCCACAGGGGAGCTTGAGTTAAGCATCCAACTCAAGATTGCAGCTCAGATCATGATATCATGGATTGTGGGATGCTGCCCTGTGGCAGGCTCTGCACTCAGTGACGAGTCTGCTAGAGATTCTCTCTCATCCTCTCCCTCCATTCAAATGCTCTTTTTCTCTCAGGTAGGTAAGTGAATAAGTAAATAAATAAATAAGTAAATACATCTTTATTTAAAAAAAAAAAAAGGAAAAAGAAAAGTCTCCACAGTTGGAAAAGAAAGGACTACTCAGAATTTGAACCACTGGTTAACAATTGGCAAATATATTTACTTAGAATTATATCTTATGATAGTCTGTGAGATGTTAATAAGTGTTCTTTATGGTCAAAAATTAGGAAAATACTTACAGAAAGTTGAACAAATTATTGTTTTGTATGTGTATGTGTGTTCATTTTGCTTTCCTGTAAGACTTCTCAGAGCCTGAAAAAAATCTCCTAGACAGGGATACGGTACACACCAGTTCCTAAATTTATTTTAATTTACTTCTGTGATAACCTACTAATATCTTGAAGAAAGTACAGATACAATATAGTTTGGGAAATATTTATCTCATATGATGCCAAAATAAATTTGCTGGAGATTTAAAAAATTAAATATATAAGATATATCATAAAATCTAGAAAAGAACCAGTTTAAGGAGATTTATCAAATCTCTTGTGGAGTTAGTACTCTTTTGGCTAAAGAAAAATGGAGTAAGTCATTAAGAAAAAGATTCACTGGAAATGTGACCATGAAAAATTAAAGTATTTTTATGTCAAAACCAACAAAAATAGAGAAAGTATGCACAATAAATACGATAAATGGTTGCATATATAATAAAGAATTTATAGGACAATGGACATGAATAGGTCACTAAGAGAAAATACAAGTAACTTGCCTGTGTGCCTGCACTAGTGACCCCCTTTAGCTGTTTTTCCTACTGAAACAACAAAAACAACAACAAAAAATTCAAACTAGGTGCAACGACATGGATGGAACTGGAGGGTATTATGCTGAGTGAAATAAGTCAATCAGAGAAAGACAATTATCATATGATCTCTCTGATATGAGGAACTTGAGGGGCNTAGGGAGGGAAAAATAATGAAACAAGATGGGATGGGGAAGGAGACAAACCATAAGAGACTCCTAATCTCACAAAACAAACTGAGGGTTACTGGGGGGTGGGAGGGTAGGGAGAGATAGGGTGGATGGGTTATGGACATTGGGGAGGGTTTGTGCTTTGGTAAATGCTGTGAAAGATGTAAGCCTGATGATTCACAGACCTGTACCCCTTGGGCAAAGAATAAAAATAAAATTAAAAAAAAAATTCAAACTAGGGTCATATGACAGCCTAACTTAAAATTTGGCCCTCTTGCCCATGGCTCTTAGGATAAACAGCAAACTCCTTAACATGGCCAACAGGGAGTGAACTGGGCAGCCTTATGCCTTCACTTACCAGCTTCCTCTCTGCGCCCCCCACGCCCTCCAGCCACAGAACCACAGTATAGGACACTCTTTCTTCCAGGACATTCTCTGTCCTTCATCCCACTCATTTATCTTAGTTCACTTGCACATAGCCTTCAGTTCTTACATCAGACTTTACCTTCTCAGACGAGATCGGGCGCGTTCAGGGTGGTATGGCCGTAGACCAGACTTTACCTTCTCAGAAAAGCCTTCTTCTACTACAATTCCTCGGACTTAGATCAGATTCTCCTTTAAATAGTTTCGGCACTCTGCCCTTTCCCTCCACAGCGCTCACCTCTGGTTTTAATGGTATGAGTGTGGGACAAATGCATTCAAGGTGAACCCTCTGACTACCTGATAAACTCCACAAGGCCAGGGATCATGACTGTCTGGTTCATCTTTGTACCCCCAACACCCAGAAGAGTATCATAACAATTTTTAAAAAACAAAGCAACAAAAATTACTTCTGAAAAAGGATAAAAATACTATTTATTTTTGGAACAGTGAGACTATGGGTAATATTTTTCTTTTCCTACTTTACTGCATTTTACATTTATTTTTTATCAAGCACATTAACAAAAAACAGAAGTTTATGATGGACCCATATTAAATAAGTAAATATAATAAGTGAAAATCAGACTTTTAAAAAAATTGAGGGGGGTGAACCTTGATCTAATGCAGAATTAATTCAAATAGAAAACTTAACACATATTTATTGAAAAAGAAAGTGTTCCTGATGTAGAGCTAACTGAAAAAATATACCACAGTCTACCAGATATGAAACCATTTTAGGGTTGTATAAGCCAGATAACCATTATATGATTATTTTATGATTTATGAAATATTGGCAAGTACTAGAATTTCATACACTACAACCTTTGTGATTATCTCTGGGTAGTGAGACTAGAAGGTTATTTTTTGCTTTTCTACATTTTTTTTTTTAAAGATTTTATTTATTTCACAGAGGGAGAGAGATCACAAGGAGGCAGAGAGGCAGTCAGAGAGAGAGGGGGAAGAAGACTCCCTGCTGAGCAGAGAGCCGGACGCGGGCCTCGATCCCAGGACCCTGAGATCATGACCTGAGCCGAAAGCAGAGGCTTTAACCCACTGAGCCACCCAGGCGCCCGCTTTTCTACATTTTTTATGTTTTTTGTTTGTATACATGTTAGGAAAAAATTAATCTCTTTAAACAGCTACCTCTCTTGTGCATTTACATTTTGGTTCAATTTGCAGCCCATTTTTAGGAATACATCTACTTTTTTCATTTCTTATTTGAAATGAATTTCTTATTTGAAACTACCTACTACTTACTGTATCATAGCAATTATTTTCTATAGTTTGTTTTATTAAAGCATACTTAACCTGAAGGTACTTTATACAAACTTGATTATTATACCAATATTTTTAAAAAGCTCATGGCACTGATAACATGACTATTACATGTTTAAGTAAATGATGCTAGCCTTTTTATCAATATCAATTTTCTGATATTGCAAGCGTTCTAGATTCTATTGTTGTCATGTGAGTCATCACCTATCCTTAAATCCAGAAAACTTCCCCCAAAATGATCATAATCTTAACTAAGAGAAGCAGAAAAACATTTTTGAAAAATTATTCTGCAGAACATTATTTTCCACTTATTCCAAATAGCACAAGGTTTGCAGGAAATGAAACGAAACCATGGTAACCAACTAAACCTATCATGAGCTATCAGATCAAAAGAACACATAGTACATTACACGTCAACGCCTACCACCAGCATAATCTTCCCCCGGTTCTTTTTGATCCTTCTTCCTATACGTGAAAAAAGCTTTCAACCAGTTTTTATCTTTTAAAAATGTGAAAGCCCCTTTACCAGTATCTACTGTAATTCTCTGACTTTACCCAGGAACTCTGGAGCTGAGTTTACCTTTAAAAGTCAACCTAATGTTCTGAGATTCAATTAAGAATTCCTGTGTTGTTGTTGTTTTTTTTCTTTCCAATCATTAGCAAATTATATTTTTTACTTCAATGAATTTTACATTTTTTAAACACAGGAGCAATAGTTTCTTCATACTAAATCTTCAGCACTGTAAAGATAAAAACACATTCTCACAGGAATTTCTTCCTTAATAGAATCTTACCAGCATTCCAAACTCAAAGCCACCATAAATTAAATCACAACTGTACATAATACAGTAGAAAAGCCCCATTTTCAATCACCAATCATCAACCCCCATCATAGGAACTGAAGCTAAATCTACAGAATCTAGCTCAACATGTATTTAAACTACCAACCATCAGCTAAAACAAAATAAACAATGTATTGATGGCTTTTGTCAGGCATTGTTTATTACATAACTATTTACCCAGACAGACAATAGGGCAAGCCTCAGTAAAGACCAAAGATTATCTTTACTGGGATGCCTGAGTGGCTCAGTTGGTTAAGCAGCTGCCTTCGGCTTATGTCATGATCCCAGGGTTCTGGGATCGAGTCCCGCATCAGGCTCCTTGCTCAGCAGGGAACCTACTTCTACTTCTCTCTCTGCCTCTGCCTGCCACTCTGCCTGCTTGTATTCTCTCTCTGACAAATAAATAAATAAAACCTTAAAAAAAAAAAAAGAACAGTGTTTCAAACTTAAAAAAAAAGATTACCTTTACTGCTATGGTTAGCCACTCTCTAATAGTGATCACTCAATATAAAATATTTTCTTTTACATAAAAATATATACATATGTAATGTGCCACAAAATAAAAAGTAAACATGCCATAAAAATATGTATATTTTACGCACAACAAATTTCTGAAAGGATGGACACCTAATTGTGAATGACATTGTTTCTAAGGAGTGGAACTAGAAGTATGTGGTGGAAAAGAAAGGTAATTTGGCATTATATAAACTTCTCTTATTTGAAAAAAAAATTTAACCACATCCACGTGTTGGTTTCATAATTGTATAGATGTAACAAATTACATAAATGAAAATACGCTATTATTTTTATAGATGACTACTGTGTTTCTTTATCCAAGCTTACTACAAAATTATTTTTATAAGCACAAATGATCACGAAATGATTTCATCATGAAATTTTAGCCTAAATAATTAAACTTATATATCCTTGATTTAGCTTTTTTTGGGGGGACGAGGGTGAAAAGTTACCTCTTAAGGATTACAGTAAGTCTTATCTTAAAAGGCTTTAAACAGGGTTGGTAGGCTTTATAAAAATGATAATGTGTTAAAAGTCTTTATTAAAAAATTCAAAAGCTAAGAGTTTACTTTTGTGGCACACTCCTGGTCAACTTATAGAAAGTACTGTATGATTTATTGTTATTTTGGATGTTGTTTTTAACAAGTTATATCCTCTATTTCTTAGCTTTTTGTTCTTTAGCAAGTTAGGCCTTGGTTTCCTTAACTATAAAAATGCAGAAAATACAGTGTATAGCACATGGGCTTATTTTATAGATCAACCTCAGTTTTCTAATCTGTATGCCCTGAACAGAGGTTGCTGGTTAAAAGATACCAAAATGTTCAGCCTTTTTAAAGGCCGGGAAGATATGATGCAACTGAAGTCCTCGGGCTGGTCACACTGGGCCACGCTCAGGTAAATATAGTACATTTACTTTAGTGTAACATAGAATATCATAATTTTCAATGTGTGCCACAATATGAAAAAGTATGGGAAAATACTTAAAGATAATGCACATATTTACCATAGTGTCTGCCTGACTCAGGAAATACTCTGTAAATGTTAACTCTCACTATATTCATAAAACCGTTAAGTCCATTAAGAAGATATTTATGTATGCCAAATCATTCACGGGAAAGGAGGCACATTATCAACACATTCTGCAGCAGTATCTGGTTACCAAGAAACAGATCTTAAATTAAGAGAACCTGGTAGGCTTTCTACTGCACCTTAAAGTAGATACATAAGTCAGATTCCAGTTTCCCTTTACAAAGCAGATAATCAGAGTCAGAGTTACCTCTCTCGTATCAAAGGTCCTGTCAATAAGCCCTAAAATGTACTTGAAATTCAACTCCATCCTCAATGAAATGCTCAGTGGAATTTGCCTTATGTTGTGCTTTAAGAATACAAAAACCAAAAATATCTTGAAATCAGCTTTTTTGGTTTCTCTACCTTCTGTTTTAAATCCATTGCAATGTATTGAAGCTTAAACAGACAATACACGAGTGAATATAAGACCATAAAAACATGACAAATGAAGTGCCATTCAAAAGTAAGGTACACATCAAAACCACAGTGCAATATGACTTTACCCCCATTAGGGTGTCACACCTACTGTTTAAATCAAAGACATAATAACAAGCGTTGGCAAGGAGTGGAGAAATTGGAACCCTCATACATCACTGGTGGGATTGTAAAATGGTAAAACTACTTTGGAAAAAATTTGGCAGTTCTTCAAAATGTTACACATAGAGCACAATATGATCCAGCAATTTCACTCCTAGGTGTGTACCCAAGAGAAATGAAAACATATGTCTACACAAAAACTTGTACAGAGCATTATTCATACTATCATATTTACAGCAATGTTATTCATAATAGCCCCAAAGTGGAAACAACTCAAATATTCATTAACTGATGAGTAGAGAAACAAAATGAAGTATATAGCTATACATCAAAGTATTATTCAAATGTTATACATTAATAAAAAGGAATAAAATAGTGATACATGTGACAACACAGATGAACCTTGAAAACATGTTGAGGGAAAGAAGTCAGTCACACACAAAAAAACCACATATATGATTCCATTTTCATGAAATGTCCATGAGGTATGAATCTATTGACACAAAAACAGGCTAATGGTTCCCCGAGGCTAGAAGAGTTGGGAATAAGAGAGAATTGATTGCAAATGGGTATGGAGTTTCTTTTTAGGGTGATTAAATGTTCTAAAATTGATGATGTTGCATAACTTTGTGAATGCATCAAAACCCACTGAATTGTACAGTTTAAATGGGCGAATTCGTATGTTAATTATAATTTGAAAAAAAAAATTTTTAAAAGATTAAGATAAAATAACATGCAAAAGCCAACCTTGTGAATAAAGTTAGGGAGGAAAAGTTGGAATTTTGCAATATATAGAAACTAAGTGGTGGCTATAGGTAGAAGTTTCAGCATACTCTTTGGACAAGAGGGAAATCTTTTTCGGTCTAAGAAAAAAATTTAAAAACCCAGAAAACAGGACGAAAAAAAATTAGTCAATGAGCCCTTAACTTTTTTTCTCTATCTAATACTTTAGCAAGAAGTCTTTTAGGCTCATTTAACAAAAAGGGGTGTGAAAGGGACACCTGTGTGGCTCAGTCAGTTAAGTGTCTGTCTTCAGCTCGGGTCATGATCTGGGGGTCTTGGGATAGAATCTTGCATCGGGCTCCTTGCTCAGCGGGGAGCTTGCTTCTCCCTCAATGTCCCACTCCCCCTGCTTGTTTGCTCTTTCTCTGACAAATAAATAAATAAAATCTTAAAAAAAGGAGGGGGGAGAGAAAAAAAACAGTGGGGAGGGTATCTGAACTCAGCAAACAGAATAAACCTGGTAGATTTTTCCCCCTTCTTTCCCCTCCTCTGCTTACAGCATTTAATTCTAATTTGTTGACTGAAAATAAGAAATATATCAAAGGCTCTTAATACTCAACCTATCTATATTTGAAGTTTTCTCTCCCTATAGACAATTCACTTGAGAAGACATTAATCAGAATGCTTGGTGAGCATGGAGTCGGAAATACAGAAAGTGAGTAAATCAAATGTTTTAATGGAGTATCTCTCAAAGAGTGCTCCACAAGGAGATTTCATGAAGAGGGTCTCATCATCAAAATGAGTTTGGGAAATGCAGTATGGTTTTTAAACAGTACTCACAGGCTCTGAGAAGTACTATAGGAAAAAAGTCCAACCAATTATATTTTATGGCAGGACACTCACAGGGCTCCTCAAATTCACCTCCGTACTAGAGAGAGTGCTGCCAATGTTGTCCAAGACTCCCCTGTTCCACAGACCCTGAACTCTAGAACACTGTCCTCTGTGATTTCCCTTTCAATTCCCCTCAACATTGACCAATACTTAAATAAGCTGATACATTCCATTTAAAGTTAAATCGTCAGAGTTTTGGGAGTTATTACCTTCCATTTTGACCCAAGGTTGCAATTAGTTTCTTTGATTCTTCCCAAAATAAAAATCATACTATTGAATTTTTTGTGTGATTTTAAAAATGATACACATGCATTGTAAAAAAAAAAATCAAGCAACTCAGATTCTTTTAGACATTTCTCTGCTTACATAGATATGCAATAGATACATAATTTTACCTTAGTACTATAATACCATACATACTGTCCTATATAATGAATTTTTTTCAGATTAACATGGACCAATACATATTTCAAAATTTATTGAATAAGAAATAAGATATATTTTTATAATTTTTAAAAAAATTTTATTTAAGTAATCTGTATGCCCAATGTGGGGCTTGAACTCATGACCCCAAGATCAAGAGTTGCCTGCTCTTTGAACTGAGCCAGCCAGGTGCCTCAATAAGATATATTTTTAAAAATATATGTAATAAATGTACCTAAGCATATTAACAATATGCTTTCTCAGTCTTTAAATTCTCATTTGTTCTCCATTATCTAAAATTTTCCTAAATAATTCTTATCTTAGTGGTCAGCAGAAAACTAACAGGAAAGTGCTAAGCATTGTGGGTATAAAGCATTCTCTGGAATATACAGATACAGAATTTAGGGATTATCAAGACTCTTGCACATACGTCATCTTGCTCTTCTCCCAATTTAGAGAAGCTAAAATGAGTCAGATTCAAAAGAAATGCCTATGGAATTGCCAACTCTGTAGTTAACATTTCTCCTCATCATGAGCCCTTCAAAATCTATTAAGATATCTAGAAACCCTTTTAAAGGTTATTTTTCAGTAGCCAAAGGAAAACCACTTAATAAATTTATTACCAAAATAATTCTGGTAAAACTTAGGTTCCACTAAGTTCCCTGCTCATTATTCTTACTGCTTTCACAATGATCCCTCCAAATTACAAATGTAATCATCACCCTCTTCTATTAAAGTTTTCAGTGACTCCCATTTCCTACAGATAAAGTCCAAATTCTTAAGGATGAAATACCAGGCTTTCCTGGCACATTGACTGCTAAAACTTCCTGTACCCCCAAGCCCCAGCAGCCTGCCATACACCAAATGTTCCACTCTGTTCTATATATTCCTTCCTTGGCTGGTTCTTCCCCAAATGCTTGTTTTTCATCACATCTTATTCTTCGACCTGGCAAACCTCTAGTCTACCTTTAAGAGCCAACTTAAATGTCTTCTTTCTTGACCCATATTGACAGTACTGGCAAAATACAGAAGCTCAATAAATGCTACTATTTTTGATGAGGCAGTTATCTGAGAGATTATTTTAATTACCCAATTTAACAGTGAAGACCAAGCTCCTAACTTCGACAAAAGGCCTTGACACGTTTGTGACACACCAGGGATAAATATTTTAAGGTATGTATTAGTCAAAGCACACTGGATCTCACTGTGCTAAAATTATTAACATAATTAGGTTTTCCAATCATCTTTAAAATACTGAATTATTTTAAAGTCAGTTTGGAAAATATTTTAAATCAAGTTTTGAAAAAAATTATAAGCAAAAGAACATCAAAACTGAATTTACAGAACTCTGGCCTCATATACAACTTTCTTTGGAGCTAATACCAGATTTTTCTCACTATTTACCAAAGCTAAAATTGGATATACTACTCTAATCAGAGGTTGATCAGGACTAAAAGATATGAAGAATTATACCACAGATGGATCCTCACTGTCAAACTAGGAAACTACTTTAATGAATACCCACTATTTTATATATTATGTGCCTGGTATCCATTTTCTTTCCTCACTCAACCTTCTTCCTTCTTTAAAACAGGAAAAGTAAACCAGATTTTGTTTGTTCGTCCAGACTCCCTGGTAAGCCTTATCTTCCAGAAGAAACTGATCCCACTGCCCAGCTCTAGAACCATGTGCTGGTTAGATAAGCAATCAGTACATGCATTTCCTTGCAGATTGTTATTGGCTCACAGGTGGGAAAGGGAGACCGGCAGAGGCCTGGAGAACTTGAAGGGAAGGAGGCATGAGAAAGAAGAGGTTCCCTTGTACTCTATGTCCAGATATAAACAACGAAGCATACAACTCTGATTGCCCTTGGCAGCCACTTTTTGACTACAAGAAAAGCCAGCCTTAGACCGGACCTGATGCTCTGAGTTGCCATAAGTAGAAACAAGGTAATAAGATCTTGATAACATCACTAGGGTACTGATCATCCATGTTACTGCATTCCCAAGTTTCTCATTATGTGAGGTATTTCCTTAAGTAGTTTATTATTTGAGTCAATAGAGTCTACCGATTTTGGATATCAGATAATACTTGCAGCTGAACGAATATCCACAGAGAATTTGATTTTTAAAAAAAGGATGCTGCTAATTACAGACTTTTAAAAGGTCTCTTTTGCAAACTAATGGGATTATAATCCCCGCCTTATGCATAGGAAACTAAAGCTCAAAGAGGATAAATATATATAGTAAGATCAGGCAACTAGAACTCATGTTTGTCAGGCTCTAAGCTACGACAGCTATTTCCAAAGTTTCACAGTGAGAGCAGGTAGTTGAAATTATATTTTGTGACAGATGTTCTAAATCTCAATTCCTGATTCTCTCTGACCTTCTTCTCTTTCAACCTATATGTTAACTGAAAGGTTTAATGCTTAGGTCATTAAATGTTTCTTCTTTCAGGAATACCTGGGTGGTGCAGTCAGTTAAGTGTCTGACTCTTGGTTTCATTCAGCTCGGGTCCTGATCTCAGGGTTGTGAGATCAAGACCCACATCGAACCCCCGTACTCAGCAAGGAGTCTACTTGGGGTTCTCCCTCTGCCTCTCCCCGCACTTGCTCATGCGCTCTCTCTCTCTCTCTCTCTCTCAAATCAATCAATCAATCTTTAAAAATGTTTCTTCTTCTAGCTTTCTTTTCTAGTTTTAGTAAAATACATACCTACCTTTTTCTTGTCAGTAAAAATGAACAAATTTAACAGATCAGGCCACTGAGAAAAAGGGATATCTTTATATCAAAGGGAACCAGTGTTATCAAAGAGCACAATAAATCAAAGTAATGTGCAACTTTAGCCCTGACGCCATATTAAATGTGCAACATCAATATAAAGAGCTGTTTTAATATTTCCAAGAAAATTCTTGGATGGAATCCAAGAAAGTATGCCCCACATTAAATGATTGGCTTAGGAAAATAACAGTGAAATCCTAGTGTTGAGCTACGATTCCACCTATTAGCACACTTAAGGCAGAAAAAGTAAACAGCTATTGAAGATCACAATGTTATTTATACATTTGTTCAGATAGTAAAGGCCTTTTTTACATTCATATCAATACCATGAAAATTTAAGATAAACATAGTGAAAAAACTAGTTTTGAATGTGTTGTGATTAGACCTACATGCAGAAATTCTTTAGACTCTTACCAGGTATAGGAGTGGCAATGAGAAAATAGCAAATATTTAAAAGATCATTTCAAAATAGAAATGGAAGGAAAACTTCCAAACTTATTTTATGAGGCCAGCATTACCTTGATCCCCAAACCAGGCAAAGACCCCATCAAAAAGGAGAATTACAGACCAATATCTTTGATGAATACGGATGCAAAAATCCTCAACAAAATACTAGCCAATAGGATCCAGCAGCACATAAAAAGGATTATTCACCACGACCAAGTGGGATTTATTCCTGGGCTGCAAGGTTGGTTCAACATCCGCAAATCAATCAACGTGATACAATATNTAATAAAAGAAAGAACAAGAACTATATGACACTCTCAATAGATGCTGAAAAAGCATTTGACAAAGTACAAAAGCATTTGNAAAGCATTTGACAAAGTACAGCACCCTTTCTTAATCAAAACTCTTCATAGTGTAAGCATAGAGGGTACATACCTCAATATCATCAAAGCCATCTACGAAAAACCCACAGCAAATACTATTCTCAATGGAGAAAAACTGAGAGCTTTTCCCCTAAAGTCAGGAACACGGCAAGGCTGTCCACTATCACCACTGCTATTCAACATAGTACTAGAAGTCCTAGCCTCAGCAATCAGACAACAAAAAGAAATGAAAGGCATCCAAATCAGCAAAGAAGAAGTCAAACTCTCACTCTTTGTAGATGATAGGATATTTTATGTGGAAAACCCAAAAGATTCCACTCTAAAACTGCTAGAACTCATAAGGAATTCAGTAAAGTGTCAGGATATAAAATCAATGCACAGAAATCAGTTGCATTTCTATATACCAACAACAAAACAGAAGAAAGAGAAATTAAAGAGTCAATCCCATTTACAATTGCACCCAAAACCATAAGATACCTAGGAATAAACCTAACCAAAGAGGCAAAGAATCTGTATTCAGAAAACTATAAAGTACTCATGAAAGAAATTGAGGAAGACACAAAGAAATGGAAAAACATTCCATGCTCATGGATTAGAAGAACGAATATTTTGAAAATGTCTATACTACCTAAAGCAATCTACACATTTAATGAAATTCCCATCAAAATACCAACAATTTATTTCAAAGAAATGGAACAAATAATCCTAAAATTTATATGGAACCAGAAAAGACGCTGAATAGCCAAAAGACTGTTGAAAAGAAAATGAAAGTTGGTGGCATCACAATTCCAGACTTCAAGCTCTATTACAAAGCTGTAATCATCAAGAGAGTATGTACTGACACAAAAACAGACATACAGATCAATGGAACAAAATGGAGAGCCCAGAAATGGGCCCTCAACTCTTTGGTCAACTACTCTTCAACAAAGCAGGAAAGAATGTCCAATAGAAAAATGACATTCTCTTCAACAAATGGTGTTGGGAAAATTGGACCACCACATGCAGAAAAATGAAACTGGATCATTTCCTTACAGCACACACAAAAATAGACACAAAATGGATGAAAGACCTCAATGTGAGACAGGAATCCATCAAAATCATTGAGGAGAACATAGGCAGCAACCTCTGCGACCTCAGCTGCAGCAACTTCTCCCTAGGAACATCACCAAAGGTAAGGGAAGCAAGAGCAAAAATGAACTATTGGAACTTCATCAAGATAAAAAGCTTTTGCACAGCAAAGGAAACAGTCAACAAAACCAAAAGACAACTGACAGAATGGGAGAAGATATTTGCAAATGACATATCAGATAAAGGGCTAGTATCCAAAATCTATAAAGAGCTTCTCAAACTCAACACCCATAAAACAAATAACCCAGTCAAGAAATGGGCAGAAGACATGAACAGACATTTCTCCAAAGAAGACATCCAAATGGCCAACAGACACATGAGAAAGTGCTCAACATCACTCGGCATCAGAGAAATACAAATTAAAACCACAGCGAGATACCACCTTACACCAGTCAGAATGGCTAAAATCAACAAGTCAGGAAATGACAGATGTTGGCGAGGTTGCGGAGAAAGGGGAACCCTCCTACANCCTCCTACACGGTTGGTGGGAATGCAAACTGGTGCAGCCACTCTGGAGAACAGTGTGGAGGTTCCTCAAAAAGTTGAAAATAGAGCTACCCTCTGACTCAGCAAATCGTCTACTGGGTATTTATCCTAAAGACACAAAGGTAGTGATCCTCAGGGGCACGTGCACCCGAATGTTTATAGCAGCAATGTCCACAATAGCCAAACTATGGAAAGAACCTAGATGTCCATCAACAGATGAATGGATAAAGAAGATGTGGTATATATATACAATGGAATATTATGCAGCTATCAAAAGAAACGAAATCTTGCCATTCGCAACGACATGGATGGAACTGGAGGGTATTATGCTGAGCGAAATAAGTCAATCAGAGAAAGACAATTATCATATGATCTCTCTGATATGAGGAATTTGAGGGGCAGGGCGGAGGGTTATGGGGGGATAGGGAGGGAAATAATGAAACAAGATGGGATCGGGAAGAAGACAAACCATAAGAGATTCTTAATCTCACGAAACAAACTGAGGGGTACTGGGGGGTGGGAGGGTAGGGATAGGGTGACTGGGTTATGGACACTGGGGAGGGTTTGTGCTATGGTGAGTGCTGTGAAAGGTGTAGGCCTGATAATTCACAGACCTGTACCTCTGGGGCGAAGAAGAAAGAAGAAAGAAGAAAGAAGAAAGAAG
Source organism: Ailurus styani (assembly GCA_002007465.1). Taxonomy (NCBI): domain Eukaryota; kingdom Metazoa; phylum Chordata; class Mammalia; order Carnivora; family Ailuridae; genus Ailurus; species Ailurus styani. The sequence continues at coordinate 282,464 of LNAC01000122.1, forward strand.
AAAGAAGAAAGAAGAAAGAAGAAAGAAGAAAGAAGAAGAAAGAAGAAAGAAGAAGAAAGAAGAAAAGAAGAAGAAGAAGAAGAAGAAGAAGAAGAAAAGAAAGAGAAAGAAAAAGGAAGAAAGAGAANAAGAAGAAAGAAGAAAGAAGAAAGAAGAAAGAAGAAAGAAGAAAGAAGAAAGAAGAAAGAAGAAAGAAGAAAGAAGAAGAAAGAAGAAAGAAGAAGAAAGAAGAAAAGAAGAAGAAGAAGAAGAAGAAGAAGAAGAAAAGAAAGAGAAAGAAAAAGGAAGAAAGAGAAAGAATCATTTCATATGATCACTTATATTAACTCTTCACTGATCTTTTCACCTTCTTTCAGTATTCCTGAGAATTCATGGCACAGTGCTTGTGTAACTCTATTATTTATTTACAGCGAACAACTGTTTTGATAGGTCATTGTTCAAGAAAATACAGGAAAGAATGGAGAAATCATCAGAGAATTAGAATCTAAAAAAAGAAAGAAGGAAAGAAAATTCTGTACCTAAGTAAGCAAAATATGAAACTAGGAACTCAATGGATTAGGTAATTCTGTACCTAAGTAAGCAAAATATGAAACTAGGAATTCAATGGATTGGTAGAATACAGGACTGGTGAACTGAAAGACAGATCAATAGAAAATGTCCAAACTAAAGTTCAGAGAGATAAAGTTGGAAAGTTAGTCTGGAGGGAAAAAAAATGTTAAAAAGTGAGAAAATAACTTATTCTGAATAAACCTGAAGTTAGACAAATACTAATGGAGTTTTTCAAGCTAAGGGAAGGTAATTCCAAGAAAATGCAAAATTATAGGAAAGAATGAAGAACAATGAGGGGGTTAATATATGAGTAACAACAATATGGTATTGTGCAGTTTACGATATATGGAAATAAAATATCAGGAAAAAAAACAAGACAAAAGGTGGAGGGAGGGAAATGGAAGTTAGAGTGTTCTAAGATTCTAGCATTACTGGGAAAATGATAGAAACAATCATTTACATTAAATATAAATGAGTCAAGGCCACATGTTTTAACCTCTAGTTTAGCCGTTAAGAGTAGAAGAATATTTAACTCAAGTTAAATGGGAGGAAAAAATGCAATAAAAAACTGACTTGTAGGGGTGCCTGGGTGGCTCAGTCGTTAAGCGTTTGCCTTCAGCTCGGGTCATGATCCCAAGGTCCTGGGATAGAGCCCCACATCGGGCTCTCTGTTTGGCAGGTAGCCTGCTTTCCCTCTCCCACTCCCCCTGCTCGTGCTCCTGCTCTCACTGCCTCTCTCTCTCTCTCTCTGTGTCAAATAAATAAATAAAATCTTAAAAAAAAAATGACTTGTAAAATAAGTCAACAAAGAAAAAGAAACATAAAACTGGAGTTATACAGAAAATAAGGTAGTATTTGAATTAAAATATATCAGCAGTTGCATTAAATATAAATGGATTCTATACTTTTTAGCCAAAATTAAAAACTTGAAACACCATAAAGGACAAATCACAAACTTGAAGGAGACAATTCAATACATATATAACCAAATGATTAGTATCCAGAATAAATGACTTTTATAAATCAGCAAGAAAATGCCAGAGTAAGGGACCTGAATGCAAATTTCACAGAAGAAAAAATGTGAATAGCAAATAAACAGGAAAAGACGCTCAACCTCATGTGGAATCAGAGACATTCAAATTAATCAGCACACACCATCAGACTGACATAATGTCTGACAGTATTAAGTGAAAACAAAAAAGAAAACAATAGGAATTCTTATACAGTGTTGTGGAATAAACCATACAACTACTTTGGGAAAAGTTATTCGTTATCTAGTAAACCAAAAGCAGCAACTTTACATCTAAGTAAATATTCTAGGGGAAATCGTAATTTATACCAGGAGATATTTACAAAATTATTATACACGGCAGGACTGTTTTTAAGAGCACCAAACTAGAAACCACCTACATGTCCAGCAATAATAGGATGGATAAATAAATCACAGTATATTTATTTAGTGGATTTATAACAGTGAAAATAAATGAATTACAGCCATGTTCTACAATAAGGAAAAATCTCAGGAATATAATGTGGAGTGAAAAAAATTAAAGAGCACATTCTACATGTGCTATTTATTTGAAGCTCAAAATGAACAAATCAAAACAATGTATTATGTAAGGATACGAACATATGTTATAAGCCTATGAAGAAAAGCAAGAGAATGATAATCAGGATAGGTTAGCCAGTGTGGGGGACAGGAGGAAGAAGGATTAGGGGAGGCATGTGTAGTAAAAATGAGACTCCAAAGGCAATAGTAGTTTCTTAAAACACAGGCCGGGAACACAGTAACATGTTATTTAATAATTTATATATATATATATATTTTTTTTTAAGTTATTTATTTATTTATTTATTTGACAGAGAGAGAGCACAAGTAGGCAGAGCGGCAGGCAGAGAGAGAGGGAGAAGCAGGCTCTCCGTGGAGCAGGGAGCCTGATGTGGAACTCGATCCCAGGACCCTGGGATCATGACCTGAGCCGAAGGCAGCGGCTTAACCAACTGAGCCACCCAGGCGCCCCAATTTTTATATTTCTTGTAAGTATTCCTTTGTATATCCTTAACATTTCATAAAAAGGACAATATAAAACATGCACTAGTCCTATCCCTTTTCATTTGTCACTCTATATAACACTGAACCTAATTTTTTTCTTCTAGTGAGAATGATGACATAAAATATTTTTAAAGAATTAGTTCTAGGGGCTCCTGGGTGGCTCAGTGGGTTAAATCCTCTGCCTTCGGCTCAGGTCATGATCTCAGGGTCCTGGGATCGAGCCCTGCATTGGGTTTCCTGCTCAGCAGGGAGCCTGCTCCCTCCTCTCTCTCTGCCTGCCTCTCTGCCTACTTGTGATCTCTCTCTCTCTGTGTCAAGTAAATAAATAAATCTTAAAAAAGAGAGAGAGAGAGAGAGAGAAGTAAGATGTTAACTCTAGACGACCTCCCACGCTCAATAGCAACTTACATTTTTAAAAATACTAATCTTAACATCAAAAAAATATCTGATATGGGATATATAGTGTCTGATAAGATGCGAGGTGAAGGCCTCTAAATGCGGCAGTGCCAGGGCCCACACACACCCTCAAACAGAACTAAGAGGAAATAGAAGAGTGAGGTCTTGGTTTTAGTCTTGTGGATGACTAAATGACAGCGTCATCAGCTACTAAAGGGAATATAGATGTTACAGCATATTTGGGAGGAAAAAGGATGAGTTCAGGCTTGGACCTCATGAGACTGAGGTGTCAGTGGAGCAACCTGACCTCAAGGGCTTGTCGTTCCTAACTGTAGAGTCTTTGGTTAACAAAGTAAACGCATAACGAACACTGACGGCTGTAAACTATGAAACTGGCTCCCCCAAACAGGTCATGCATTATGCTGAAAACAAAACAAACTGATGTGAATTGGGAGAATCAGCAACTGAAATGGGGAATATCAGCTATAGCAGTACAACTTCTTTTCATATGCTCCTTAACACTTCCCTGCTACACATCTAGTTCAAAACAAAGATCATATCTCAGCATATAAATTCCTCACAATGTGTATTCACGAATTCCCTACTCCCACTACAGCCCCTTTTACTCATTACTATTTCTTTTCCCTATACAATTTTATGGTCATTTTCAATAACAAGAGGAGGACTGTATGTTTCCTCCAGACATATGAATTAAAAACATTCCCATCAATCACATGCTCATCTATTCTCCAATTTCTATTCTCAGATTTCCTGGACTAAAGTGGATGGGAAGTAATTATAAAATTACAGTGTAGGAATCAGTGACTGTATCCCTACAGTTCCTGCAGGTGGGAAGGAGGAAGAGCTTTGAAGTTTTGGGTGCTACTTTTCTCCACACTAAACCCTTGACCCTAGGGTGTTTACTGATGTCATTCAGTGAAAAGTGAGTGACAGTCACGCTAGAAGTCGAGTGGCATTATGGTATGATGGAAAGTACCTGAACCTTGCAATGAGGCGACACTGAGCTCCAATTCAGTTCTATAACTTACTGTGTGATCTCAGAGGGCAGATGGTAATAAAGGGGAAAGGAAGCGTATTGTGCAGATATCTGTCTCTTCCCTCACCCCACTTCCTTCTTTGTTATTATGGCCCATAAGTTTTACATGTACACTCATTTACCCCAGACACACAGACGACCAGACTACTTGGAAATGGGGTGTTGCAGAACCCTAGAATTACAAAATGTTTGGCATAGAAAGAGGAAAAAACTGACTTGAGGGAATTCTGTGATTTACGCTGAACCTGTCCTTAGTTCATTTGGTGGTAATATGGTAAGTATTTGAATTCCCAGCCCAGATTTTTTTCCCTATATACCATAATTTAAACCCCAAAACCAGTATAATTAAATAATTGAAGAGGGATTTACACTTTATAATTTGCCATAAAAAGCAAACTTCCATGCCTGCAACAAGCTTTATTCTTCAAGTACACAACTGATTCAGAATTCGGTAGAAAACAGTACTGGATTGTATCATCCTTTTTGTCAAGAAGATTAAGTCCTGGGCGCCTGGGTGGCTCAGTGGATTAAAGCCTCTGCCTTCGGCTCAGGTCATGATCTCAGGGTCCTGGGATCGAGGCCCACATCAGGCTCTCTGCTCAGCGGGGAGCCTGCTTTCCCCCTCTCTTTCTGCCTGCCTCTCTGCCTACTTGTGATCTCTCTCCCTCTGTCAAATAAATAAAATCTTAAAAAAAAAAAAAGAAGATTAAGTCCTGTGGGTGGGACTAAGAGCAGTCCCTGCTCACTCAAACAGGTAGAGGTGACTGGAGAAGGAGTTCCGACATGGTCAGATTAGAGCAACATCATCCTTCTGTTCTCTCATTGTGGCTACTAAAAAAACCTGCCATGTCTTTGACCTCCTTCTTAGGAAATTTCTACTTTTAAGTCTTTTCCAAAGATGAATGAATACACAAAGACAATGGATAATTATCCCAAGCCTTTGGGGAGGCAGCAGTGGAGAATGACCAAGAACACAGACTCTGGAGCCAGATTATCTGTGTTCAAATATCAGCTACACGAATTATTAAATGTATGACCCTAGGTCCTCGGTTTCTTTCTCTGTTAAGCAGAAACAGTAACAGTACATACATCCTAGAGTTGCTGAGAAGCTTAAATAAGGTTCGAGGCTTGGCATGAAGTAAGCCCAATGGATAAGCATGCCGTTGTATCACTGTTCTGTTATTATTGCAGAGCTAATGGAAATACTTGTTTCCAGGCACTATACTATAAACTAAGAACAGCCAAAATACTAGGTAAAGTTCAGTTGACAGGAAAGAGCCAAGAGCTCCCAAGAAAACTGCTTCAATCAAAAGCCAACCTAAGAGAAATGATACTGGCTTTAATTTTATGAGTTACAAAGATCTTTTCTTAGTTTCTTTCCTTATTCAAGAAATAGATGGGAGCTAAGACAGCAGGACAGATGGGAGAAATCGGGTAAGATGAAATAGAAGAAAGCAGCTACAATCAAAATGCTTTAAAAGTTTTTCAATTCTTAATTACTGAGTGCTACCATTCATGAGGAATTTTTTAAGGGTCTCAAAGCTATTAAAATGGTAATTAGGTCCCAAGAAAACAAGAACCAATTCAATTACATGCTGGATGCTTTTTAAAATTTAAAGCCATCTATTAAGAGGGTTTTAAATGAAGCACAGTTATAATTACAGGTCCATGACCAACCTTAAAGCCAAAGTGTAGGTTCCCGGCTGACGCTGGCTCTCCCGAATAAGGTAACTCCCCTCAGCCACACTCAAGAGCTGGTCTGCTGTTTCTCGGGAGATCATGCCGTGAAACCTAGGAAAAAAGTCAATTCAGAAACTGAATGCTTCCCACCTTTTTCAGTAAAGCAAGATAAAACAAAACCCTCTACCCTCTCCTGTTGTTTTCTAGACAAAGTACTACCATACAATCGAATGGGAGCAGTTGGGTTTAACTCTGCCTGTGTTTCTCTGGGCCTGGCCCTTGGCCAGCTTCTCTGTGGTAACAAGAACCACACCAAAGTAGCTCCCCAATCCATTTAACAATTGTGAAATCAAAATTCACATCCATCTAAGGGAAGATCAACCACCTCTCTCAAGAGGACAATTCCCTTCTTACGTAGCTGTCTGACCATATGGACATACTAAAAAATATACAGCAATGAGTCCCATTTTCTTCCCTCACAGTAGTGGCACTGCTCCAGAATTCTGGCTCACAGTCTAAGTTGGCAGTCTTCCAGGACACTGGGTTGCCCTTAATTGGCATGATTGCCCAATAATGTGCATAATCTGCATCACTGGATACTCAAGCCAAAAGCAAACAACAGTAATAACTTGCTTTCACTCCCTGCTAAAACCCTATTTTTGATAAACAGGGAAAAAGGGATGAAGAAGAAAAAAACATAAATAACACATTATTTACACAGACAGCAGATTCATCTATAGCATTCTGACATGAAACACTGAAAAAGAAAAAAAAATGTCAGTGGTGACTGACAATTACTATTAAAAAGAAAAAAACCACCTTATATTTGTATGGTGATTTACAAAGAACTTACAAGTATATTGCGTCCTTTCAGTAATTCAAGGATAACTGAATTGAGGAACTGCTCGAGTGAAACTTTGTGGTTTTAACTGGTGTGAAAAAACAACAGCCACTTGATTTTGGAGTGATATATTTAAAACGCCCTAAAGTGGCATCGTAATAATTTGGGGACAAAGTGGCAAGTTTTTGGAGTTTTTCCTCATGAGGATGGTTCAGTCTTTCTCAATTTAAGTCTTAAAACAGTTCATGGTATGTGTGTTCAAATCATGACAATGAGAGCATCTAGATTTAAAAGTGAACTCTGGGAATTTCTTATCTCCATATATTTCTCAATCATTTGGAACCAGATTCATCGGACTCTGCCGGAGGCAAGAAGACAGTAACCTACCGCTGGTGGTAATGCGTACAATTAGATTAGCATATTGCCATTTGTTTTAAGTTTACATGACATCAGTTAATAAAGTTAATAAAATTTAATATTTATTTATTTATTAAAACTATTAATTTAAAAGAAAATCACATTCAAGGATACAAACTTTGGAACAGAACTTGACAAGGATATTTAAAGCACTGTAAAACTGTTCATACCATTTGAACCAAAATTTCTACTCCCGAAAAAGCTTTATGCACCAAGATGTCTCTGATGGTATTATTTTTAATAATATAGTTTAGAAGCAAACAAATGCCAAAAGAAGCAAGGTAACTAAATTATGGTACAACCATAAAAAACATCAGTGGCTCCCTGCCAATTCATAAGTGCCTATGTGCTATTCACAAAAGTCTTAGAAACTTAAACAGAATTTTTAAAAACTTAAAATACTTGCTATATATATCACTGTATATCTGATATGATCTTAAGTCTTGAAAAACAAATGATTTTATTCAAGGAATGATGGGATTATAGGTAATTTTTATTCTTTTTTCCAAAGGGCTAGATTTCTTTCTTTTAATAATCAGAAAAATTAAGCATTTAAAAAATTATTACTACATTCTTCATAAAATAGAAAAATGTTCATTATTAAGTGGAAAATCAGTCTATAAAATTATAATATCTCAATTTTGTAAAACCTTTAGGAAAATAGATTTTCAAAAGGTAACACTTCAGATTGTTAATACTAGCTATTTCTGCATAGCATAAGTTTACTTATAGAAAATCTGGAAAATAAAGAAAAGTGTAAAAATACAATGAACCACCCCTACCCTACTATATGTACTTACATGAATATATATTGATATGCTTAGTATATACCTATACACACAAATACATACATTTTCCTCATACATGCCTAGGATTATTTTTTTATATGAATTGCATCTTTCTTTTAACATCATTCTACATATTTTTTCCATGCTATTTTCTTCTCTATACTTGTCTTTATTTTCCATATTTTCACCAATAGAATAATTACATTTGTAATCAAAAAAATAATTTAACTCATTCAAACTTGAATACCTCCTTCATCTTGCTTGTATTTTTAGCAAAAGCATCCATTTACCTGTCTCTCTTACATATTCCAATCTAAAAAACGTTTTCTCATAATTCATACTTACTCTCTTCCATAATACTTTGGTCTGTTTTCTACCTATTTGGGAAGAAAAAAAGATATTTGTGAAAATGCAAATGTTTAGAACCTAACTCAACATTTTGTATATGTGGCAAGTTAAGGCATACATTAAGATAAAGAATTAGAATAAGATTCGAAAAATCAGAATCTGGAGTCCCAGTTTATCAGCAGGTTAATTGTGCCATTTGGACTTGTCACTTATCTCTCAGATCTATTTCTTATCTAAAAAAGAGTTGTATATGTAAAAGAGTTGGATTAAATTTAATCTTTTGTTTCTAGAACTTTATGAATCTGATAAAATCTTTATAACACTATCCAAAAATTAAAACATCAAAATCTTAGTGCCACAATTGTGTCAGAACAGACTGTGGCTTTCTCTCCCTTCCTCTTCCTTTCTTTTACTCCACATTTCCCATTCTGGTCATGCCTCAATTTAATCTTGCCCTTTTCTCCTCCATCAGCTCTTCCCTCACTAGAGTATATCCCTCTTCTCCTCTCTGTGTTCCATGGCATGTATAATGGCTGTGGCTAAAGAAAGGCCCTGCAGAAAAGATTCTAAGAATTTATACTGGGGTAGACTGAAAGAGAGTATTTGGCTCATTCATTCAAGAACATTTACTGAATGCCAACTGTGCGACAGGCACTGACCTACGTAGAAGGGGACATATCGCTGTAATAAGACAAAAACTATCATTACTCTTTTGAAACACAGAGACAGACAAGGAGTTTCAAGGAAAAAAATGAGAAAATAAAAAGTAGTAATAAGAGCTATAATAAAAATAAGAATGGGTAATGTAAAAGGGTGGGCTAAAGAGGTATTTAAGTTGGGTGGTCAGGAAAGGCCTCCCTGAGAAGGTGACATTTCAATAGTGTTCTGAATGACTTGAATAGACATTTGTCCAAGAAGACATACAGACGAAAAACATACACACAAAAAGATGCTCGACATCACTAATTATCGGTGAAATGCAAATCAGAACCACAATAAGATTTATCACCTTATACCTGTCAGAATGACTAGTCTAAGAAACACAAGAAACAACAAGTTTTGGTGAAGATGTGGAGGAAAAGGAACCCATGTGCACAGTTGGTGGGAATGCAAAGTGGTGTAGCCACTGAGGGAAATAGTATGGAGGGTCCTCAAAAAATTAAAAACAGAGGGTCACCTGGCTGGCACAGTCAGTACAACATGTGTCCCTTGATCTTGGTTGGGGTTGTGAGTTCAAGTCCCATGTTGGGTGTCGAGCTTACTTTTTAAAAAAATTTAAAATAGAAATATTGTAAGATCCTGTAACTCCCTACAAGGTATTTACCCAAAGAAAATGAAAAAACACTAATTCGAAAAGATACATGCACCCCTATGTTCACTGCAGTGTTATTTATAACTCCAATTATGGAGTGAGTCCAAGTGTCCACTGATTGATGAGTGGATAAAGAAAATGAGGATAAAGGATAAAGAAAATGAGGATAAAGAAGATGTTTGTATACACAAACACACACACACACACACACACACACACACACACACACACACACACTGGACTACTGCTCAGCCATGAAAAAGAATGAGACCTTGACATTCGCAATAACACGTTGATACTATGCAACGTGAAATAAGTTGGATAGAGAAAGACAAATACCATATGATTTCACTTACAAGTGGAATCTAAAAAACAAAATGAATAGATTATTAAAATACAAAGAACAAATTCCTGGTTGCCAAAGGGGAGCAAGAGGGAAGGGATTGGTGAAATAGATAAAGGGGACCAAGAGGTACAAAATTCTAGTTATAAAATAAGTCACAGAGTTAAAAAGTACAGCATAGAGAATATAGTCAATAATGCAGCGATACCATTGTACAGTGACAGATGGTGACTACACTTACTGTGGTGAGCACTGAGTAATCTACAGACTTGTTGAATCGATATGTTGTATACCTGAACTAATATAACCATGTGTATCAATTATACATCAATAATTTAAAAGTTAAAAATAAAATTACAAAGATTTAAAAATATTTTAAATGAATAAAAAGTTTAAAATGAAAATAAATGTATTTACACCAACGTATACCACCAGGGGAATAAGTCAGCTGATTTACAGTAAATGCAGTTTGGAGAAATGATGTAGATACACAGGGACTAACATGAAGAAGTCACCAAACAAACCACTGAACACAAACATAAGTTATGGAATAATTATTCAGTATGACACCAATCAGGAAAAGCCCATGTATGCTAATACTTTAATATATATTTGTAGACTAGAGAGATATCTGGAAAAATATACACCAAATTCAAATGGTTTCCTTCCAGGAAGGTTAGGGAGAACTGAACTGATGGGCCCATTGCAAAGGCAAAAGGGAGACATTAGTATTATCTGTAGCAGAATTTTTTTAGTAAAGAATGCATGTATGCATTGCTGATATAGCTGATATCACCTTTAAAAAATTGAAATTGAGATTAACTTTTGTGTAATTCAGCATTAGAGTCTCAGACACATTAGGATATATTCCCCTCGATGGGGTCCCTCAAATTGTAAGATCTTTGCAGGTGGCTGAAGGTAAAAGCACTTTATCAGGCCTATGGGAATGAAGCAAAAAGAAAGGAAAGTTCTTGAATATACTCTACTCAATGATGAAAATTCTGGACCAGTACAAAGAAGTGGTGTGGCTGAGGTCCTGGTGGCCTTAAATGGTGTAGCAGTCCAACCAAAGCAGTGTTACAACCCAAGACAGTACTGATTAGGTGATAGTCCTGCATTAAGTGCACAACACGCTTCCACTGACTGCCTAAGCAGTCATCTTCATAATGCAACTGATTAGGTCTTACACTGCTGAGTAATTATTTTGTTTTACCCAAAAGAATTTTGAATTAAAGGAAATTAGGTAAACATTGGATGCTTAACACAGTACTGTTATAATAATCAATTAAGTCCAAGATAAATTAACAAACCAAGTGCCTCTTTTCTATAATGGAAATATCAAATAAAACAAGTTTAAACTAACTCTTTTTTTTCTCTTTTATCTAGAAAGTGAAGGGGATCTGAATATGCCACTTCAGCATAAGGATTATTTTGAGCTGAACGCTTTCACCTCAAAGTAGGACATAAATTTCCCTTTGAAAAGGCGTCCCCTCCCATAATAGGGAGAGAAGAACAGAGCAACTCCAGGGACAATTCTTATCAACTGAGATGGCTGGAGTCTGCATAAAAAAGCTTACCCAAACCCTTTTTTACTAAATAGCTCCTAATCACCTTTCCACAACTCACCCTAACCCTTCCAAGGCCCAAACCCCTTTTGCTCTGTCCGGTCTCTTCAGCACACTTTATTACCCTTTGTTAAAGTAGTATATAAGCCACTAGATGAAACTGCCTCTTTGGGGTTTTCATTTATCTGCTATGGGACCCTCCTCCCCTGTGTGCATATGAAATAGACATTTTCCACTGTTAATCTCTCTTTTGTCAGTTCCATTTGCAGGCCCCAGACACCGAGCCTTAGAGGATAAAAGAGAACTCTTTCCTTCCCTACAACAGCATTTAGATCTTTGCTAATGTGCCAGATATCATTACTTAAGTAGTGATCTGGAATAATCTTTTCAAACTCACAGACAGGACAGCATTACTCTGACAGATAATCAAACTTTAAAAGGGTTAATAATATAAACAATGATTATTAATGATCCCAATTAATTTACTTGCAAATACATCCACCTGAGAATTTAAGTGTTACATGGAGTAATTAAAATATATTTGTGCTTATATAAACATTTGTATGCTTGTTTCTAAGTTTCAAAGAAAATAAAAATAAAGTTCAAAAGAAAACAGACTAAAACTGGCTAAAGTCCATGTGACTAAGTGGGAAAGGATTTTAAATTAGTACTTATGTTGAATTACATGCTTTAGCTTTCTCTCATTTTCTATGTTTAATAATTAACATTTCTTTTCATGATACCATATCAAGGGTAGGAAAATGGAAAATGAGGGGAATAAAACAGATTCCAACTAGAAATAAAAGGTGCTGTAGTTTGGTTTCTACAATGTAGATCATGCCAGCAGAGAAAGAAAACTGTAAGTCAATCTATCAGTACTGAATATTACATTAAGTGCACAAGAATTCAGTAAGTAGTAAATACCATTTTACAATATTTTAAATATCAATGGAATTTGTTAAATTAACATTGACTATAGTTTTGTAACTAATAGACTATTTTTTCTTTTATTGTTAACATAGTGTTATAAATTATTTTCTTCGTACATAAAACAATTTAATCAAATTCACCAACCACACTCTTTCAAATTAAAGAAGTCTTATTTCATATCTTATTTTCTACAAAAACAAGAAGAGCTTATTTAATATATGTTTCTTGCTCTGCAAAGGAAATCTGAAAACAGCAGGGATAAATAATAAAAGTATTATAAATGTTAATTCCTTTCCCTCCTCATGTATAATGTTATAGGTTCAGGTTTCAGATTATTATTTTTTTGATTCTGTCTCATGGCTATAGTTCAGAACGGTTGTTTTCCCCCCACCACCAATTTTTTTCTCCTTTAAATTCAAATTTAAAGAATATATATTTCTAGAGGCAATGCCACTAGAACAATGAAGCAGAACATTCAGAAAATTTCCAAATTGCTTAATGCTGCTCTTTTCTGACAGTGGTATTGATCTGGTCAGAAGTCACATGAAATCCTTTTCTCCTTCTTGTTTCCACTGTAAAAACATTACTTGGAGGCAGGTGCTTTAAACCTAGTCTGGAAGTCTATACGAGGCTTATAAAAGTTAGGGTATATATACATGGAATTGTAAGAAATAATAGAATGCTGGCCAATTTTTTTTCTCCAGGCAGCAGTCTAGAATATGTACATAAAGTGTACACACAAAAGTACAAATATTTTCGAGTGTCAAGATTTTGTTTTGCATTGTTTTTCAAAGTGGCTCAGTTTGAAGGTATGGAAGGAGGTAAAGGGAGAAAAATGCACATTGGTATTTGCTTCCTAAAGCGGTAGATTCTGAATTAAAGACTACTAAGTTACTCAGTACTCAACTCTAGCTTTGGGTCTATTTTAGGTTCCTGTATTATAGTCAGGGAGGAGGAGAGGGAGAGGATAGAGAAGGAAGAGGAGGAGGAGTTTTACAACTGCTCAAAGACAGTGGAAGACTGGAACTGGATAACCAAGAAGGATGTGCTACTCTCCTACATGTAGACAATGCAGCTTTCCATGGAAGCACAAATTTTTACACTACATTTTCTAAATTACTGGGTTTTTTCCTCACCGCACTTTATACCATAGAAAATAACAACATGGATAACAGTTAAGCTTCAACAAGTCAAAAAAATTTAAACTTACAAAAACTTCAAAAACAAAAACAAAAATAAAAAAACCACAGCAGAGCCAGCATGGGGAAGAGTAAGTACTCATCAAAGAGCTACACAGCTGGAGATGACTTGCAGGGAAGAGGTGACAAAAAAGAGATCAGAAATGTTATGGAACTTACAAAGATTGTTTAACTTTTCATCCTCCTTAATAGTAAGGTAAACTTCTAGGTACCTGCTTTCCTCCTCAATTCTGTAGCATTCTTGATATTTAGACCAAGTTACAAGTGCTAAGAACGCAGCTTGTTTTCCACTATATTTTAGACTTACCCAAGAAAAACGTTAACTTTCAGCATGCCAAATAGGTTAGCTCTCTATTTAGTGTCAGATTTCACAAACTCAATAAAGAATATGTATTTACAGGGGTGCCTGGGTGGCTCAGTAAGTTAGGTGTCTGCCTTCGGCTCAGGTCATGATCCTGGGGTCCTGGGATTGAGTCCCACATCGGGCTCTCCCTGCTCAGCAGGAAGCCTGCTTCTCCCTCTCCCTCTGCTTCTCTCCCCCACTCGTGTTGTCTTTCATTCTGTTCTCTCTCAAATAAATAAATAATCTTAAAAAAATATGGAGTTTTTTTAAGCCCTGTAATTACTACCTAGTGACTTGCTGAAAACCAGTTCAGTTTCTTGATATCAGTTATTTTTTCTTTGTATTCACTGTTCTTTGAATCCACTATTTTCCCACTTTAGATTCAAGTAACTTTTAAGTTATAGGAGTAAAGAGGTAGAAACCACCAATCTGTTTCTGTTATAGTTAACTGGTAAAGGAGTTCTTTTTAGAATTGTAGTTGTGATCTCCAATTTTATAAATATGCTTCTACATTAAGGTATAGATTTTGACATCAAAACATACCTTACTACCCAATTGCTTACTGAATGCTGAATTTTAAACAAGAGCAAAAGATGACCCCAAGAAGGGTGGGGGGATTTCAAAAGTAAAATAATGTGAAAAGAGGCATTTGAGTGATAGGTTGAATTTAAAATAAATGGTTGGTTTAAATAATTCAATATTATTACTCAGCATTCATAAAAATGATTTCCAGCTGCAAGGTACATTATAAATGTTAAGTAACAGATCATCACAACATCTAAGAGATCTCTGAGCATGATAATCGTTATTTTTATAGAATCAAAATTGAGCTATAGGCTGTCAGCATATAGTGGTAATCAGCAGCAAAGCTATGATTTCAATAAAGGTGCTTTCCTCTCACTCCTGAAACAAACTCTTGTACTCCCACCTAGCAAAATATGTCCTCTAAAACAGAGTAAACATAAAACAAATGCTTTAAACTTCCCATTCGCTCACTTAACAAGTCTTTATTTAAGCACCTTAATGTGTCAAGCACTGTTCAAGGCACCTGGGACATACTGATGAACAAAACAGATCAAGATCCTACTCTCATGGAACTTGTATTCAAGGAAGGGAAGATCACAATAAACATAACCAAGTAAGCTATATATTATAGAATCTTACAAAATGAAAAGTCTTATAAAAACAAAGTAGAATAAGTAAGAATTGTAAATGCTGGGGGGGGGTGTGATAAAACACAATTTTAAATACAGTTGTCAGGATGGCCTTCATTGAGAAGGGAAGACTTGAGAAGTCTTGAAGGATATGAAGAAAGAGCCATTTCAATATTAGAGAGAACATTCCAGAAAGAGGAGTTGGTGCAAGGGCTTGTAGAGAGGAGCACAGCTAGAATGTGTGAAAAACAAGAAGGCTGGTATGGTAGAAGCAGGATAGGGGGAGAGAAGCAGAGGAGAGAAGAGAAGATAAGCACAGAAAACTAAAGTGATAGGGGAGATTATGTAGGGCCTTGCAAGTCCTTTTGTAATAAGGACTTTGCTTTTACTCTGGGTGAAATGGGGAGCCAATGCACAGTTCTGAGTAGATGAGTGACAAGATATGACAAATTTTAAAAGGAACATTCCGTGATGAGAACAGACTATAAGGGGAAAGATCAGTTAAAAACTATTTCAGTTACACAAATGAGAGATTACTGTATGTTGGGGTAGAATAATTTACTATGACAAATTGACTTAAACATATACTAACTAGACGTAACAGAAGTTTATATCTTGCTTGTATAACATCCCTGGATAAGTATTCCAGTCAGGAAGACAACTGTCCTACATCCAGACAGCTTCCACCTTTTAGCTCTGCCCCCGTCTTTTCGAGGTCCCCAGTTTTTAACTGAATCCAAGCAAGAAGAAACAGAATATGGAGGAACTTGGATGGGAAGTTTTAATGGGTCCAGCATTCAATTTCACTTCTATTTCACAAGAGAAAACTATCATATGGACATAACTATATAAATGAAGATGGGGAAATTTAGTCAAACCAGGTTTCTCAAGAAAGGAAGAATGGATTTTGGTGGGTATCTAGCAGTTCCCACAGTTCATACCCAAACGGTAGCCATGGAAATAGTAAGAAGTGGTAGGATTGTTAACATATTGTGCACATATCCTGAAAATAGACCCCGTATGATTTCCTGATGAATTAATCATGGGATGGTGAAAGGAAAAAAAAGGAAAAAAACCTCAAGGATGATGCATGGTTTTTATCTAAGCAACTGGAAGTCACTGCCATTAACTGGCACGTGGAAACCTTTTTCAGTAAGAGCAGGTTTGGGGAGGACAATAAATGTCAGTTTCTTTGAATATGTTATATTTAAGATGGCATCAAAGGAGGACATAGAGTAAGCAATTGATTACACGGTCTGGAATTTGGGGAAAGAGGACTGACTGGAAATATAAGTTGTATTAAAACCTGAAACTGGTAACACTCTCAGGGAATAAATGCAAGCAGAGAAGACAAGGTCAAGGACTGAGCCCTGGAGCATCTGAGCATCTGAACATCAGTGTCAGTGAGAAGAGGAAACAGCAAAAGTAGCTGTGAAGGCAGGAGAAAAACCAAAACACCGTAACGTCCTAGAAATGAAGTGAGGAAAGTGTAAGGTTGAGAGTCATCCTCTGTGCCCCGCGCTGCTGAGAAGCTAAGCAGAAGAACCGAGCATGAGATTGGGCAAGGTGGAAGTCACTGGTGACCTTGCCTATGCAGTTCTCATGGAGTGGTAGTGGGTAACAGCCTGGCTGAAGCAGGTTTAAGAGAAAACGGGAGGAGCAGAGTTGGAAAGAGCAAGTACTGACAGTACTTTCCAGTGTTTTCTACAAAGGGGAACGAAGAAATTGAGCAAGCCAGACGGATAAAGTAGGGTCAAGGCAATTTTTTAAGATGGAAGAAATAATAGGATGTTTGTGGGCTGATGTAAGAAGAGAAAAACTGTTGATGAAGGAGACAAGGAATTGCTAGGATTAGGTCCTTAAGTAGAAGAGAAGAAACGGGGGTAGTGGAGAGCTGGCCATGATCTATGGTAACAGGCAAGAATGCAGAATACATGGACCCTAATGCTAAATAAAGGCTGAGATGATGTGGCACTGAAAGTTTGTGGGTAGTTCTCTTCTAACTGCTTCAATCAGGAATGAAGTAGGGTATAAATTATGAGCTGAGGAGTAGGTGAGGAATAAGGTAGTAAAGGTTTGAGGGGGAAGCACAGCATGCCTACCAGGGCACAGTGTCAACTCGAGGTTCATAAATTTAACGTGAAGCCTGTTCAGCACTTCCTTTTCTCCAGCTATACTCAGTTTCTTGGGAGTACATGCAAAGTAGGCAGGAGTAGATTTAAACAGGGTTGTGGTTTTGCCAAGCAAGTATGACATTAGAGAAGATCATGAGAGGGAAGCGGACTGGTTCAACATCTACTAGACTTCTCTCTCTCATTCAGCCCCATGACTATACACTCATCAAAATCCTGTGAATTCTTCCGCTTTATGTATTCCCATTTCCTGCGCCTCTTGGTTATTCTCAGAAACAGTTTGTATGCCTTTATCCCCCTTCACTGGGATTACCGTAATCCCTCCTAAACCACTCTTTTTGTCTCTAAAATGTCCAACTTCCTTTCCAGTCCATCTTCCACACTGCAGATAGAATGTGCTTTCTCTGCCTAAATCTGATCACATTGACACTTTCCCTTCCCACAAGCAATCAGGATAAACTCCAAATGTCTACACTTAGAGCACAAAAGTTTGTATTAGTGATGCCTGCTTAGCTCTGGGGCTGCATCTGCCATGCTCCCACAAGTACTCCCACAAGTACTCTGCACTTGCCCACGGGAACTGCACACGTGTAATGAGGGAATTGCCACCAAATCTGCTATAATGCCGGATTCACTGCTCCCTTCTCCACCTACACAGGAAGATCCTCGAGGAGAGGGGACTTGCTTTATTTGCCTCGAATCCTGAGGCGGTGGCAGATAGAAGACCCTCAGAGAATACTGATTCAGTGAATACACACAGGCCACAAAAAACACTGGAGCCTAAGAGCTACAGACATTAATACATGTTTTTGTAAACCATATAATAAGAGCATTATGTTGCAAAATAAGTTGCACTCATTCATTCATTCATTCATTCAATAAACATTTAAGAGTCTTTATTACATGCAAGTCATCATAGCCAGGTGCTGAATATAATCTTCTGGGGTGAGACAGTAAGTAAAGAAATGATTACAGTCAATTTCCTGCTTCTATGACCAGACTTGAAGAGAGACTTTAAGTTTTAAAATATATGCTAGCAAAATGTATAGCAAATATACATCTAACTGGTATTGTGACTAGGATTAGAATACAACACGAAATGTGTAACTTTCTCTATATTTCTCATACACTAACAGCCCTGAGCTTGAGTTTGGTGCATTCTGTCCAGTCTTGGTCTGCTTTACCCATTTACCCTAGAAAAACACAACTGTGGTTGTTATAATAAGAAGCAGCTTCCTCAAAAATGCTACCCAGCTCCCTGCAACATTAGCTCCAAAGATACGTCACAGAGAGCAGAGATTTGGTTTTATGCATTTAAAAATCATAACTACATTCCCACTATTTGTCTGCCAGAAAAAAAAAAGTGTAGCCATTTTCAGGCTCTGTGTTTAAGGATGCTCAAATACCACACTAGTTTGATTTATACCATTTATTAGTATGAATCAACTAAAGATATGGAAGTTCTTTGATATCTCTACTTAAATATATATATAGTGTATCTATGTAGTTTATACCTGTGTCTGCCCCTCTATATACACACCCATGCACACACACGCATGCACACACACACCCACGTATATACATTTATTTGAATTCAACCAGGTACTTGACATAAAATAACAAAACGACTTTTTACATAATTGAAAATCACATAAGTATATAGTTTATATTCATTATAAACTTCATTTCATTGAATTATATATTTATATATTTCTATGCTGGCCCAGAGTTGTATACACAAATATATGTACCACACTCTACAGGTGATAAGGGGTTTCCAGGGTAATTCCGATTATGTAAGATTTTCAGTTCATGTGCTAAATTCAGAATTAACTCCACCATAAGATAAAACTGCACTGTGACAATATTATTAAGAATCATTTTCAAGATTTACCATATTTGCTTAGTCTCTAAAGCATGTGTAAACTACTTAGTTGTGCACCTGGACATCTTTCCCTTTAAAAAGATTTATTTATATTTAAATTTCAAATTTTTCTCCTAAAGATAGCCTTTTAATTAAAAAAATGTTCTGTATTTTAACATTCACAATGGCAACTGGTAAGAGCTTCTGAAATTAGAAAAAGTGTATTAGTTACAGTTGTATTTTCTGTCAAATTATGTTACTTCTTACTTTTAGATATATTGTGTTTTAGAGTTCTGTCTTCAATAATTTACGGTTTAACAGTTGAATAATTCAGGTTTTAAAATAAGGTGCTACCCATCTTGGTCTCATGAACATAGAAATTCAGCTGAGAAATAGCGGGACATGGAGATCATCACTGGAACTAAGGGCTTAGGTCACGAGAGAAGGTCACCAGACATGGCTGGTAACTAAATACATATTCCCTCTGGGTGTGCATAATTCCCCAGCCCCTGCATTTCTAATCTGCAATTAAAAGGGTTAGAAGAAAAAGGAGTGGAAATGTGCACGTCCCCATGAACAGGGTCAGCGCTCCCTTTCTTACGAATGTAGGAAATGTCCTTCAAAACAATGTCATTGGACCATTTTTATAATTAGCACCCACAGAACTTACTAACCTTTGTTTAAAAGAGCCATCAGTTTATCTACTGTATTAACTTTTCTCTTTTTCTCTCCATGTTTCAGTGGTAATTAAATCCTGTTGCCTTTTCCCGCTTAAACACAGGGCCACTTAGAGCTTTAATGTCCCGAATTCAATTCCTCTGTTAAATGTTGGAGGTTGAACAGCAACTTGTTTTATTTTTAGTGCTCATCACTCCCAAGAACTTTTAATTCTCCCAAGCCAGCTATTAATCATTCAATCAAGACTAAGACTGG
This sequence comes from Ailurus styani, assembly GCA_002007465.1. Taxonomy (NCBI): domain Eukaryota; kingdom Metazoa; phylum Chordata; class Mammalia; order Carnivora; family Ailuridae; genus Ailurus; species Ailurus styani. Next base: position 302,368 of record LNAC01000122.1, read on the forward strand.
AATTTACTTTATTCAATAAGTATTTTATGTTAGCTCCGTCTCACTGATTAATGCTTTACTTTCATTTCAAATAGATATCTAAGTTATTTGATTGTTTTACAGGAATTCAATGAGACTGAATATTGCTCAAAATAAGTAGATTAGCAGAATTAGTGACATAAATACTCTCAATATCTCTATTTATACACTTAATCATTAGAGCAGTATTGAATTGGGATGTCATTTCTTTAAAATGAGACCATTTCCCACCCTTTATTAATTGCCCTTTAGTTATCTATCACCAGGTAAAAACAGAAAGACATTGTTGCATATTATAGAGATTGGTCAAATATAGAAACAATTTGTTATCACTACTAATTTGCTAATTAAATATACATCTTTATGCATGCATAATTAATTTTTACTAAGCTGTCAAAGTTGAGTAGCTAATAGAGTATTAGTTTTGAACAACATGAGAGGGTGGTTAAAATGGGATAGGAGAGCCAGGCCACAGTAAACCCTTCTGCCCACAGAGCAGCATTCCATGCCCACCAAACTGCCCTTAGGACAGGATTACTAATTTCTTGTGAAAGAAACTAAGCAGAGTGAAAACAATTTAAATAAGAAAATCTCAATTGTATACCCTTTGTTTCCCGGTGCTTCTATGCCGTCCTTTAACCAACAGTATAGAATGTGACACTCTTGTTTTTCAGTGGATGGCAGTATTCAGTCAACCACATCACAAAACCAAGAGAAATTATTTTCAGAGACTCCAAGAGTCAGCCCATCTCCTCGGATTCCATGTTTGTAACACAGTGAATCACCAGAAGCCTACAGACTTGGACCACACCGTTTAGCCCTTTCAGTGATTTGTTGCTCCTTAATGTTATGCCAGCTGCTGTGAGAAAGGACCATAAGTCCACTTCTGCAAGGGCTGTGAAACTGGTTGGTCAATGTAACATCAATAAATGCACTTCATATAATAAGCCACATGACTTTTTGAAAAGAATTTAGCTCAGGTAAAAACGGGATCTTATTAGCCTTTCTGGTCCTCAAGAGTTACGTACTTTATTCCCGTAGTTCCCTTTTCACAAGTTACTGATCCTCAATCAGCACTGCAATCAAATGATGTAACTGTTGTTTCTTTTTTATCTTCCTCAACTTTGCTTTTTCTATTCCTTTTATTATGTCTTCATTTGTGTGGCCTCAAATTCTTTTGAGAAAGGCAAAGTATAGCTATTTCTCAATAAAGAAAACTGTGTTACTAGTACTTTCAGACTTTTCACAGAACCTACTGTCCAAATCTCACGTTCTGTGAAAAGTTTAAAATGTTGTGTCTGGTCAGAGTATGAAACAAAATGAAACATTTTTTTAAACAGCATTTAAAAAAAATTCTCACTACACATAAAATTATTTCATCATCCTTGATCATGGCACAGGAGCAATAAAATGTGACCATTACACACTATATACTCATTCCATACATACATACGTGCAGACTGGACATCAACAAATATTTAAACTGCAACAGGACATTTAAAAGATAATCTCAAGAAATCTATGACTAATTTGATAAATTAATGCTTTTTATGACTCTATACTTTCAGAGCTATTCAGTGTTTTTTAACCAGTTTTCACAATAACAAAATCCATTTCAACAATGGAGAGGCAATTCTTTTAAATAGTATATCATCCAAGAAAGTTATTATGATTTCGTATTACCCAATATATAGTTCTTACTCAAATTTCTCTAATTATATCCAAAATATGTAGCTTGAAAGAGAGAGAGAGAGAGAGAAAGAGACAGAGAGATCTCTATCTCTAGGACACTATCAAGGTACCCATAATGCATTTGGGGACCATTTAGTCTCCTTCATTTTAGAATGGTCCCACCACTGTTATTTCTTTCTTTTTTTTTTTTTAATTTTATTTTTATTATTTGCCCAAGGGGTACAGGTCTGTGAATCATCAGGCTTACATCTTTCACAGCATTCACCAAAGCACAAACCCTCCCCAATGTCCATAACCCATCCACCCTATCCCTACCCTCCCACCCCCCAGTAACCCTCAGTTTGTTTTATGAGATTAGAAGTCTCTTATGGTTTGTCTCCTTCCCCATCCCATCTTGTTTCATTATTTTTCCCTCCCTACCCCCCACAACCCCCCACCCTGCCCCTCAAGTTCCTCATATCAGAGAGATCATATGATAATTGTCTTTCTCTGATTGACTTATTTCGCTCAGCATAATACCCTCCAGTTCCATCCATGTCGTTGCGAATGGCAAGATTTCGTTTCTTTTGATAGCTGCATAATATTCCATTGTATATATATACCACATCTTCTTTATCCATTCATCTGTTGATGGACATCTAGGTTCTTTCCATAGTTTGGCTATTGTGGACATTGCTGCTATAAACATTCGGGTGCACGTGCCCCTGAGGATCACTACCTTTGTGTCTTTAGGATAAATACCCAGTAGTGCGATTGCTGGGTCGTAGGGTAGCTCCATTTTCAACTTTTTGAGGAATCTCCATACTGTTTTCCAGAGTGGCTGCACCAGTTTGCATTCCCACCAACAGTGTAGGAGGGTTCCCCTTTCTCCGCAACCTCGCCAACATCTGTCATTTCCTGACTTGTTGATTTTAGCCATTCTGACTGGTGTAAGGTGGTATCTCGCTGTGGTTTTAATTTGTATTTCTCTGATGCCGAGTGATGTTGAGCACTTTCTCATGTGTCTGTTGGCCATTTGGATGTCTTCTTTGGAGAAATGTCTGTTCATGTCTTCTGCCCATTTCTTGACTGGGTTATTTGTTTTATGGGTGTTGAGTTTGAGAAGCTCTTTATAGATTTTGGATACTAGCCCTTTATCTGATATGTCATTTGCAAATATCTTCTCCCATTCTGTCAGTTGTCTTTTGGTTTTGTTGACTGTTTCCTTTGCTGTGCAAAAGCTTTTAATCTTGATGAAGTCCCAATAGTTCATTTTTGCCCTTGCTTCCCTTGCCTTTGGTGAGGTTCCTAGGAAGAAGTTGCTGCGGTTGAGGTCGAAGAGGTTGCTGCCTGTGTTCTCCTCGAGGATTTTGATGGATTCCTTTCTCACATTGAGGTCTTTTATCCATTTTGAGTCTATTTTTGTGTGTGGTGTCAGGAAATGATCCAGTTTCATTTTTCTGCATGTGGCTGACCAGTTTTCCCAACACCATTTGTTGAAGAGACTGTCTTTTTCCCACTGGACATTCTTTCCTGCTTTGTCGAAGATTAGTTGACCATAGAGTTGAGGGTCCATTTTTGGGTTCTCTATTCTGTTCCACTGGTCTATGTGTCTGTTTTTGTGCCAGTACCATACTGTCTTGATGATGACGGCTTTGTAATAGAGCTTGAAATCTGGAATTGTGATGCCGCCAACTTTGCTTTTTTTTTTCAACATTCCTTTGGCTATTCGGGGTCTTTTCTGGTTCCATATAAATTTTAGGATTATTTGTTCCATTTCTTTGAAGTAAATTGCTGGTATTTTGATGGGGATTGCATTAAATGTGTAGATTGCTCTAGGTAGCATAGACATTTTCACAATATTTATTCTACCCATCCATGAGCATGGAATGTTTTTCCACTTCTTTGTGTCTTCCTCAATTTCTTTCATGAGTACTTTATAGTTTTCTGAATACAGATTCTTTGCCTCTTTGGTTAGGTTTATTCCTAGGTATCTTATGGTTTTGGGTGCAATTGTAAATGGGATTGACTCTTTAATTTCTCTTTCTTCTGTTTTGTTGTTGGTATATAGAAATGCAACTGATTTCTGTGCATTGATTTTATATCCTGACACTTGACTGAATTCCTGTATGAGTGCTAGCAGTTTTGGAGTGGAGTCCTTTGGGTTTTCCACATAAAGTATCATATCATCTGCAAAGAGTGAGAGTTTGACCTCTTCCTTGCCGATTTGGATGCCTTTTATTTCTTTTTGTTGTCTGATTGCTGAGGCTAGGACTTCTAGTACTATGTTGAATAGCAGTGCCACCACTGTTATTTCTTTTGAATGACATTTGCAGGACAGATGTCTTATAGAATGTACATATTTTGGATCTGATTCGTACTTCATAAAAAGATAGAAGACAAGCATTTTGGCAGAAATACCACACAGACGGTGCTGTGCATGCCTCATTACATTGCTTCCGGAAACATGTCGGTTTGACCCATTACGGGTAACGCTAAATTTGATCACATGGATAAAGGTGTGACTGCCAGATCTCTCCACTATGAAAACATATCTTTCTCTTTCCAATTCATAAAAAAATTGGTAGGGTGACACCTTTAGACGATGTAAATATCCTCTTCACCTACAATCTTTCACTCAATGGCTTTAATGTCCAATGATGATCCTTGTCTGACTCAATTATCAGCACAAATCATCATCACTCTACACGTTTAGCCACCCTTCTCCTATAAAGAACAACTTTACATTCTGCCCCTCTCCCCCATTTTTTCTTTGCATTGGGGTAGGGTTTTCTTTGGTAAGTATCATTATGGACTAACATATTATCTTTTCATACAATGTGTTATAATTCATTATTACCATTTTTCTTTTTGATATCAAATTGTCCCAAATTTAGCCTGTGAGAACCCTTCATTCAAGTGAGTTGCCAGATTTTTTGACACGTCCCCATCCATTTCTGAGCTCTTCTTTCTTTCTGATATAAAATGTTCTAGGATCTCACTGCCCCATGTTCTGGAACCAGGAATTTCTCTAAGGAGCATTGGCTCCTTTTAGTAGAAAATAATATTTGGAAACCAAACTTTGGGCACTGAGTATTTTCATTCTCACGAGGGCATCATTGCTTCTAAGGCCTTTCCATGGACTAAGATAGAAAATACATTTTTTTTAAAAACTGAGTTCATACTTATACCTCCAATTCAAATTCAAAACCATGCTGCAGTTCTCAATTTCCCTCTACTCCATATTTATATCTCCTCAAAACACTGGTTCCCCAAAATCCAATATAGTTACTTATTTGTTCTGTCCTATATTAAACACAGAATAATTTCAGAATTACTATACAAGTACCACTAATAACAACAAATTGCTAAGTATAATGATCTCTTTGTAGATTATAATTCTAAGAATATTCCCCCCAAGTCTGTACAAACAAAATATTTATAAGCTACTTAAATTAATTTTGGGGTATGTTATGAATTTGTTAGGGTCATTTGTTTCTGTTTGTATTCAAATTTAGGGTTTGCTTTTTTTTTATCATTCTTTACTTAATTTTGTTCTTTGAATATGTGAACTAGATGCATAATTCAAAAGTCACAACTAAATAAAAACACATCCTCAGAGAAGTCGAACTTCCATCCTTATGCTCCCCACACTGCCCCCCAACACACTCCTCATAGATAATTATTTCATTGGTTTCTGGGTTAATTCTTCCTATGTTTCTCTTGTGCAAAAATAAGCTTTATTTCCTTTCCCTTCTTTATTACTAAAACTGGACCATAATTAACATAGAGGCATACCTCATTTTATGGTGCTTCTACTTTACTGTGCTTCACAGATATTATGGTTTTTTACAAGTTGAAGGTTTCTGGCAACCCTGCATCAAACAAGGCTATTTGCGCCATTTGTTCAACAGCATTTGCGCACTTTGTGTCTCTGTGTTACAACTTGGTAATTCTCACAATATTTCAAACTTTTTCATTGCTATAGTGATCTGATCGGTGATCTTCGATGTCACTATTGTAACTGTTTTGGAGCACCACAAACTGCACCCATATAACATGGCAAACTCAATCGCGACATATTCTGTATTTGGACTTCTCCACCAACTGGACGTTCTCCCATCTCCCTCCTAGTCCTCCCAGATCTATTCCCTGAGACACAACGATATTGAAATTAGGTCAATTAATAATCCTACAGTGGCCTCTAAGTGTTCAAGGGAAAGAGTCACACATCTCTCATTTTAAATCAAAAGCTAGAAATGATTAAGGTTAGTGAGGAAGACATGTCAAAAGTAGAGAAGGCCAAAAGCTAGACCTCTTGTACCAGTAGCTGTGAATGCAAAGGAAAAATTCCTGGAAGAAGTTAAAAGGAATAGGGGTGGAGGTGGGAGGGACTGAAGTGGAAGAAATCAAGAGGGAGAGAGATATGAGACATATGAGACTCCTGACTCCGAGAAACAGACTGAGGGTTGTGGAAAGGGAGGTGGGGTGCGGTGGGGGATGGGGTAACTGGGTGATGGGCATTAAAGAGGGCACGTGCTAGGATGGGCATTGGGTGATATACTCAACTAATGAATCACTGAACTTTATATCAAAAACTTGTGATCAAAAACTAGTATTATACCTTGGCTAACTGAATTTAAATTTAAAAAAAGGTTATAATAGTAAAGTTTGTGCCATGTATATTTTGCCACAATAAAAAGAATTAGAATCATGTAAAACAAAAAAAGTGCTACTCCAGTGAACACATGAATGATAAGAAAGCAAAACAACCTTATTGCTGATAATGGAGAAAGTTTTAGTGGTCTGGATAGAAGATCAAACCAGCTACAACATTCCCTTAAGCCAAAGCCTAACACAGAGCAAGGCCCTAGCTCTCAATTCTCTGAAGGCTGAGAGAGGTGAGGAGGCTGCAGAAGACAAGGTGGAAGCTAGCAGAGGCTGGTTCATGAGGTTAAAAGAAAGAAGCCATCTCCACAGCATAAAGGTGCAAGGGGAAGCAGCAGGTGCCGATGTAGAAGCTGCAGTAAGTTCTCCAGAAGGATCTAACTAGGATCATTAATGAAGGTGGCAATACTAAACAAAAGATTTCCAATGTAGAAAGAACAGACTTCGGGCGCCTGGGTGGCTCAGTGGGTTAAAGCCTCTGCTTTCAGCCCAGGTCATGATCTCAGGGTCCTGGGATCGAGGCCCGCATCGGGCTCTCTGCTCAGCGGGGAGCCTGCTTCCCCCTCTCTCTGCCTGCCTCTCTGCCTCCTTGTGATCTCTCTCCCTCTGTGAAATAAATAAATAAATAAAATCTTTAAAAAAAAAAAAAAGAAAGAAAGAACAGACTTGTATTAAAAGAAGATGCCATCTAGGACTTTTGGAGCTAGAGAGAAGTCAATGCCTGGTTTCAAAGCTTCGAAAAACAAGCTGATTATTTTTAAAGGCTAATGTAGCTGGTAACTTTAAGTTGAAGCTAATGCTCATTGGCCATTCCAAAAATCCCAGGGCGCTTAAGAATTATGCTCAACCTACTCTGCCCGTGCTCTATAAATGGAACCATAAAGTCTGGATAACAGCCCATCTGTTTACAACTTGAATTACTAAATATTTTAAGCCCACTGTTGAGACCTACTGCCCAGAAAAAAAGACTCCTTTCAAATGCACTCAATGACAATGCACCGGGTCACCGAAGAGCTCTGACGGAGATGTGCAATGAGACTGAGGTTGTTTTCATGCCTGCTAACACAGCCTCCCTTCTGCAACCCGTGGATCAAGGAGTAATTCTGACTTCCAAGTCCTATTATTTAAGAAATAAATTCCATAAGGCTATAGCAGCCATGGATAGTGATTCCTCTGATGGACAAATGAAAACCTTTAGGAAAGGCTTCACCATTCTAGATGTCATTAAAAACATTCATGATTCCTAAGAGGTCAAAATATCAACATTAAATATGGGAGTTTGGAAGAAGTGGATTCCAACCCTCACGGATGACTCTGAGAGGGTTCGAGCCTTCAGTGGAGAAAGCAACCACCAATGTGGTGGAAACAGCAAGAGACCCAAAACTAGAAGTGGAGTCCAAAGATGTGACGGAATTGCAAGCAATCTCACGCTACAACTTGAACAGATGAGGAGTTACTTCCTTTTTTTTTTTTTTTTTTGAGGAATTTCATTTGTTCATTCATTACGAATGAACAAAGAAAAATGGTTTCTTGTGATGGACTCTACTCCTGATAAAGGTGCTGTGAAGACTGTGGTAACGACAACAAAGGATTTAGAGTATTACATAAACCCAGCCGACAAAGAGGCAGCAGGATTTGAGAGGAATGACTCCGATTTTGAAAGAAGTTCTGCTGCGGGTAAAATGCTATCGAACAACACCGCATGATGCCAAGAAACTGTTCATGAGAGGAAGAGTCCATCAATGTGGTGAATTTCACTGTTGTCTTATTTTAAGACATTGCTGCAGTCACCCACACCTTCAGCAACCAGCACCCCAATCAGTCACAGCCGTCGGCGCTGAGGCATGGACATCCACCAACAGAGATCACAGCTCACTGAAAGCTCTAATGACAGCATTTGCAGCAACAGAGTATTTTTAAATTAAGGCCTGTACATTGTGTTTTGGGACATGATGCTACTGCATGCTTAAAAGACCACAGTATATTGTGAACATAACTTTTATATGCACATAAGAAACTCATTTGACTCTATTGTGGTGGGTCTAACCGAAATGATCATATCTCCAATGTCTATATATATATACATATATATACTTTCTATCTGGAAATCATTCCAGATCAACTCACAGAACTCTTCCTTATTCTTTTTAATATCTCAGTCTATTCGATCAGTCTCCTATGGACAGACATTTAGGTTTTTCTTAATATTATGCTGTTACAAATAATCCTACAATAAACAACTTTGGGCATATGTAATTTCCTATTTGTACAGGTAATTCATCAGGGTAAATCACTAGAACTTGGATTGGGAGGTAAACGCAGGCACAGTTTTATTAGATATTACAAAACTCTCATAAGATTGTAGCACCTCACATTCCCATCAGCCATATATGAGTGTGTTTGTTTCTTCACAGACTTACTAGCTAAGCATATTCTAATCTTTTGAACTTTTGCCAATTTGAAAAGGTGACAATGGTCTCTCCGTGTATTTTAATATGCATTTTTCTTATTGTTCATGAAGGTGAACATCATTTCATATATTTTGATAAGTCATATCTTTCTTGGTGAACTGTGTCTTCTGCTCACTTTTAAAACCACAATTTAAATCTTTTCTTAATGGAAAAGTTGTTTCAATAATGCCTTCAAACTTTGTTTCAAAAAGAATGAAAAATAAAAATTGGAAGAATATATGACTTGACTGAGAAGAACACTAAATATCACTTGAAACTAGACTGTCCCATTCTATACTGTGTTCTGAAGAGTGCATTAAAAAGTGGCAGTTGAATGTTAAGAAAAATACATTCAAGTACAATTTCTTGGTGCTAGTGACATAACTGGCTAACTCCACAAATAACCCTGCTACGGAGGAAGGTCAAAGTTCAGGAAACAGAGGATCAAGAGACATTTTGCTATTAACAGTTTCATCACACCCACCTCATTAGTACAGGTAATTCTTCGAGGATGAGGGGCTTCCTGTTGCAACTGATACACTGCAAAGACAGAAAGTAAATCATTCCGTATGAGCTCATTGAAATCGTCCTTATTTTTTCAAGTGTTTGAGTTTATTCAATTAGTCTCCTATGGACAAACATTCAGGTTTTTTCTAATATTCTGCTATTGCAGATAATTCCAAATGTCCCTTTTGTAGAAAGTTTGAATATATTAGGAATCACAAACTGGCTGCTTTTTTACATTCCCAAGAAAACTGTGGTATAGTCCTATTTGCTATTAAATTAAAATTTGTTAAGAGCAATGCAAAGAAAGCAAACCAAACTAAACTTAATGAAAGCCCAAAAACAAGCATAAAAAGAAAAATCATAATTCATACAAATGTCTTTTTACTTTGTAACAAATCAGTACTGGGTATTTGGCTGTGTTCTCCATAAACCGGTCTTTTATTTTCCCCAGTTCTTGGTGGATGTATTGCATAAATCATGTCTCTCATATAAGCCAATAATGGTTATATATTCTTTAAGCACACTATTACATGTCAAACTTGAAACTAAAATTAGGATTTATGTTAGAAGTAACAGATGTGCTGCTTTTCTCCCCTATTTATACTGCAAACGTCTATCTTCAAAGATAATCTCCCCTAAAAACAAAATTTCTGAGCCAAAGTTACCACCATTTCTTCCTCTAGAGCAAGTATAGCACAAGAAAGAATTCAGGTACTGAAGTAACTTCAGTAACTACTGAAGAGGGTAATTTTTAGGGTATCTGAAAATGAATCCATGAAAATGACACCAATACTATGACATTCTACCCTCATTTCAGGCTTTCTAATTTGTAATGAAGAAATAAAGAACAGAAAGTGGTAGTCATCAGAGAGAGTATGCTTATCTTTATCTAAGTTTATCTCTTAGAGGAAATTTTTCTTCTATTTCTACATATATAATCATATATAACTGAATTTAAGTTATTAATATATTTAAATACTTAGACATTTTGTCACCATAACATCTAACTAATCAGACTTCTGCAATTGTCAGATAATGTATGACTTAAATTTCAGCTGGACATCATTGTATAGACTCCACTTCTGATCATATTCTTTCATATTTATCATAGGGACATATGGAAATACACTTAATTACACTATACATATATATACACATATATAATTAGACCAAATACATGTATATATGTATGTAGATACACAAAATATACACCAAGCACTTACACAGACATACTTCACTGATTTGTGTTGCTTTGTAAAAGGAATATATAGCATGACAGTTAAGAATCTGAACTCTTGAAACAGATCACCTGGCGCTTGAACACTGGGGCTTTGCCACCAATCCTGCATGCTGTGCCTCAGTTTCCCTCATTTGTAAAATGGAGATAATCATAGTTTCTACTTCACAGATTACTTAAAGAATTGAATAAGCTACTATATGTAGGAGACGTAAAATAGTTGCTAACACCTAGAAAACACTCAATAAAGATTAGGAGTACCTATCAGAAAGATCATTAAAAAGTTCATGGTAATAAAGATTAATTTAGGCTCTTCTCAATTTACAATTCTTGGTAATTTAAACTGGAACTCAGCTGAAATTTAAATTGCACAATCATTAAATGATTCACCAAAAATTAATTACTGAATTCAAGATGAGAAGATATATGATTGAAGTACTTAAAATTTTTCAATCGCCTGAGAAATGTCAATGCTTCTACAGTTATTAGTGAATTTCTCAGTACCCGGAGACAGTAACAAAACATTGTTAATCAAGTTCAGTGATCACAGATAGGTATCTTGAGGTCAAAATAGGCTCGCGTGTTTGGTTTGCTGTTTTCTAAATTTAAATTTATTTTTTTGTTTTTAAAGATTTTATTTATTTATGTGTCAGAGAGAATGAGCACAAGCAAGGGGAGTGGCAGAAAGGAGAGGGAGATGCAGACTCCCCGTTGAGTTGGGAGCCAGATGAGGGACTCGATCCCAAGACCCTAAGGTCATGACCTGAGTAGGAGGTAGACATTTAACCAACTGAGCCACCCAGGCGCCCTAAATTTATTTATTTATTTTTTTAATTTTATTTATTTATTTCACAGAGGGAGAGAGATCACAAGGAGGCAGAGAGGCAGGCAGAGAGAGAGAGGGGGAAGCAGGCTCCCCGCCGAGCAGGGAGCCCGATGCGGGCCTCGATCCCAGGACCCTGAGATCATGACCTGAGCCGAAAGCAGAGGCTTTAACCCACTGAGCCACCCAGGCGCCCCCTAAATTTATTTTTAACACTTAAAAATTAAGAGATTTAACAGTAACAACAAAGGTAGAAGAGAATTCCACTTCAGACAAATCAGAAGATCTGACAACATCAGAGCAAATGCTCAATAAAGGGGAGCTCATTATGAGCCACTCCCTGCAAACAGGGCATCCATGCTCTACTTTCCCTCTGCTTCCACTTGGCTCAGTTGCCTCATTTATTACAGGTTAGGGCCCTGGTTTAAGTCAAGCAACTTGTATCAAAAAGCAACAGAACTCGGGGCGCCTGGATGACTCAGTCAGCTAAGTATCTGATTCTTGTTTTCCACTCAGTTCATGATCTCAGGGCTGTGAGATCCAGCCCCATGGGGCTCTGCACTCAGCAGGGAGTCTGCTAGAGGATTCTCTCTCTCTCTCTCTGTCCCTACCCCGCTCGTGCTCTCTAAATAAATAAAATCTTTTTTAAAAAGGCAGTAAAACTATATTTATTTAAAAAGAGTCCTGGGGCACCTGGGTGGCTCAGTCATTAAGCGTCTGCCTTTGGCTCAGGTCGTGATCCCAGAGTCCTGGGATGGAGCCCCGCATAGAGCTCCCTGCTCCAGTGGAAGCCTGCTTTTCCCTCTCCCACTCCCCCTGCTTGTGTTCCCTCTCTCGCTGTCTGTCAAATAAATAAATAAAATCTTAAAAAAAAAAAAAGTCTTCAACTTAGATATCTTGCTAGTTCTATTTTCCTACTGGTTCATATTTGTAAGTTTTTAGAATTATGTTGGGTGGAGCTCAGGCAGTGAGACTACTAAAAGAAACTATAAAATTCAGTAGCAGAATTGTCACCAAAACCAAAAAAAAAAAAAAAAGCCATTTTTAAAAACGTGATAGCTATTGTAAGACATGTAGAGATACCGAAAATACAAATCACCTATACATTTAATGCTCAATATTCTTCAAGGGGAAAAAAATCACCACCATGATTTAGTATAACACTGTGAGGCTTCACAGATGCTCTTACACAAAAAAATGTGCAAAGTACAAGTTAGAGCAAAGGGAACAAAGGTAAATTGAAAACCAGAAAACGCAGACAAAAATCTTAAACAGGCTTCTAGCCAATGAGAGAATGAGATAAAATCTTTAAGAAGTAAAGAACATTAGTCATTTTTACACATTCTTTGAACTATACTCCCCAGAAATAAAAAGGCACCAGCAGGGATGGGGGAAAAAGCCTCTATGGCAATATTTTTAGAGACTGTTCATATTTTGCTTACTATAATTAGCCCAAAGTAGCAACCTATTAAAATAAAACTATCTGTTGTTCTGGGAACATAAAACCAAGAATCTGAATTGCTGCTCCTTCAGTCAGCAAATTTCAGCAACTTACCAATATCAAATTTAGGATAACTCAACATTTACAAGATGTTAAAAATGGATATTTAAAGTACAGGTTTCTTAGGTTGCTTATCCAACTTCATAGATAAACAAAAACTTCCAGTACCGGTGTCTGCAGTAGTGCATTCATGGATTTCTTTTTAAAGCTACTCTGATTATATGAATTCTATTTCCACTTTTAAAAATCTGAAATATCTTTTACTTGAAGAAATAATATTCTCTAGGAAAAAAGTTAGGAAAAATAAAGGACTAAGAACCTAGACTCTTCGGAAAAGATTTTTATTCTAATGCAAAGTTTAAAAAGCAATATAGAATTCAAATTCAAATGTCTCTCTTTTGTATTCGGGAAAGCAATTCCTAAAATTAACAAACACACACAAAAACCCATTTTTCTTTTGCCTCTTTTCACCCACTTATTCTATCAAGATAGCCTCCTGACTTATCACTTATATGGTACTTTTTCATACAAAGAATTAGGATTTGAGAATAATTACATTGCTTGAATTCTTAGTTAGCTCCTCTTTGCGTTAGTTTTTTTCAGCCACTGGAAACAAGTGGCTTCAAGTTCAATATGGAATTCCATGCAAACTCAGAGGGATGAGATGCATTCCAGACATGCAAACCATAAACACACCTCATGGAAATACTGTTTTCCCCACAATTACTTCTGTGCTATTCCCAAATCCTGCTGTAAATTAATTTTTCAATAATGGGTATAAAATGAAATGAATCTTCCTATGTAATGATCTTATTATTCCTCTATCACTTATAAAGCACTATAACCCACCCAATTTAAAATTATTTGTATACTTACAGTAAGATTTCCAAACAGGAGGTCTATATTCATCTGTATCTGGAAAAATAAACACAAAATTAACATTACTGAATATTTATATTTTAACCACATATATTTAATATAATTAAGTTATATTAATATATATTTAATATGTATTTGTTGAGGTCTATGTATCCCAGGCATTGTGCTAGACTCTAAAGGGCATTCAGAGGTTTCTTAGTCTTGGTCCTTACTTTCTTGGAGTACAGTTTCACAAAGATGTTCAAAGAAAGTTACTGTATTTATTCAACTGGTTATTACATAATAACACCAAGGTTAATTTTTACAACAGGCACTCATTTCTCACAGTCACTAATAGTCAATAAAGTCTTTGTAGCTTTGGGCATAACTCTATAACAATTTCACTGAAAGATCCCTGAAATCATTGGAATTTTTCTTTTTCAGTAATATTGACCAGATAACACCTAATCCTCAGAAATGTACCTCCCCCATCACATTTGGGGGATTCCAGTATAAACAGTTTTATTAACATCAGGAGAGAAGAGCAGCAAGGTACTTCTTTATACATCATGGACAATCACAACCAAGAAATGAGAAACATTTCATTGGAAGACATGCATCCAGGGACCCACAGAGGACATGAGGTGAACATCTGCTCTTCAATACATCTCCCCTCACTCCGCTTGAATGAGACTTAGTGGAAAGAGGTGGAAAAAGATGGAAATACAAACACATGAGGGAGATGGGGGGCGGTGTTAGTGAAAGGAGAGGCACCGGTGTGGCCTGACATCTCATCAGTAAAGCGCAGCTCAGTAATAACTCTGCTGGTCTGAAGCTCTACCTGCAAGACCACATAGCTAAGTCGGCAGACACAGCAACGTGGCACAGGAAATCTGTGGCCAGCTCTGTCCCTGGTTCTGCTGGTACCCGACATAAACCCATTAAAGAATCTGGTCCAAAAGATCCTGGTCTCCGAGGAGGAAAGAAATTTCTGGAAAGTTTATTGCGAAGGCTGAATCTAGCATATGTAGGTTAAGTAAAAAATGATAACAGACTCGTCATTCCCCTCAGCCTTTAAAATGCTAACACTTCACTTATAAACCACATAAATATTTGGAGCCAGAGGGCTACGGCAAGATTATGAATGATAGGCATAAGAACACACAAAAAAAGGAAATCCTAAGCCATGTAGAAATTGCTGAGCATTCAGGAGGAGTGCTCAAATGTTTTTTAATGAACAAATAAAAGATTACATGAATAAATTAGTAATGAAGTAATGCAGCAAAATACAGTTGGCTCTCATTATTTGTCCTGGTTATATTCTACAGAGGCACCTTGAACACTGCATAAGAAACACTGAACCACTGCTCCCAGGCGAAAACACGAGATTAGGCTCCTGTATGCCTCTGGTCACAACATTCTCATCAGCTCATCAATACATAACCTTGTTTATTTGTGCTTCTGTTTAAAGACATCTTATTTAATAAACATTGTGATTCGTTAACACTGAACTCATGGCCAATGGCACTAGAACTCCTGACTCAGGGAAGCTCATCAAACACATGTATCTTCCTCCATAAGATACATCACAGCCTTCTTGAGCTCAGCAACCCCAGACATCACTATGTGTGGGAGCGGTTTTAAACAGAGAGGACAAGGGATGCTTGTTTTATACTTCCCCCGGACCCTACCTTATGTGCTTCTTCCCCTGATTTCAATTTGCACTTTCCCTGTAATAAATCATGACTGTATTAACAGGGATTAGTGAGTTCTAGGAGTCCTTTCAGTGAATTATCAAGCCTGAGGGGAGTTTGAGGGAACCCTCTCCAACTTGCAGTTGGTGTCAGAATTCAGGGAAGCCTTTGGGACTATGCCCTCTAACTTTGTAACTGGCCCTAATTCCTTACAAACCCTGTGCAAAGCCTGTACGAAGCAGTGAGAGCCTTCTGTGGATTGCTTTGACTTTGGAGGTGAGAAAGAGGCTAATCCTCAAAATCCAGCCTCTAGGGAATTGTGTATCTAGTCCTGGATAGGGCTTTCTTAGGGAGCATCAACATTTACTCAAAGCTGTGTGACTTTAGGAAATTTACTACCTCTCTGAATCTTGTCATCTACAGAGTAACATCATCATCTAAAATGGGAATAGTAACAACACAGGTTTGTTGTGAGGATCAAACCAGGTGTCATACATAAAGCACCCTGCACTTAGGAGACCTTTAGTAAATGAGCACCCTCACCAGCCCTCACCAAAAGTGAATTTAAAAACACAGCGATGTTACCATATTAGCCTCAGGCCATTGTCAATGATTTCAGCTGTGCGTTCTCTTCTTCTTTGTTCTTCCCTGTATATCTACTGTATTATAGAAGGCATTATTCAAGATGCTACAGATCACAACTTTGTGGCCAAATAAAAAGAGCATTTAGCAAGTAACCAGGAACTAGTGGGAGGAAAGTTTGAGTTTCCCTTAGTATTAAAACAATTCTAATGATTAGTGACTTTTAAGAGTCAAGTTTGGGTTTTAAAAGTCTTTTCCTAGCAATCTATTTTTTGCTGATGGGACTGTAGACTGGCCCGACCTCTCTGGAGTGCAATTAGCAACACAAGTCTTAAGCCTTTAAAAGTGTTTAATGGGCATCCGTTCCTGCAGAGCTCAAATAAGATGTTCTTTAAAGGAAAACACTTAAAAATTATGACAATCTTTGTTAGGTTTAAGGGTAGCAACCTTAGGTCACCTTGGTCTTTTTGTTGACCAAGTTAGGCAATGGGTAAGCACCGCTGTCCTCAGAACTCAGGGGAAAGGAGCCTATGGAGGGGGCATGGTTAGATGGTTTAGAAAAACATGCCCCAGTCTCTTGGTGAGCAGCATTATTTGCTAGAGTTGGGGAGACTGATTTGCCAGGATCCTATGTTCTTCTGGAAGGGAAGAAACAATACCCCAATCTTTGATTCCTCAGACTCAAAGTTAAGGAGTTAGAAAAAAAACTCATAGCTCATACCAAGTCCACTGGCAAGAAAAGACAAGGACCCTCCTGAACTAAAATGATCTTGAAAATGGATTAACTGAAACTGATGATGAAGGGCCACCCAAAGGGCTTATGGGTTTATTCTGACCCAGCATAGGGCTGATGAGAGAAGTGTCCTCAACCTCCCTGGCACTGAATCATCACGTGTAAGAACATGAACTAACAAACTGTCATCTGGACCTCCAGGTGGGGTCACTACTATGACCTGGGCCAAGTCCGACCAGAAACAGCATCCTACCAGCAGTGAGACAAGCAACTATCAACAAACAATATGGAGCTGGTCTTTAACCCTGACAGAAAGTGATAAAGATAAGGAAGACATGGTGCACTATTATAGTGCACCTCTCTTTCTGGCATTTGGAAGAGGACGGAACCACTGTGGGACTGAGTAAGACTCCTGGGGCTCAAACTTGCAGCAGGAGGAGGCTGCTTGAAGAGGAATATACTGAACTTCCTAGTAACTGGGGCACTGATTAATCACCAACACCACCACCACCACCATCAGAGGATACCTGGCCCCTGAATTTATATAACGAGTCATGCCAGTTCCCTCTGTGCACCTTCTGAACCAGTCCTATTCTCTTTCTAGGAATTTATTATAAAACAATTGAGGATATTTAGAAAACAGCAATGTAGAAGAATATCACTGCCATATTACTTTTTAAAAATTTTTATTATTTATTTATTTATTTGACAGAAGGAGAGAGAGAGATCACAAGTAGGCAGAGAGGCAGGCAGAGAGAGAGGAGGAAGCAGGCTCCCCGCTGAGCAGGGAGCCCGACACGGGCCTTGATCCCAGGACCCTGAGATCATGACCTGAGCCGAAGGCAGAGGCTTTAACCCACTGAGCCACCCAGACGCCCACAATATTACTTTTTTTAAAAAAAGATTTTATTCTTTTAAAGAGAGAGAGCATAAGCAGAGGGAGGGGCAGAGGGAGAATCCCAAGCAGACTTCGCGCTGAGGGCAGAGCCTGATGTGGGGCTCAAATTCTTGGCCCTGAGATCATGACTTGAGCCAAAACCAAGAGTCACTCCTTAATGGACTGCACCACCCAGGAACTTCTGTAATACTACTTACTTTTAAGACTAAAAAACTAGGGGGCGCACCCTGTTAAGCCTCAAACAGGCTTGGTTTTGGCTCAGGTCATGACGTCAGGGTCATGAGACTGACCCCCACATTGGGCCGCTTGGCACAGGGTCTGCTTGAGAGTCTCTCTTCCTCTCTCTTTGCCCCTCCTGCTCATGCTCACTCTCTCTCTAAAAATAAATGAATAAATCTTAAAAAAAAAAAAAGAAAAAAAGACTAGGGGTGCTTGGGTGGCTCAGTCATTAAGTGTCTGCCATTGGCTTGGGTCATGATCCCAGGGTCCTGGGATTGAGTCCCGCATCAGGCTCCTTGCTTGGCACAGAAGCCTGCTTCTCCCTCTGTCACTCCCCCTGCTTGTGTTCCCTCTCTCGCTGTGTCTCTCTCTGTCAAATAAATAAATAAAATCTTAAAAAAAAAAAAAAGACTAAAAAACTGTGTTCAACCTAAATACTTGACAATTGGAAACCAATATGATCAATTATTACATATTCCAGTCTGAAGACACCTTGACTACATCAAAAGGACTTCATCTTATAATCTGTCAAAAGTCTGTTCTCTTTTAAATATTTTACATTTTTTAAACCAGTGGTTCTCAAACTTTTGGTTTCAAAAATCCATGGATTCTAAAGAGCTTTTAATATCTACTGATGTTAACCATATTAGAATTGAAATTAACACAGTTTAATTTATTTTCACTTGTTTAACAAATTTTTATGTTAACTTGTTAAAATTTTATTTATTTGTTAATATAAAAAGATTTTAACACTTTTATAAAAGACAACTTCATTTTCAAAACAAGAAAATTAGTTTTACATTTTGGAAATCTCTTAATGTCTGCTTTAATTGAAAACAGATTCTCATATCTGCCTCTGTATTTAATATATTGTGACATCACTTGTCATGTACCTCTGGAAGATTCAACTAGGTACTTGTGAGAGAATGAGAGTGAAAAAGGCAAATAATGTTGTCTTATTATTCTGTTTTGACTTTTAGAAACTCAGAAAAAACTTGGGGACCCTCCCCAGAAGTTCCCAACCACACTTTGAGAATAACTGTTTTAAACCGTTATTTCCTTGGCACATCTAGGATATGGGGGTATGGTGGGTTGATAAATATCATCTAATAGAGAAATACAAAAGTTAACAAAGAAAAGAGAAGAAATTACAGTCTTTTATCACAGTTCTTTCGGCTTGTTCAAAGGAAGTTATAGGCCAATACGCACCAAATGTCTGTGATCTGGAAGTTTCAAGGGCTCCCCTCACCTGGTTTTGATTCTCTCAGAAACACCATCCACACCAAGCATATAAACACAACAGACTTCCATCACTAAAGCACGACTGAGAATGACAGCCAGACAACCTATGATCCAAGGATAGCTCACCTTAAAACCATCTTTAAAAACTCAGGGACAGCTGCTTATAATAACCTTAGCATGATATGGATGAATGTTTAAATTAAGTACCTACCTACAAAATCCATGAAAAGATTTTCTCCCCTGCCTGTGTCAGCAATACTTTTGTATCTACACAAAAGATAATTTTATTAAAAAAAAAATTATGCTGGCATACTCAATGTTAAAATAATCAGAAAGTTTCATTCATTCAATAAATATGTATTAAATACCTTCTATGGGTAAAAATGTCAGTTATGAGGTGGGTTCAGATGTAATTTATGCCTTCAAGGGAAGTAAGGCAAATAATATGGATATTATTATACAAATAAGGTAATATAATAAAAGTAATATATAAGAGTACAGTAAGAATAATACATAATACTCTTAAACATAACAGGAGTTTTACAAACCATCATTTGGTCAAAATGTCTGACAAGAACAGGTCCCCAGTATTCGCTGAACTGATAAAAGAATAGAAGAAGGAATCACTTTATTTTTTTTAAGGATTTTATCTACTCATTTGACAGAGAGAGCGGGACCACAAGCAGGCAGAGTAACAGGCAGAGAGAGAAGCAGACTCCCCAGTGAGCTGGGAGCCTGACGTGGGGCTGGATCCCAGGACCCTGGGATCATGACCTGAGCTAAAGGCAGAGGTTTAACTGACTAAGTCACCCAGGTGCTCCAAGAAGGAATAGTTTTTAGCCAGAGTGCCAAAAAAGAAAAAAACAGAGCTGGTATCATCTAATGAGGGCTTTCAAAGACAGATGATTTTTTTTTAAAGATTTTATTTATTTATATGACAGAGAGAGATTACAAGTAGGCAGAGAGAGAGGAGGAAGCAGGCTCCCTGCTGAGCAGAGAGCCCGATGCGGGCCTCGATCCCAGGACCCTGAGATCATGACCTGAGCCGAAGGCAGAGGCTTTAACCCACTGAGCCATCCAGGTGCCCAAGACAGATGATTTTTAAAGTCAAGGTGCTGAGGGAAGGAGATTAGAAGTAAGAGGGAGAACAGCATTCTGAACAAAGGGACACAGTGAGTAAAGGCACAGAAACAAGAGAGTTCAGGAAGTGTTTGAGGAACCGCCAATAATGCAGACTGGTTGAAATGAAAGACATGTTGAGGTAAGCTTGACACTTGGGCAATGGAGGGATCCTGGGCTGAGTTGTCCAGGAAGCATCTATAAGTAATGAAATGTGCTATCTTCTTCTGGGTACTTACGTCCCACTAAATACTCCGATGTCTCCAGAGAGAGGGGTACTGTAGTCAGGTCCAGACCAATTCTCATGAGTTGGAGAAGACAAGTCAAGCAGCAGGAAGGCCAAAGGTAGAAGAAACAGCCGAGAAAACAGATGAAGCAAAGCCTTGGTGGAGGTGGGGAGTAACTTGTTCAGAAGTCACATGTGGTGGGCAAGGTCTGAGAAGGCGGATGGATGGCGTGCTGTCTAAGCAACTGGGTTAGTAAAAAGACAGTTTCTGTTGGACACGTTCTCCTTGGTGACTATAAGCAAAATCTAAACAAATAAATGCAGGAAAACAAAGGAAAAAAGAGACTAGTAAACTGAATGGAAAATGAAGACCACATTGATTAGATAGATGTACAGTTTGATCGTACTTTTAGAAATGAAAGAAAAGATGTATGTGTATGTATATATGGGGGCAGAGGGCCAACAAGAGAGAATATGAAAGATCTAGAATAGCATACACTCATTTAAGGAACAGTCATGATCTCTAGATCAGCCTTTCTCATCCAGGTTCCTCATTCAACCCACAGAGCACAGAAAATACTGTGAGTGACTATTTTCTTGCTTCTCCCATGGATGGGTGTCTCTCTAGAAGCACAGGAGAGAAGTTAACTTACTATTCCCAATGGATACTCTAGGCCATTGGGCATTATTTTTTTTCCCCAGAACCAGGATGGTGACTTGTCTTATACGTCTAAGTGGTTTTTAAAAAATTATACAATGGGGCACCTGGGTGGCTCAGTGGGTTAAAGCCTCTGCTTTTGGCTCAGGTCATGATCTCAGGGTCCTGGGATCGAGGCCCGCATCGGGCTCCCTGCTCAGCGGGGAGCCTGCTTCCCCCCCTCTCCCTCTTTGTGATCTCTCTCCCTTTGTGAAATAAATAAATAAAATCTTTAAAAAAAAATTAAAAAATAAAAAAATTTTAAAAAATTATACAATGAATATGTTACATATGTACTAAGGAGGAAAAAAACTACTAAAAACAAAAAGTGTAAGTTAACTCTCTGTAAGAACAGAAAACAGGGAAACTGATTCCGACAAAGAAAAGTCCCATTTGACAAACACCACGGACTAATCTTTTGAGTGGGCACTTGAATACACTACCTGAGAAACCACATTCCCAGTCTGAGAGGCCTGGAAATCAGACACAAGCTTTGTGGCAACTTTACACATCGTGAGGCACCAGCCTCCAACAGAGTCTTTGAATCCCCCTCAGAGTCTCTACGCAGGTCTTCATTTATCTCCTCTCCCTGTTCTAATTGAATCTGCAGAATGGCGGGCATTCATTAAGGAAAAGAGAGCAACTTCATAATGAAATTTTTTTTTACTTTTGGTTAACTGCTAGAATTGTGAGTCAAGGAGATCTTACTTTTACATATTTTATCATGTGTATGAAAAATTATTCCAACTTTTTTTTCCACTTTTCAAAACGCAAACATTCAGATTTAAAGCAAATTCTAGTGCTAAACTTGCTTTTGCTTATAATCTTCTTCTGTGCTGCGTTTTTTTCTCTAAATATTAATATTTTCAGGACATTCAGTTTTTTCCTTTAATATTAAAAATTTCAAAATGCTCATCTGTATCTTTATGCAACAATTTCAAAACCTTAGTAAAATATACCTAGGATAATATCTTTGATAGGCTA
This sequence comes from Ailurus styani, assembly GCA_002007465.1. Classification (NCBI taxonomy): domain Eukaryota; kingdom Metazoa; phylum Chordata; class Mammalia; order Carnivora; family Ailuridae; genus Ailurus; species Ailurus styani. The sequence continues at coordinate 324,495 of LNAC01000122.1, forward strand.
TATTATAACTCACAACATTAGAGCTATTTGGGAGATACTCAAAGTGTTCATTTATTGATTGACAAGATTAAATTTATAAACACTCCAGTATTGTTCATTTTTATATTAAACCTAAATCATCGTGTGATTGAATAAATCTCTGTGCTCTCTCCATTTGGATCCTATTTACATCCAGTATATCTATGGATGTTGTTGAAAATGATTGACTTTAGAAAAAACAAAACACAAAATTTCATTCTTTTTATCACATAGTTTGTGTATCATTATATAGTTATATGAATTCTTTGGTTTAGAACAACATTCTTCTGGTTAAGTTTAAATCTGCTTAGCTTTTTAGTTTAAAAAATAAACAGTTCACTGTAGAACAGACTAGAATGTTAAATTTAAGATGTTTATTGTTTCAAGGCTCAAACCAAAAACGCTTTTGCAATTTTTTAATGATATGATGGCTTTTTCTCAAAAAGGACTATGTTGCATTTGAAATGAGGTTTAGACTAATGAGGCATGAACCCTCAAAAACTGTGATTAATGCTTTAAAGCACATTTGTTTCAGACTGCCTTTGGTTTGAAAATTAACAATTTTGATTTCTGTAAAAAGAATGACATTTATTGACAAGAAAAAGAGCTTTTCTTCCCTTCAAATGAAGACTCACCTTTCAACCAACTGGCAAGAGATTCCCTGTCCTGCTTTAATCAGAAAATGAAAGGCATTAATGACATGTTGCTATTCTGTTTCTGTACCAATTTTTGGCATACTAAAATAATGAGATGCTTGTGATCACAAAAATCTATTTTACTATAAAGTGATCTTTTTAAAAGAACAAGGGCATAAAATTCACAATAAATAACAAATAATTCTATTGTTAATATTTGAGAGAGTCACAAAAGAAAACAATGAAACTTCTTACTCTAAAAGAAATATATTTGGGGAGAAATAAAAATTAAAAAAGAAATATATTTCTTGGAATACAAAAATTCAGAGTAAAAATTAAAAGGCTCATTAATAACATAGGCAAGTTTAAAAACGAATGATGAAACAAATAAAAAAGTGCTTCACTATGTTTCTAGGTATCTCATATCCTGACTAAACTTCTTTTCTTGAAAATGCTTCAAAACATGGGCAGTAAGCATTTCAACTAAGATAATTAAAATTCACTCTGCAAAGTCATGGCCAAATCAGGTCAGTTAAATTCACCCTTAGAAGAAAAGTCATTTAAAACTGTTCCAAGTTGAAAACTGATGTGTCATGATGCAATTCTGACAGAAATAAACTATTTTTAAAACCAAAGATAATTGTTTTTAATTCTTCAGAGAATAATGACCCAGAACCACTAATACATGGAAGAAAATTTCTGACTACAACTACAGTGCTCACATGTGGCTTCACCTAAGATCTCCAAAAACAAACAATTTGTCAATGCAGTGTTCATCTCTTCACCATGGACCTGTAGCTTGGGCCAACAAAGCCTCTTGAATGAAATGTGAACCAAACTTGGAAACCCTCTCCTTTTTAAAACTCAACTTTGGCCTTTTATTAAAGACCTAAGCAATGTTTCCTCTAACCAACTTGGCAGACCCAGCAAACAGACTACACACACAAAGTCTTTCTGCTGACTCAAACTTTTCACTATGTGCTAGGAAACAAAAAGCTATACACTGGAACTGGGTCGTTCAACTCAATTCAAAGGTAAGGGTTGTCATTTTCCAACCTACCATTCCTTCTTCTAGAGGGCAAGTCCTATCTCTCTGAGGTTTTCTCTTTAAAGAATCTGATCATTTCTGATACTGTGTATCCCAGCATGTTGGCACATTCACAGAAAAGTCCTCAGATAGGCGCGCTTAACCACAAGGTTTCTAACAGAGAACTTCAAGAGAAGATTTAACTCCTGCCAAGCGTCTCAATAACATCTAAACATTCTCAAAGGATTTCATTTGGATTTTATTAGGTAAGTAAAAAAAAAATCCACCTCTAATAACTTGACACATTTTCTAACCCTCTACCACAAAAAACAGAATACACAAAATTCAAGAACAGCCAAAAAAAAAAAAAGTATATCCTTCTTGATTTTTCTATAGCTCACACTTCTAAAGTCAGACTGCAATGAGTTAACTCTTTACGAAGTCCTTGTAATTCTTCCTACTATGTGGTATAGACATTTTACCACACACACAAAAGGAATTAATACTTTTCCAAATCCAACAACTTAGACTTTAAACCATCCAGGGCACTTGACGTTACAGATACTAAAAATGTAATCACATGAAAATTCTTGACAGAATTGTTGCTTTTTATAAATCTAGTTCTGGAAAATAACCAACTAAAACTCTACTTTTAGTGGGGAGCTCCCTAGATAGTCATCTAAGAATCATAACCCTGTTGTCTCAAATGCCCTCATTTCCTTCAGCAGAAACAGTGTACAGTTGACCCTTGAACTGCGCAGGTCTGTGCATATGTGGATATTTTTTTGGATAAATACTGCAGAGTAGTGTAAATGTATTTTCTCTTCCTTATGAGTTCCATAATGACATTTTATTTTCTCTAGCTCACTTTCTTGTAAAAATATATAATGCGTATAACATACAAAACATTTGTTAGTCAACTATGTTATTAGTAAGGCTTTGCGGCTAAGTTTTGGAGGAGTCAAAAGTTACACTTGGGGGTGCCTGCGTGGCTCAGTCAGTTAAGCATCGGTTAAGCATCTGCCTTTGGCTCAGGTCATGATGCCAGGGTCCTGGGGTCGAGCCCCACATCCAAGCCCCACATCTGGCTCCCTGCTCAGCAGGCAGTCTGCTTCTCCCTCTCCCTCTGCTCCTCCCCCTGCTTGTGCTCTCCCTCTCTCTGTAAAATAAATAAACCTTAAAAAAAAAAGTTCATCCTTTGAGACAATTATTCCTAACCCACACATTTCCCATAAACCAACATAGTTTTGTAGCAAAAGGAATCTATCACCATATTCTCAGGCTTAGGAGTTGCACTAGAATGTGCTTATTAAAATGTGCATTATTTTGGGTGGCTCAGTTGGTTAAGCGTCTGCCTTCGGCTCAGGTCATGATCCCAGGGTCCTGGGATAGGGCCCTGCACTGGGCTCTCTGCTCAGTGGGAGAGCCTGCTTCTCCTTCTCCCTATGCTCCCCTCTCCCTCTCCCTCCCCTCTCCCTTTCCCTCTGTCTCCTTCTGCCCCCCTCCCCCTCCGCCTGCCGCTCCCTGTGCTTGTGTGAGCTCTGTCAAATAAATAAAATATTAAAAATAAATAAATAAAAATAACGTGCATTTTTTTTGTACACAGATTCATATAATAGTTAGGATTCCCCAATGATGAGAGTCAACACGTCATTTTGCCAGGAAGCATGAAAAGAGCAACCTTTCAAAGTCTTGCCATACATCAATGTTTTCAAGTTTCATCAAGGGGACAGGTACTGAGAACAGAGGATATACTAATCCTTAAATGAAACCCTATGGGGAAAAGAGAGACAATGCTTCCATTATTAATATTTAACATCACAGATAACTGAGATGGGAAAAGATCACAACATATCTCATCTTATCACTGATAATTTCCTAATGCACTTCTTTTAAACAGGACTTCTCTGGGAAACCAATCAGCCACTTCAAAAAAAAAAAAAAGGTGGATTGTGAAGAATACAGAGAAGTTTGCTTTAGATTATAAGATGTGGAGCCAAACATGGAATAAGGCAGCTCAAAGGTGTAGGAAAGAAAGTCGAGTAAGATACCGAAGTAATACTGTGTTAACCATAAATGCAGAGTGGATCATTCTAAGCACAAGCTTACTGTCCCATGGTATGATAAAATGCTCGGCGTGTTTTAATTAAATGTGTTTCGACTGCACACATGACAGTATAGCAAAAAACTCTTTGGAAATGAGAACTTGTTCCAAATTGACAGGTACCTATTTTTCTTCCTTGGACAGCAGGCCCAGGATATGAAAGCTCTCTCCTGTTGGCAGCTGCATCCAACAAGGCCTAAAATGAACATGCAATGGCCTTACTTGTCTTAAAATTTCCTGCAGTGTGGGGAGACGAAGAACAGTTACCTGAAAGTGTAAAAGCAACAAAGGCCCACCTTTTCTCAAAACTAAAATCCAAATGCTTTGAAAAGTAAAAGTATTTTTATAACTCATTTGGCAACACACACTGGTCTGACCCAAATCTAAAAGTATTTTCATAATTCCTTATAACTCATTTGATGGCAAAGAAAGCCTCAACTGAATCGATATAAGAATATTTACAGTCCTTACTCCACTGAGTGTGACTGTTCATTTGTTTCATTGCAGAAATAACCATGTGGATTACAGAGTGCTATCTCAGACAATGCTGGGGTGTTATAAAACAGATTACATATATATGAAAGGTATCACCTTTCTAAAATCTGAAAAATTGTACATCCTAACGCACATCTGTAACCAGAGGTTTTGGGTAAGGCATTACAGATCCACCGCTGTCATTAACATTTATAGCTGACCATGTAAAAGCACAAGTCAGAACACGACACTGATCTGCTAGATTTTCTCCAACAGCTTCCTGTGTCACTCGGACTAAAAGCCAAACTCTTTACAACTGCCTACGAGATTGCTGCTCAAAGAGAACCACAACACTGACGTCAGCGGTAATCTGTCAGATATGCGGAACTGTAGGACCGGTTCCCTTCTATGAATCAGAAACCGCTCTGTCACAAGCCCCCCAGCTGATGTGCACACCCGTGATTTGGAAGCACTGACCCCCAAGATCCTAGAGGACCTGTCCTTACCTTGCGGGGTTCACCTCCTACTTCTCTCCCCTCACCTGCTCCTCTCCGGTCTCTGGTTCCCTTGCCATTTATCAAACAGACAAGAAACACTTCCAGCTAGCTGCTTCCTCGGACTGAAACGTTCTCCCTGCAGGGATCTCTCCTGACTTGCTCCCTCACCTGTTTCAGTTCTTTACTCAGAAGTCCTCTTCTAAATGAGGCCTTCTCTGTCACTCTACCTAAAATGTTCAAAATCCCCTGGCAATTCATATTCTTCTGTTTTCATTAGTTGTCATAGTTTTTCTTTTTAGGACCTATCACTATCTAAAATATGAACATTTTACCAAATTATGTAGGGTTTTGTTCATCTCTTCCCATTAAATGTAAGCTTCATGAGGGCCAAGATTCTTCTGTTTTTCTTTTTTTTTTTTTTTAA
>LNAC01000122.1:329908-364065 GCA_002007465.1 Ailurus styani
TTTGACAGAGAGAGAGAGATCACAAGTAGGCAGAGGCAGGCAGGGAGAGGAGGAAGCAGGCTCCCTGCTGAGCAGAGAGCCCGACGCGGGGCTCGATCCCAGGACGACGTGTTAAAAACAAAAGCACTTTCATTTAAAAATGTCCTTGATGAAGCAGTTTAAAAATCTTAATTTTATTAATTTTATTAAATCCTGACGCTTGAGTACGCGCCTTTTTAATATTCTGTGTGATAAAATGGGAAGTGTGCATAAGGCATATCTACAGTATGATGTTATCTTGGGAAAAAAACATGTGCCATCATTCATGTTGTGAGCTGGACCAGCTGCAATCTGCACAAACACCATTTCCGCGGCAAGAATGACCGACATACTATGGCTCTTCAGAGTTGGATAGCTGGTAGATATTCTCCTGAAAATGAACAAAGTTACCTACCTTGTCACTTCAAGGACAATAACTGACAATATTTATTGCCAGCCATAAATCCAAGCTTTCAAGTGAACATTAGAATTTGGAGAAAACTGTATCCACTATCATGAGCTTGACAGTTTATTAATATTTAAAGACTTTTCTGATAAGATAGTGAAATTAAAGAATGTAATTAATTAATACTCTGTATAGTGAAATGTGCTAACATCTGTAAGAGCCGCATAACTCAATGGGCTAATATTTTTGAAATGACAAAGGCATTATAACACAAAATCGTGCATGGGTCAAAGACCTGGTCAAAGTACAAGGTAGACCAATGGATTTTAAGGTAACAGCATGAAATGTTCACTGATATGGTTTCAGAGTCGACATTGCAACTGACCTTGAAGAAAATACCACCTGTCAAGTTTTAGTGTAGTATCAAAGCATAAACATAACAATTTTAAAAGATTACTAAAATACTTCCCTCTTTTCCAACTGTATACTTATATAAGGCCAAATTTTCTTCATACCCTCCAATCAAAACAATAAATCACAACAAAGGATTGCATATGTGAGTTTTCTTATTTTAAGCTACACATTAAAGAGCATGTAAAAATATAAAAGAATGCCACTCTTCTACTTTAAAAAGTTATTTTCATAAAAAATGTTACTTATGCTAACATGGAACAGGTTTATTATCAGTTTTAAATCAATTGATAATTTTTTTGTTTCTCAATTTTATTTTCAAATACAGTAAAGAACAATATATATAACACACATAAACAAGTGCTTTTTAGGTTCCTCAATAATAAGAGGGTAAATGGTTCCTGAGATTAAAATGTTTGAGAACCACTGGCCTAAGACAATAACTACTAGAGAGCATAAATTTTGTTGTACTGAACACTTAAGACGTGATCGGTGCTTGTTAAATGCTTTGACACTTATTTTGCTTATGCCTCAAAAACAACTTTATGAAGTATTGTTTCTATCACCATTTTATAGTTAGAAAAGCAGTACCTGAGAGAAATGAGGGCATTTGCTTAAAGTTGCAAGTAGAACCAGCGCTTGAGCTGGGATTATCTGACTCTGGATCGTATGCTCCTAGCCACTACTGTTACTATAATAGACTCATGCTATGTTAGAAACAAGACCAGCGCAAAGCCAGGTGACTGCACTTAAAAATATCAAGACAAGGAGCCAAAAAAAAAAGTGCAATGCATTGGGGATTGAAGGGAGACAATCTAAGGAGGTTCATGGGGCAGAAGAAAAGCCAGAACAATTTCTCTGAGGCAGAAGGCAAATGTTTCAGGAACTATTTCAAGTGTAGCCTACAAGGTTACAACAGCTATCACAAGCTGAGGAATGAACAATAAAAACGCTGAGATGTCTATTTAGCTTCAAGACCAGCTTCCAAGGGTAATAAATCCCTTATGGTCAGATTCATTCCTGACGCATTAAAGTCCTCTTACGCTGTGGGTTTCCCTGCAGCTCAAGCTTGAGTATAAGCTTCAGTGAAATGTTAACGATGTTCTTTGGTTGCCACAACCAAAGAGAGTTTCCATCTATCAACTTTGGTTTCCATCTATCAAAGAGAGTTAAACCAGGGCTCTTGGCTGGCTCAGGAGGTAGAGCATGGGACTCTTGATCTCAGAGTTATAGGTTCAAGACCCATGTTGGGTGTGGAGATTAATTAAAAATAATATCTTTAAAAAAAAAAGAGTTAAATCTGTCAACTCCAAGAAGTGCCTCCTCTCAGGCCTACAGTACAGTGATACCCTAAAGTTCCATTATCTTGGCTGGATTAGTGACAAAAAGGGCACCTAATGTCTATATTTTATGAAGGAGTCCTATAAGGTCAAGAACAGTAATTCTTTCCCAGCTTTGAATTTTCCTAAGCTAAAAATTCTGCTAGGATATGCAGATATACTTTCTACAATCTTGAAATGTATACTTACTGTAATATTTAAACCATGAATCACTTTTGCCAGGGATGATTAAAAAATGAGTGATCTAGGATTGGACAGGAAAACACAAGATGAAGTGGGCGGTGGTAGAGCAGTAGTCATGGTTTAGCAATCCACACTCAGACCAATAGTGGGAGTGAGGACAAAGAAAACAGAGTGAAAGCTTGGACCTGTTCTCCTCGCTCTATTGGGAGGGAGGTCATAAAGTCAGGTTAGAGTGTTTGTCTATGCATTAACGTGTTCCGTGTTGAGACCAGAATGACACTATAGAGCCCTATCAGAGAGAAGGTTTGCAAAATTCTGACTCGGCTATGCATATCGAACACCTGACATAGAAAAGCAGAACCTCTCAGGATGCACAATACGTACAACAATGGGAAAAAATGAACTTGCAAGCATATTCTCTCTACATTTTGGGAGATCCTGAAATGTTCCTAGGATATAAGTATATAATAATAACTGACACTCTCTTTCTCTAGTCTTGTCTTCATTTTATTTCAGGGACTATAAAAAGAACATTAAGAGGGCTTCCATAGCTTCACTAGTGATCTAGGATTATCCTGACACTGGAACCCTTCAGTTCCTCAATCACAAATTCTTGTACGTGGGACCATCAGATAAAAGTCTAAGGTCAGAAAAACACTACTGGAAAACAGTGATTATGGCTCACTGGTATTTTCCAGAGTTGAGTGGGATGCTGTCCATGATCATGCGTCCTTCTACCACAGCCCGTGCTTCAACATATGGTGTACAGAATTGTAGTGATTCAACATTTTGCTGGATCATAAAACAGAAAATATGTATATGAAACACAGTTATTAGTATTTTAGATTCCACAGAGCACTGCGGTCCTGCTGCATGACAGCAATGGGCCAACTTAGGCTCCTCAAAGCCCAGTCCCAAAACACAACTATCTTAGCAAGGTCAGAAACCAGGAGCAGAAGCTGACAATATATCCACCAGTGTCTGGAAAATTGATGATTGAAATAAAGTTGCAGGATATTCCTCTATAAATATCTCAAACACTCAAAAGAACCAGGATGCTGGGCTCTTCACCCTTGGTAATCAGGAAGAGGAGGAACAGATACACTGTCTGCCAGGCAGGTGTTCAGTTTCAGAAGGGACAATGAGGACCTGCCCCACTGTGCTACCAGCTCTGGCAGTACTGGTTACAAGAGTGGGCTCTGGTTGCTTGGAAACCTGCCTCTTCTACTAGTGCTTACTAATTGTGGGTCTCACCCTGGGTGGATGAATAGTAGCTGTTATTATTAGCAATAAACTTGTAACCTGATGCCTGAGGTAACTGACTTTAGGAAATTTCTAGGGAAAGCAATGTGGATGTCGTGAGTAAGATTTTCAAAGACGGTCTTCAAAACGTGTAAGATGCCATAACGGAAGCTGCTACACAACAGCACTCCTTTCTGTCACTCTGCCATGAGCATTTCCGAAGTTACTGAGCATCTTCTGTAGCATAAGGAGCAAAGAGTTTAACAGAAAGTGACTCCCTGATTTGGAGTCAAAGTTGTCTAATTCAATTCCAGCCAACATTTATCTGTTAAGATTTCAACCCCCATGCAATTACATACATGACAATATATGACATATATGCCAATATACGTGTACATAATGACGATAACATACAAGTACATAAAATCAAGCACGGGCACAGAGGAAAACCAGGTTAAAGCTGTACGGAGAAACGTCTGAGTTTAAGCAATCGAGGGGATCCCTTATTCAAACACAGCTAGAACTCAGTGAATTCCTACCAGCTCTGATGGGAAGTGAGGACTGCGACCACGTAAACTGAATCCCTGGAAGTCCCTCAAGATACCATGCTTTAACCGCCTTATGTAGAAAAACATCATTTGTTTTTTCTCCTCACTTCTCCGTCAGGACTCAGAAAGAATACTGTGCCAATGCCCAACACACTTCACACATGAAATGCTACAGCCCAATAGTTTTACCAAAATGAAAAGCCAGATAATCAGTTTATTTTAAAATATCTAAATAGTCTTCCTCTGTTTGACCCCAGACCTTAGGCAGCCTTCTAATAAGCAGTATTATTTGTTACTCAAAAAGCAGACTGAATGATTTATGTCATGCAGCTGTGAAGAAGCATTTTGTTTGAAATACTGTCTGCATGCTTTACTGCACTAACACTGTTAGAATGCCCTCAAGGATGCTGAATACTATGGATTGGAAAAGAAAAGGTCATTGTCACTGGAAAGTGAAAAAAGACTTATCTGATTCAAACCAACATCAAGCACAGAGAAATGACAGCAGTGGAAAAACATTTTCATGTGCCTTTATCAGTCTGTAAGAGAGAATTATTTATCTATAATAAGACTTAAAATTCTTGTAATATATCAGAAAATAAGTGAATTTTTACACTTCACAAATGACAGATCAAATCCTGTTTTCTCATAATTTTAAAATATTTGGTGTACCTTTGAAAGTCACTGTAAATATGCTGTTAGTAAATATTTTCCCAACAGCAACGAAATGTTAAAAAATAAAGGTAAAGTAATATAATTTCATTCATATCATTAATACATACACACATGTGAGACCAGATTCTTTCATGCATATATTATATATACGTAAAACAGATGATTTCAGAAAATTTGAGTTCTCAGTATAAAACATGTGCCTGTAATTTTAAGGAAAATTCTCTTGATTTTCTATGTAAAGAGGCCATAAAAAAGTGGTAAAAATGACAGATTGACACAAGCTAACCTGCCCACTGGGCATTAACTGTTCTAACCTGCATCATAGATAAGGAAGATAATTTCTGCATTTTACTGGTAAATGTAGTGTTTTCTGAAAACACAAGAAGTTCTAAGAAAACTCCTGGTGGCAAACAAAAGCGTATTATTAAACTCACCATTTTATTCCTCTACTGCTCAGCAGTAAAATGCTGATAGAATCAGAAGCAAGATAAACTAATAACTGAAAAAATATATATGTTTTTAGTATAAATACAAGTCTTTCCTCTAAAAGAAAAGGTTGGGAGCCAGGGGAAATGGTTCTTTTTTCATCTATTTGAGAATCCAATTTTCATTTCTGTGAATTTTTTTCTCAATATTTTTTTTATTTTGAAAATATCTAATGCTACCAAAAATTGATAGAATAGTACCTTCTTTGGGGCATCTTTCATCTAAATTCACTAACTGCTAACCCATTTGCCCATTTGTTACTTCCTCCCTGTTCTCTCTATATATCCCCAAAACAATTTCAAAGTAAAACGTCACTCATAAATAGTTCAGCATGTATATTCTGAAAATAAAAACATTCTCCTACACACACACACACAATACTGTTATCACACCCAAGAAATTAACCCTCTGAAAGCCAGGAAAAAAACAATCATCCCTATTTATCTGGTCCATGAAACTTTTTTATTTGTGTATATATAAGTCATTTTACGAATAATTTACTAATTCAAGACTAAAAGAATAGTGGGAAACAACATATTAGAAATTTAATGAAAATTTAAACATGCAAACCCAAATTTTATTCCATATTTTTCTGTTTTGAACACACCTCAAGCAGACATCACTGCTGAATGCAACTGCTCTCCGACAGTCATTCATGAACCTACATAACCATGTTATAAATACAGAGTCCTGGTCTCAAGTACATCTCTAACAGAATTTGGCTTATCATTGAGCTGGTTCTTTTTCTTGCACTTGCATTGTCAAAATGCAGTATTTCATATTCTAAGAACATCTTCTTAATGTTCTAGCTTATAACTATTTCTGGTTTTTCCTCTTGCACTTATCATCTTATAAAAACATAACACTTTTGAAAACTCAGATGGCTTATGATTTTGTCGAAGAGAGGAGAGTCATCTACTTTGCTCCGTAATTGCAAAACTTTTTAGATTTATAAAAACTAATTAAAATGACCAATCCAATCAATCTGTCATTTCTACATCATCTATTTCCTTCCTGTCACTTCTGCACACACACCTATCTTAGGCATCTGTCCACTTAAGAACTGTATCAAGTATATTTTGGTAAACAAGTCTCAGGAATGATGAAAAAATAATGTCCACTGTCCTATTAGCAAAATGGGATAGGCCAGATTCTCGCGACAAAATATGATGCAATGAAATTCTTCCTGTTGAATGACTAACTGGATACAAATATCTTATTTCCTTTTCTTTAGACACATACTGTTCCTCATCATTCTTGAGTTTGAAAAAATTCACCTAACATATTAGTTGGCAACTTTTTTCTAAAAGGAGCCAAGTATTTTCGGCTTTGCAAGCCAAACCACCTCTGTCTCAACTCTGTAACTCTGCCTGTAGAGTGGGAAAGTAGCCCCAGACAGTATGTAAACAAATGGGCATGGCTTTCCCAATAAAAATTTATGTATGAAAGCAGGTGGTAAGCTGCCTTGCTGACCCTGGATATCATCACTGGATAACTGATATTCTGATATTTCTTCTGTATGATAAATTTAACCATTATCATTACAGTTCAGAATACTGCTACCGGTTCATCTTCCTTCCAATTTATCTATTGTGAAATATCTTCCTCTGTCAAAATATTTTCCTTTGCCCTTAGGGGCAGGAAATAAAAAGTTCTAAATTTCTAATTGTGTTCAATGAAGTGTGTTCAATGAAGTATATTCAATGAAAAAAATCTTTAGGGGGATTTACACATTCTTTATTGTGGGGGGTACACAATGAAAAAGTCATTGGGGTGTATTCAATGAAATTTTAACAAAACACAACTACAAAGACAGTATCTCCAACTTCTTTTGCACCTTCCTAAAAGATGATGCAACGCTTTGGGCAGCAAAGTAAGAAAACTAGACAATGACAAAATAGTGAGCATTTATTCCACAACCACAGTGCTCTCCTGTTTTCTTATTATTTTAGGGGTTTTTTTTAGCATAATTGAGAGTAACTAATAAGTAAGGATGAAAAATTCCTAGAATGACAAAGTGGCAAAATGTTTCAAGATGCAGGAAAAATACGATCATAAAAATCCCTTAATGTACCTGAGATTTATAAAGAAACCCCACATGGTAATTGCAAGATACTGCTCTATTTCTTTTAAAGGTAAACTTTTCTTGGTTCTTTAGAAAACCACCAGCAAATAGTTAGATTTTCTCAAAAAAGAAACTCAAAAATTAATATTAAATAAAAAGGACCCTAGTGGTATATCAAGATTTAAATATATCATCAAATTTACAGAAAAATGGCCTTTTTTTGTTTTTTGATACAAGATCCAATCAAGGTTCACCCATCACACTTGGTTGCCATGTCTTCTCAGGACTCTTAGGCAAGAACATTTCTTGCTCTCTACCTTTTTAAAGAATCTTTCGTGACAATGACATTTGTAAAAAGGCTGTACCACTTGTCTTGTAGAATGTCCACAGTCTGTATTTCCGTGATGATTTCCCTATGACTCAGAGCAGGGCCTGTTACCTAACTCCCAAATCCCTTGTTCAAAAAGTATTAAGAATTTCAAGATGGCAACAGCAGAGCATTAAACTAAAAGCAAGGTCCTTCTGAGCACGGAGCCATGTGCGACAGCACAGGTCAATCAAACCCACGAAGGCAGCCAGAATCCAGGGTAGGCATTTCTGCAAGCCTACTACTGCAGAGATGATGATTCATGCTCCCCCACTGCATCACATTAGGTGATACAGCCATTTTGTAAATATTAATTCCAGGCTTCAACTACATCTCTAATCAGTTCGAGTTAACATTACTTTTGGTTCTTTTTCTTACACTGGCATTTGTCAAAATGCAATAAAGATTCTAGATTTCAAATACAGCTGATAAATTCTAGCTTGTGTGAAATGTTGTAAATGATGCACAATAAGTTTAAATTGTTCTCAGCATACTACCTCTTACCCCTCCCTACTGACTAGAATAATAATAAATTCGTAAACTATAATAAAATGGTTTCAAAATATCCTGGAAGTTAAAATGATAGCCAAACTTCTAGTGACTCAAAGGAAGAAAATCTGTATCACTTTCAATCGGATAAAATCTCATTCACCTCCCCATCAAACACGTAGCAAGGATGAGACCTAGGGCTAAATTAGAAATAAATGTTCCTATACTTGAGAATTCCACAGTTAAGGCCTGAAAAAAGATATTAAATAATCACAATGCAGTGTGAGAAATGTTACCATAGAGTTGCTAACGGATACCAGGAAAGCCAGTTTCAAGCCCAGACTTTGCCATTTACTAAATGTTATGAACACTCAATATATTTTACATAAGATTCAGTGGGGTTACAATGAAAGTGGAAGAGCTTTGGAAACAAAAAATATGAGAGGTATTCTCATCATCAACCATAATAACTTGTTCNAAATATGAGAGGTATTCTCATCATCAACCATAATAACTTGTTCTTTTTTTAAGATTTTACTTATTTATTAGAGAGAGAGAGAGAGAGAGAGAGAGAGAGAGAGAGAGAGAATGAGTGAAGGGAAGGGCAGAGGGAGAAGAAGATGCCCCACGGAGCAGAGAGACCAACACAGGACCCCGTCCCAGCACCATGAGATCATGACCTGAGCCGAAGGCAGACATTTAACCGACTGAGCCCCCCAGGCGCCTCAATAACTTCTTCCTGATACACAGAGTAATTACCTCATCTGATGAAATACTCCTGAGCAATGGGAGGTGTTCTGGATAATAGGCTAAGTATTTATTTTAAAAGAAGGCAAGACCAACCTAATGTCACTCAAGCTAAAATCACAGTCCTCTGCATTCTTCTTTCTCTACAGTCAGCCCAGGAAACAAGCCGACTGGCAGGCGCGGGTCACCTGTACCCCACGGGGTACGAAGCAATATGTACGCTGTACACAGGGTTAAAAAAGACACCTTTTTTTAAAAGTAATTTTATGCCAAGATTTATAATTTTGGAATTTTTGTATTCCCAGAGGATTCCTGCTCTTCCCTGGGGAAAAGGGAGGTTACGAAAGCCCTAAGAATAGAAATGCTTCTGTACAAAAACATAACTGGGACCACTGGCACTTTTATGTTATTAGGATATTATTCTTGCTGTCAAGTCTAAGTGAACCAGAAAAGCTAGTGCTCTGAGGAAAAGACAGGCTAGTGACACTGACCAACACCACCTCTGCTACCTTCAGTGCACCAAGGGAGCAGGAGGACCCAACAGCAAGATTTAGAAGGGAAAAAAAAGGCTTTCGCCTTAGGAATCCATGTTTGTTTCGTTTGCTTATTTACTTGAAACAAACAAAAACCCTCACAAACCCCCACAGTTCAATATCTTGCTGCATGCAACTGCCCTCGATCAGGTTTATAAACACTGCATTTAGTCCCACTTCTCTGGGATTTTGAGTTCCTAGAACATAAAATACCTGATGTTCTGTTTCTGCTGGTGAAATTTTACAGTATTTATTATGACTTTAGGACTGTTTTCAAATGGGAGCATGATTTTTTTAAAAAGCATGCATAATTAAGCTTATAATGCATTTGGAAGTACAAATGA
Source organism: Ailurus styani (assembly GCA_002007465.1). NCBI lineage: Eukaryota > Metazoa > Chordata > Mammalia > Carnivora > Ailuridae > Ailurus > Ailurus styani. Next base: position 339,763 of record LNAC01000122.1, read on the forward strand.
TTAGGAAAAAAAGACATTCTGATGAGGTATTCACCTGGTTTTTATGGTGATTAGGATGCTATGTTTTTCCTCAACCACATCTAATGAATCAGCCACAATTTGCAGTCATCTAAAAGGCATAAGATGTACTAAGAAAATGACTTTTAAGAAAGACAAATTGTTGTGAACAAATGAACCTGAACCTTGATATTTTTTATACACTGACACTCCTTGACTTAAGATGGTTCAACTTAAAACTTTTCAACTTCATGATGGAAAAGCAATACGCCTTCAGTAGAACCATACTTTCCGTTTTGAATTTGGATCTTTTCCTGGGCCAGCCAGCGATCACGAAGGGCAAAGAATCGATATGCTTACAGCCCTTCTGTTTCTCACTTTCAGTACAGGATTCAATAAAGTACAATAAAGTACAGGTGATACTCAATACTTTACTATAAAACAGGCTGTGTTAGAGGATTCTACCTAACTGTAAGTGAATCTAAGTGTTCTGAGCACATTTAAGATTAAGCTGGTTAGGTGTATTAAATGAATTTTCAACCTCTGCTATTTTCAACTTGTGACAGGTTTACTGGGAACATGTTTACTGGGAACATAATCTCATCATAAGTCGAGGAAGATCTGGATAAGAAATACCTGTGGTGTGGGGCACCTGGGTGGCTCAGTGAGTTAAAGCCTCTGCCTTCGGCTCAGGTCATGATCTCAGGGTCCTGGGATTGAGCCCCGCATCGGGCTCTCTGCTCAGCGGGGAGCCTGTTTCCTCCTCTCTCTCTGCCTGCTTCTCTGCCTACTTGTGATCTCTCTCTATCAAATAAATAAATAAAAATATTTAAAGAAACACCTGCAATGCAACTATCACTCATGCAATGGTTTGTAATCATGTAAATTTGGAAGGAAAACCACAAAGACATTTTGCCACTAACCAGTAAATGCATTTTAGCAAGGAACAATAAAGAAGCTCAACCTCAAACTAATTTACCAATTTTTAAACTACTTAATGTTTCCATAAAGATAAGTTTAAGAATCACTTTGAATGTAGAATTTGGCCAAATTTTGTTTTGGGTAGAGTTGAAGCCACATGTGGCAAAAGGAGGAAACCAAATAAGAGAAAGGTGCCCTCATCAAATGATACCCTTTAATGTGCTCAACCATCTACTTATATGCAGCTGATTGAGGAAGCTAATCTGGCTCTTTAACTTCAAGTTGGAAAAGAATTTTAATAGTTTGGTCTTTGTTCATTACTTATAATAATAACATCTATGTAGACATGTTATTTTGCACAGTGCTCAATGATAGAGGCAAGAGTTTTGAGATCAACTGAAAAATTCATTGGGCATATATCCAGAAATTGGGCTAAAAAGAAGACAGGCAACATTGTGGATGGTTGTCAGCAGCAAGGCCACCAAGTGCCCCAGAAACCATTGGAGCTTTCACAGAGCCATTATCTTTCGTCACTGAAAGTATTCCTTTAACAACCATTTTTGAGAGAACAAAAGATGTTAACCTATGAATAAGTGACTTTCAGTTTTCCATACAGCAAAGCAGTCTAGCTTCTCACATGATGCACTATTGAAACTCTAAGTGAAGGACAGAAACAATGCCCAAGCTCTTCAGCATCCCTCCTGAGGACTGCCTGAACACATCTTACAAAGCAATAAAAAAATAAAAAAATTCATCCCATTTGAACACACGTATATGAATCTGAACACTCTTTCATTCAGTGCAGTTTTCCAAAGGGGACAATGCATCAGCATTTTGTCCATTAACTAAAGAAAGCAATAGTAAGTATTTCTTTTCTAATACGGAAGAACGTTAAAAATGGAAAATTATGGAGAATATAAAAATTCCCTAATTTTTTTTAAGATTTTATTTATTTATTTGACACAGAGAGAGAGAGAGAGATCACGAGTAGGCAGAGAGGCAGGCAGAGAGAGCCCGATGCGGGGCTTGATCCCAGGACCCTAAGATCATGACCTGTGCCAAAGGCAGAGACTTAACCCACTGAGCCACCCAAGCGCCCAAAAATTCCCTAATTTTAAAGATAACATTTAGTTCAAAGAAATGTGTTTATGGTTATATCAGTTTATGACACAGTAATGTCCACCAGCGATCTCTAGCCCCACGCATTTATTCTCCTCTGCCCTTTGTGGCAAGCGTGAAAACAAGTATAAGGTTATGTTCCTTGCTGTAAGTCGCTTTTCCTGTAGGCAACAGCACATACCTTCACCTGATACTACGGTATCTCAGGAGTTTAAAATAGTTCTATACCAGGAAATTCTGTCTTAAGTTATCATTAAACATGTATTTTAAAAATACAGTGTTCTCTTACATCCCCTCCCATGAGATTCAGAAGTGTTTTACTTGGTTGAATTGGATTCAACTAAAGACTTCAGTATAAAAAAGCATTCCATCACCACCACCAGAAAGAGGTGGGAAAAAAAAAACTTAAAAAAATGTGAGCAAAGCTAGTCTCTGTTAGATGTCAGGAAAGTGATAAACTCTGGGGAGGCAGGATGAGTCAAGTCAGACTGGGAGGACCTGGGGGGCGGGGAGGGGTGTCTACCTAGGATGCTTAGTAATGTTCATTTCTTGACCAGCATACTAGTTACATAGGTGTGTTCATTTTGTGATAAATCATCAAGCTTAGGAATTCTGTATTTCACTTATTTGCTTACTTATTTGTATATTTTATTTAAATATGTCTGTGTATGTTGTACTTTTCTGTATGTTACACTTTAAAAATGAAAAAAAAATTCCTTGAGGAACAAATAAATAAGGCTCCTTACAACTCCATTGTTCTTACTATAACATCAGTGCTTCTATTGACCAAGTCTGAGGAGCATGCAATAATTTTCTCAAATAGTGCTTCTTATAGGCCAAAAAATCTCAGGGAGTTTCCACTCGTAAATTTAGCATTCCACAGTGTGAGGAAAGAAGAAGAAATAACTAAAATGTATGTAAGTCTAGAATCAAGCTTTAGAACTCATGCATTGAGAAGAAACAAGTCAATTGGACCAGCTGAAAAGGCAAATACTTTCCTTGACAATTACATGTGTCTGTAATTTCTAAAAACAATGGAAAAGACCCACAAGGACACATTTCAGTTTAAGCTATTTAAAGGTCTTCTGTTCTCAAATATGTACTATGAATCTAAACACAGGAGAAAAGAATTCTACTGCTTTTTTTTTTCATTTTCAGAATTTTTTTAGAATTCTAGGAAAAAAACCTGGTGTTTATGGAAAAACAAAAAACCAAAAAAACCCAACAGGCCCAAAATGGAGTCGCTTGTGCTAAGTCCACGTCACCAAACCAAGGTTTATTTTTTTTTTAAGATTTTATTTATTTATTTGACAGAGAGAGAGAGATCACAAGTAGGCAGAGAGGCAGGCAGAGAGAGAGGGGGAAGCAGGCTCCCTGCTGAGCAGAGAGCCTGATGCAGGGTTAGATCCCAGGACCCTGAGATCATTACCTGAGCCAAAGGCAGAGGCTTAACCCACTGAACCACGCAGGTGCCCAAAAATTCCCTAATTTTTAAGATAACTTTTAGTTCAAAGAAATATCATGATTATAGTTATATCAGTTTATGTCACAGAAATGTCCACCAGCAATCTCTAGCCCCAAGCATTTATTCTCCTCTGCCCTTAGTGGCAATGCCTAACCTAACATCAGTTTCAACCTTCCCCCGGAATGATATCTTGATGGGTTATCAGTCTGGCATTTCCTGGTCAGCAGTGCGAGGTAATCCATCTGAAAGCCCCTATGTCCCCCCAAAGAGAGGTGACCTTGCCCAAACAGTCCTCTTTTCCCCCCATCTAAGACTCCCTGTTCCTATCCCCTTCTGCCTTTAAAAATCTTCCCTCTCCTGCAGCCCTCTGAAGATCCTTTGTATTGCTAGATGGGATACTGATTCATGAATCTTTGAATAAAACCAAGTAGATCTTCATATTTATGCAGTTGAATTTTGTTTTCTTAACACCGGAAAGGGGTACATTTGAAAGTGCAATCTTCATTTTATCCAAGGAAAATCAAAGCACTTTAAAAATAAAATCTTGAGATCTCAGGATTCAGAGATGCCAGCAGATGAGTGAATCAGCACTGTGCGCTGGGTGTTCATCTGCTCCTCTGTGACGCTGCTCTGCCCGATGTTTCTCAAGAAGCTCCTTTGCTCAGAGACTAAGTTAGCTTAAATGCAATGCTCACATAAATTCAATGAAAATTACTGACTTTAAAGAGATGGTGTTTCATAAGCCCATTTAAAGCAGACCCTGTGCCAAGCAGCATGATGGAAATGATGGTAAAACGAAACTGAACACTACACCCTTGATACAGAAAAGGGCAAGCTAACAAAGGAACGGGTTCAATGTACAGCCTACCCACAAAACGCATTTATTATGCAAGCTTAGCAGCCAACACATACAGTAATTGCTTAAAAAAAGAAAACTTTAGTGATTCTTTCTTCGTATATAATAGATTCCTTCTTCCCAAACCTTCCTAAGAATGGTGAAAGAAATGACTACTTTCACAACCATCTAAAATATTTGGTTATAAGCTTCAATTTAATTTTTCAAAAAGTATGACTTCATTTACAAAGAAAGCTCCTTTTACTGTTCTTATTCCATAATATGCTTTGGACTCAATTGTTTGACCACTTTTACGATGAGACCAAGAAAAATCAGGCCTACGGAATGCTATACACCTAAACCTAATTAGCTCTAAATTTTACTGGATATACTTACCTGTCTTATTCTTTTATGAATATAGCTCTTTTCATTAAAATTATGGTCAGGATTTCAGAAAATAAAAACATATAAAACTTCCCTTAGCGACCTCAACATAATTTCAATATAATTCCCTTCCCTAACAACGATGTTAAAGTAAACAGTAGCCATGTAAAACACTGTTAATTAAATGTGAAATATACAGGGGTAAAAAGAAAGCCTAATGTAATCCATATTATGATTGGGTGGATTCCTGTTGTCCTTCATTACTGTTTCACCTACTAAATCTCATTCTTGATCAGAAATTCTAAACTATATTCCAAGTATACCTTCCTGATTTTAAACAAACAACAGAACAATTATTTTAGAACAATTACTAATGGCCAGGTCCTTATAAGTATCAGTCTTTTAAACGTTTAGGGGCTACACATAAAAACTACATTTCATTAACCATATATATTCTTTTTTTAAAGATTTTATTTATTTATTTGAAAGAGAGAGCACCAGAAGAGAGGAGGGGGAGAGGGAGAAATAGGCTCTCTGCTGAGCAGGGAACCCATTGCAGGGCTTGACCCCAGGACCCTGGGATCATGACCTGAGCCTAAGGCAGACGCTTAACAACTGAGCCACCCAGGCATCCCAATCATGTATGTTCTTTAAAAATGTCCTTTAAAAATTAAAGGCAAATAGAGTGAATGAATGAAGGCAGTCTTTTGTATTACACAAATCCCAGTGTTCCCAAAATAGCCTTAAAATCTTCAACAAAGATTTTTAGCTGCTGTAATAGAAATGAACGCCTTTCAAAATGTTAAATTGAAGCTCATCAATTTTGTAGTCAAGCTTTCTGTAAACCTAAACTCTAACACTTAAATAGATGTTCCTTCTTGTATTACTGCCGAATTTCCTGAGGCTAAGGAAAAACAGAGGAAACAGGTTGGCAAGCGCCATCTCGTGGGCTCCCTAGGAAACTATATTCATCAGTACAGTTCCAGAAGCAAATTTTTTCATATTTTTCATATTCACTTACTCAATATTCTCTATATTCAAAATGTTACTTTAATTTAAATCAAAGTATTCACTAACTGTTAATTTTCGAGGGTCCAAATACCAATTAACTGTAATAAAATGTATTTGTGGATTTGGGGTAAGAGCTTTCTTCTAAAGCACTTGATATATTTATAGCCAAACCACCACATTTTATCTTTACAACATCCTCAGGAGTTAAGGCTGCAGAGATATATTACACAATAATGAAACTTGATAATCTATATACCAAAGGAATTAAAAAAGCACCTAGGCAATGGAGAAGTTAGAATGAGTTTTCTCATATTGTAGTGTAGTGAAGTCATAGAACATTGCCTCACAAAATTGAGGCCTTTTGTTATTAATAAGAGCTAAACCAAAAAAGTTAGCAAAAATTCAGTGGAACTAATAAATCTTTCTACTGTGTGTGTGTGTGTGTGTGTGTGTGTGTGTGTGTGTGCGCACGCATGTACGTGTGCCTTATAGGTAAAAGTTTACAAATTGAGTTAGAGGTTAAGGTTCACAGTATACGAAAAAACCAAAAAAAAAAAAAAAAAGAAAAAAAATGAAAGACAAATAGGAAAGGAAATGCCCCCAAAGTCATGTTTACATGATTCTCTTTAGACTTTAAAAATAGTATGATTTTATTATTTTATATATTACTAAAGAAGAAATATTAATACTCTACATTTTCAAGTAGTGTGGAGTTGCCTCACCACCAGCCTAAAGATGTGTTTTCTTTGCCTCCCAGTGTTTTTTTTTAAAGGCCCAAATTAAACACCAACATTTAAAATTAGGAAATTCCTCAATATCCTCTATTGTCTGCTACCTATGCCCATTGCAGGCATCTGAGTTGTGGGCCTTGGTTTACGTTTTTTCTTTCTGACTTCCTTAATTTTTCCTTCAGGATTTTTCCTGGTACTCTTTTTTTTGGGGTGGGGGGTGCATAATGACATTCAAGCTCATGCTATGGAGCAATGCTATCTGCTTGAGGACTCTCCCCTAATTTTCTAGATGAAAGGTGCTTAATTCCAGTTCTGCTGCTGGTTGATGAGGCAGCAATGCCTGGAGGTCTGCAGAATACCCATCTTTTTTTAACGACGTTCTGAGATGCAAAACTTTGAGAAGGGAAAAAGCTGCTTTTGCAAAGGGAAACTCAAGCCTTCTACCGGTGGCAAGAACTAGGGAGATCTGTGTTATGGTTCGACATTTTCTTTATGGGAGGGGGAAAAAGACTAAATACTTGGGGAAGATAGGGGAGAACATTACTTTGGTAAAGTCTGGGTTGATTTAAGATTGGATAGCATTTTTATTTTTTTTATTTTTTAAGATTTTATTTATTTATTTGACAGAGAGAGAGAGAGAGAGAGAGATCACAAGTAGGCAGAGAGGCAGGCAGAGAGAGGAGGAAGCAGGCTCTCTGCCGAGCAGAGAGCCCAATGCGGGCCTCGATCCCAGGACCCTGAGATCATGACCTGAACTGAAGGCAGAGGCTTTAACCCACTGAGCCACCCAGGCGCCCTTGGTAACATTTTTAATTTCTATAGCCTCCCATATCTGTTTTAATAAAATAAGCCCAGAGCATACCATTTTGCTAGTGTTGCTGATAATTTTTTTAATTTGAGTTTTGTAAGTGATTATTTATAAGGTAACCACCATAATATATTTAGTTGCCTTGTGGCAATATGATAGATAATATTTCTATAGAGGCTTTCTCAGGGGCTGTGAATCTTTTTATAATAAGGCACTAGAAAATAAAATGTGAAGCTTTATTAAACTTCCTCTCTGATTTGAATTCTTTAGAAAAGAGAAAGTATGTAAAGTGATAATAAATACACTGTTAAATATACCAGTTCAACAAGTTTGGGTTTTTTTGCAGGTTTTTTTTTTTTTTTGGTAATTAAGAAAAAGTTGAGATTTTTTGTAATTAGGAAAAGGCTGAGACAGATGTAACATACGGAAATAGATTTGAAATATAAAACATGAGAGTTTAAAGTGGCAGATTTCATTCACTTCAGTTTATATTACCATTTCTTTTTTTTTTTTTTTTTTTTAAAGATTTTATTTATTTATTTGACACAGAGAGAGAGATTACAAGTAGGCAGAGAGGCAGGCAGAGAGAGAGGAGAGAGGAGAAAGCAGGCTTCCCGCTGAGCAGAGAGCCCGATGTGGGCCTCGATCCCAGGACCCTGGGATCATGACCTGAGCCGAAGGCAGTGGCTTTAACCCACTGAGCCACCCAGGCGCCCTATATTACCATTTCTAAGTCTGCCTTAAAATCAAAATTTTTAAAAAGCACTACTTGATGGTATTTATTATTAAAATCTGCTGCATTTTCTCAATTAAAAAAATTTAGATGTAATTTACCTACTATAAGTTCTTAGTCTCTTAATCTAGGAATTGTTACTTAAATGCAGTTTAAATATATTTTCATAAGCCTTCTGTTTAAATTTTAAAATAAACATATCAACTTATAAAAAATTATACCTTGCCATCTAATTATAGCAGCTAAAAATATATAGTAAGCAACATATTAAAACTGCGTACTTACTTTAAATGTAATTTTACTAGTGAAAAAACTACCTTGAAATGTTCTTTTGCAAACTCTGTAATATTAATACACTTAAACATACCTTAATTTTCCTTCTTCCCTTGATAACAGAAAATAGCCTATTATAAGCTGAAAATATTGGATATTTTCTATTGAGACTTTCATCAACTTTTCATTAAGTCAAAATTATTTCTAAAAATTGTTTTCCAATTTTCAAATGCCTGTTTTCCTAACATCAATTATTATACTTGAAAAACAAGATGAAAGGGAAAAAGTTTTGATTAGAAGACTGAAATCAGAAGGCATCTTGAGCTGAATGAGGTCTCGCTCTAATCCTGAGACCTGTGTGCAGAGGAATTGAGGGACAATAAAAGAGAGAGAGAGCAAGAGCTCCTCTGTCTGGAGAGACCGAGAACAGCAGGGGAGGGCGTGGCACAAGAAAGAGGCTTGGGTCCCTCCAGAGAACTGCAGAGCCATCTGTCTAAAAAATTCTGGGTGACAGGCCTCTAAGTATTCTGCAAGTCTCTCTACTGTATAGCGATGTCTGTTTCCTTCTTTCTATTACTTTATGATTAATCCTTCTTGTTCTTTTTTCTTGTTCTTTTGAAATAACTTATCCATTTAATTTCAACTAAAAAAAGTGAACAGACAAGCTGAGAATCATTTCTCATTCAAGGAAAATAACTGAAAGTATCTGGTCAACTTCTAAATATTGTGATGGGTTAAAAAAAAGTGAATTGTTTTTGTGGCTCTTATGTTTAACTATATATTTTAGACACATATATAATGAGCATCCTCACAACATCCAAACCTAAGAATATTAACAAATGCCATCCGAAGACTTAAATAGGCTGTATCACCAAAAACAAATCATAGGAGTGGCAAAGTCAATTTTATCCACTTTTTTTCACAATTAAGTAAAATATTACTAGCAATATGAAATGTACCATAAACCACTGACTTCATCACATTCTGAAAAACAATCACTAGCATGAGCTTTTCTTTATTCCATTGCTTTGTGCCTTCTATTCAGCAACTTAAAGACACTTCATGAGCCATTTTTTAAACAGAGGACTAATATGCAAACGTCCTATGGGACCTGGCTAACCCACCAAGGTCTAAAAGGGAGGCTGGAACAAAGAAGGGGATCCCTTCACCACCTCCTTGCTAATAGCCTGAAAATATCTAAATGAAGAGAGACGAGATATCAAACCAGAGGTATCCAACATTCCCCCTCACACTTAGTCTGGTCTGTCCAGAAGGAGGTTTGGTTTCCAGTTGAATACTGGACACCCAGCAACTTTAAAAGGACCAACAATGAACCTGGATTAACAAGCCCCGTGTTTGCAGATCCTGTTTAGTGTTACTTCTCCTCTGCTTTGAAAGTTGGAAGAAGGATGAAGAGAACTTTTTTTTTTTTTTACAGAATGTAAAACAGTATAAATCCAACCAGAATTTCACGAAAATCTTTTTTAAAAAGTTAGGCTGACAAAAGCAACTAATCCCTAAGCAAATGACATGTCCTGCCCTTGACACGTAACACTATTTCAGGAATATATATATACACATATTTCTTCCTTTAAAGTCTGAAGATAATTAGACAACAAAAACGATATAATGGAGATTTTGAGATATGTTTACTACTGCTAACTTGATCGACACACTGTAAAGTTATAGGAAAAATTAATGAGTGCCCTATGTTTCTACCCTGAAAAATGTTAAACTACAGAGGTACTGGGGCGCCTGGCTGGCTCAGTAGGTAGAACATGCAACTCTTGAAGTCTGCACAGGTTGTGGTTTCAGGCCCCACAGTGGCTGTAGAGATCACTTAAAAATAAAATCTTCTAAAAAAATAAAAAATAAACTACAGAAGTACCATGATTTAAGAACTATTTTATTCACTTAACTATTTTTGGAGCACCTACTACGTGTGAAGCACTGTGCTAAGCACTGTGGGTACAAAGTGGGAAAGAATGGATCTTATCTTACAGACACCATCAGCCTAGAAAGATAGAAGGATACATAACTACTGTGAAAGGAACACACTGGCCAGTGTCACAGGAGATATGCAGATAAAATGGTAAGGAATTCAGAAGACCAGGGATTCCTTGGGAATGGGTGGCAGGGGCAGGGGGTCCCAACTGCAGTACTGAAGGAAGGGTGGAGTGAGCACTGGAAATTCAGACAAGGGAAGAGACATGGAAGCTAGAGCAAAGCAGAATGGGCACGAGCTGGCAGCTGCCTGGGTACAGAGGCAAGGGAGGGAGGACGGAAGAAGCAAGCTAAGGCTCTGGCGCTGGGAATGCGCCGTCTGGAGCGCACAGGAAATCCCGCCGGAGACCTGGAGGGGGTGCCAGGGCAGGGCTGGAGACCGAGACGCGGGAACCACCCGCCCTTCCCGCCCGGAGCGCACTGTTGAAGCCTGAAGAGACTCCCCAGTGAGAAAGGGAGGCCAGTTCTGGCAAAGCAGATATTGCAGGCAGCAAACAGAGGAAACTGAGGAAGAGTAAAAAGGAAGAGTAAAAGGGAAGAAAAGGAGAAGCAGAACACAGTGTCTTGAAAGACAAGAGGAAAAAAGTTTCAAGAAGAGGCAGTCAAAAACCGTAGAGTTCAGAAAGATCAACTATGAGGACTGAGGGGAAGCCACGGATTAGTGGCCACTCTGAGAAAAGCACTTGACGCCAGACAGAAACCGAACGCGAGGCAGCAGCTGGGACAGGAGGCTGTCCTTGACCAACCCTGAGTCAGGCTCCTCCAAGCCCTCTTCTTGACTAGCCTCAGCCTTGTGCCCAGGCCGCGCCAGGCCTGCAAAGCCATTTGAGCAAGAAATCTGCTAAGTCAGTTTAGAGAGAGTCCTCCTACCTTTGACATCTGATGAAATTCCTCACCCTGACCCCTGATGTCTCACCACCCCCGTCTGCCCTCCCCAAGAATCCTATTGCATCAGTTTAGCAAGAATTCCCCCTACCTTGTCTCCTCTTCGTCATTTTCCATCCCCTAACACCCCTGGAACCTGCTCCTGGGCTACAAATCCCACCCCGTTCCCAATTCAGAGGTAAGCCCCATCTCTTGACACCTACCGAGATAGTCCTGAATAAAGCCTTCCTTTAAACAAGTGTCAGAAATTTTTTTGCCGTCAGAGTTGCCCACCTTTCTTTTCGCTAGGGCTGAGTGACATTCCCGAACACCGAACTATTACAACCGAACACTGGCTGAGAAGCGATGGTGTAGGCAGGGCTGAGCAGTAAGCAGCCGTGCAGGGAGAGGTGGTGGGGCATACATGACTCACGCTGGGACTCCAGAGGGTCCCCCAGTGGAGGAAAGGCTTTCTCATACTGGGAAAGCATGGCTGTCATGTGAGGGAGACGATACAGGGAAGAGGAGGAAACTCATGAGACAAGACAGAGAAAAACAAATTCCTATGCTTATTGTTTTCAATCCTCTTGCATTATACTTTTTTGTAAACTACCTCATTTCTTTCTGGAACAATGAGAGGTGTTAATAAATAAGAAATAACATTTTTCTTTTATCCACTTAAAAATATGAATGTTTGAACTGTTGTTTGTATCCACTCTTCTAATAAACATGTGACAACTAATAGGAATGCTTATATAGCACGCAGATTTATTATTATGGGAGAAAGATTACATGTTTTCATTTTCAGACCTCTAAAAGGTTAAGTTAGCCATTTTCATACTGAATTTCTATTCAATTTGATTATGTTCCCTACCATGAGGGTAAAACGTGAACAAACCAAGCTAATTTATGTGCAATTCCTTTGTACTATTGAAATGAAAAGGAACAATAGTTTAATGAAGTGGAATTTGTTATCTAATTATGCCAAATAATTCAGAAACATCTGCCGATGGTTAGTAATACTATAGTTAAACCTCAAAGAATCTGCTCCCAGAGAGATTTCCATTTTATTCAAGCCCTTGTGAGCGTCCACTGGGGAAATCCATATCAGAGTATGGAAGCAAGGGAGGACATAATGGCACTTTTACTGCATTTTAAAAAAAATTAACAAGCGAACAAAGAAATGAACAGTACAGGGTGTGTATCATATGGATTTAGACCTTAAAATTAACTCCCAAATTGAAGACACACAGCAGACTACTGTAATATCCAACATTCATTCAAGCATTTATTGAGTAGCTGGGATGCATCAGACACTGTGGCGGTTGTAAGGGTATGAACAAGAAATCCACAGCTTCCGGGGTGCCTGGGTGGCTCAGTGGGTTAAAGGCTCTGCCTTCGGCTCAGGTCATGATCCCAGGGTCCTGGGATCGATGCCCACATCGGGGTCCCTGCTCAGTGGGGAGCCTGCTTCCTCCTCTCTCTGCCTGCCTCTCTGCCTACTTGTGATCTCTCTGTCAAGTAAATAAAAAAAAATCTTTAAAAAAAAAAAAGAAAGAAATCCACAGCTTCTATGTTAGGGAACTTCATCTAACAGGGAAGACAAGAGAACACATCCACTAACCACTCTATCACTAGAACAGAGATGTGTATGGGGTACAATGGATGAAAAGATCTAACTAACTCATAAAGGAAGACTACTTAGAAGAGACAATTTAAGCTGAGTTTTGCAAGATGTGTAGAGGTGAGTGAGTGCAAAGAAGGGCTTGGGAAAGGACTGTGCTTAAGGCACACTGAGTGCAGTCCCTTCTGGAAACTTCAAGTAGTTCAGGATGGCTGAAGTGCAGCCTCTGAGGAGGAGGTCACACATGTAAGAGATGAGGCCAGACATGTAAGCAGGGATCCTATTCTAAAAGCCTTATATGCAAACTAGGGAATTTGGACTTAATCTTAATGGTGATGGACTGGAGGAGTAGGAAACTCCCAGTCTAAACTGTTAGACTAACCAAATTCTAAGAGGCAAGTTTAAAGTTCCAATTATGGACTCTAACATATTAAGAATAATCCAAAATAATAAAGGAAGAAAAAAATAAATGAAAGCAAATGTTTAAACTGATTCAAGGTGGGTGGGGCACCTGGGTGGCTCAGTTGGTTAAGCGTCCAACTCTTGACTTTGGCTCAGGTCATGATCTCAGGATCATGGGATCAAGCCCCACATCAGGCTCTGCACTTAGCAGGGAGTCTGCTTGAGATTCTCTTTCCCCTCTCCCTCCAAAAAATAAATAAATCTTTTTAAAAAAATAAATAGATCATTCACTTATTCACTCAGTAAACCTGGAGTGAGTACCTATGACATACCAAACATTGACCTTACAGGCCTTAATATATATTTTTTAAAGGTTTTATTTATTTATTTGACAGAGAGAGATAGCAAGAGAGGGAACAAAAGCAAGGGGAGTGGGAGAGGGAGAAGCATATTCCCTACTTCTGGAACTGAGCCACCCAAGGACCCCAAAATCTATCTGGTATTCAATGTATATCCCTGAACTAGGTCTCCACCAGAGCATCCTCAGATAAATACTAAAACGGCATGTGCCATATATTTAACCACACACATAAACAGTAATATTGCAGAGCCACTTTCTCATGTGGGTCAACATACTTGTGAAAACAACTGCTGCAGTGCCTGGGTGACTCCGTTGGTTAAACATTGCCTTCAGCTCAGGTTATGATCCCAGAGCCCTGGGATCGAGCCCCGCATCGGGCTCCCTGCTCAGCGGGGAGCCTCTTCTCCCTCTGTCCCTCACCCCACTCATGCTCTCTCTTGAGCATGTGTTCTCTCTCTCAAACAATAAAATCTTTAAAAAGGAAGGGAGGGAGGGAGGGAGGGAAAGAAAGAAAGGAAGAAAGAAAGAAAAATAGCTGCTATCTTGGATCTTTGTTAATATCAACAATAACAATAGTATCAGTGACAATATTAGCTACTATGTATCTTCGCCACTGTATTAGGAAACTTACACACATGATCTCATTTTTTTCTGCACAGATGGAAGAAGGGAATTAATAGCCCATTTATATATGAGGAAAATGAGACTAGAACATATAGCTGACACTTGGCAGAGAAAGGATTAGACATAGCCCTTGTACACTAAAATCTGAGCCCTTTCCTCTATACTACACACCCTGGAAGTGTCCTCCACAAGCTTCCCATTTCACAGAGTAAAATCTGATCCTTACCATGGTTTACAAGGCCCTACACATAATCTATGACCCCACCACTCCCCCACCGCCCGAGGACCTCTCTGTCTCCTCTCCCACCACTTTCCCCTGGCTTACTCTGCTCCAGCCATGTTGCCCTTCTTTCTGTTCCTCAAAACTGTCAAGCACATCCCCCCTCAAAGCCTGTTTTGTGAGGCGTTGCCCCCACTTCACATGACTCATTCCCTCACATCCTTCACCTCTCAAAATCCACCTGAACTGTGGTGCCACGTAGCTAGCCCCATCTCCTCACCCTGCTTTATCCTTCTTCATAGCACCAGCCATCCGGACCACTATACATTTTCTTTAAGATTTATTTGTTTTAGAGAGAGAGGAAACGAGAGTGTATCTGCGTGGACATGCAGGGGGGAGGCAGAGAGGGAAAGGGAGAAATCTCAAGCAGACTGCATGCTGAGCAGGAGCCGATGCAGGGCTCCATTTCATGACCCCGAGATCACGACCTGAGCCGAAACCAAGAGTCAGATGCTTAACCAACTGCACCATCCTGGCGCCCCACACTATACATTTGTTATCGTCTGTCCCCCTCCACCGCAATCATAAGTCCCTTGAGAACAGGAACTAAGACATACCTGGCACATTTTAGGTCCTCAATCCATTGAACGATGAGTAAAGAAATCACAAAAGACCACCCATCTCAAGCCTCACAGCCACCCTCAGAAAAATTAGGAGGGCGCCTGGGTGGCTCAGTGGGTTAAAGCCTCTGCCTTCGGCTCAGGTCATGATCTCAGGGTCCTCGGATCGAGGCCCGTATCGGGCTCCCTGCTGGGCGGGGAGCCTGCTTCCTCCTCTCTCTCTGCCTGCCTCTCTTCCTACTTGTGATCTGATCTCTCTCTCTCTGTGTGTCAAATAAATAAATAAAATGCTAAAAAAAAAGAAAAAGAAAAATTAGGAAACACCTCCTGTTCCTGCTTCCTTCTCACCCTATGGTACTATCCATTTCTGCCCCTAACCCTAAATGCCCTGGGCTTTTACACTGTTCTCACTCTTATTACCCCAGCCCCCTTCAGGTCCTTCTTAGTAACGGTGTCTCACACTCTACATAAAAACCGCCACTTTTTTTCCTCTTACAGTGCAGCTCCCTCAGTCAAAATGCTTGCTCTACTTTAAGATCTTCAGTCCATAAATTAAAATCATTCTCTTGCTATATGAAGATAAGTATCTATATCTAGCATGTTACTCCTCATAAGGAACATGCTAAGAATCCATGCTTTAATTATAGTATAATGGTATTAAATTCATTCACTGTGGAAGGTTTGTAGGGGGAATACTTCAGCCAGGCAGATATTTACATACTGCTCAAATGGATACCTACACCACTTACCTACTGGGCTCAGGCCCTGATCTCAGGGACATGAGTTCAAGCCGGACAGTGGGCTCTGGGCTCAATGCCTAGTTGGCTTGGGTTTCTCTCTCCCTCTCCCTCTGTCCCTCCCCACCCACCAGCGTGCACACACTCGCTCGCACACTCTCTAGTAAGTAAACAGGCTTTTTAAAAAAGAGATTACTGGGCGCCTGGGTGGCTCAGTGGGTTAAAGCCACTGCCTTCGGCTCAGGTCATGATCCCAGGGTCCTGGGATCGAGGCCCACATCGGGCTCTCTGCTCGGCGGGGAGCCTGCTTCCTCCTCTCTCTCTGCCTGCCTCTCTGCCTACTTGTAATCTCTCTCTCTGTGTCAAATAAATAAATAAAATCTTTAAAAAAAAAAAAAGAGATTAGCAGTTTAAAGAAAAGGAACAGCTCAGTTTTTGAAATGTTAGGTCTGTGGGTCATGAAAATCTATTCATGCAAAGATACTTTTCTTGGACTGCATCTTTTCTTCTAACTTGTTTTACACCAGGAAATAGACATGGTCCAATGAAATCCAAAGGTTAAAAAGTCAGAGTGGAAAGGGAAAGGACAACCTTCATTGCAGCTAGAGGAAACACAATGAGGTGGCCCTGTGCCAGGCTACTAAGCAGCTTGGGTGGGGGGAACCTGACTCATCTTCCCTTCTCCCAGATTCAACTGTCTCATTAATTCTTTCCAAGAAGTGCTTACTTTTCTAAATTTAAAACAACTATTCAAAACAGACATGGGCATTTTTAAGTTATCAATTTTTGATTTTGTTTTTGTTTCTTGGAGAATAAAAAGAAAAAAACTTTCTAAAAATCTGAAAAGTTCTAAAAGGTTCCTGGATATAAAACCATTACTTTAAAAATAGTAATTTCTGTTTTTTACAGCTTAAGTGAAGTAAGTCTTTCTTCTATTCAATCTGGTCATCCCCACTCCAAGTAATTTTTAAATTAATAACAGCTTGATTGAGACAGAAATCACACACCATAAAATTCAGTCTTTAACATATACAAGGAAGTGGTTTTTAGTATATTCACAAAGTATTCATTATGGTTTTTAGAAATACGGAGCCAAATTAAGAGAGTATATTTATAACTATTTTATGAGACTTTTTTCCAATATCACTTTTCAGTATAGAATATAATCACCTTATTCTGCTTCTTAGTTTCTCCCTATTTTTCTTTTCTTTCTCTCTCTCTCTCTCTCTCTCTCTCTCTCTTTTTTTTTTTTAAGAGAGAATCTTAAGCAGAATCCACACCCAGCACAGAGTCTGATGCAGGGCTGATCCCACAACCCTGAGATCATGACCTGAGCTGAAATCAAGAGTCGATCACTTAACAACTAAGCCACCCAGGCACCCCTCCCTATTTTGTGTTTTAAGGATAGTAGGATTCCATTAATAAATAAAAATCAAAGCTTATGGGAATAATTTTCTATGTAAGAATGACTTATGACTGGTAAGGCCAGACTCAATGACTTGTCTTAAGTTGGATTTGCACAGAAAGTTCAGTGACTTCATTTAGTTTATATATTCCAGACAAGTAATAAAGTCTTTTTAAAGGTGCTGTTACTGATACTTTACGTAAAACTGAGAAACCATCAAGTACCCATATCAAAGGATATTATTGTTACTAGAGGGACTTCGAGCAAAGCTACACAAACCCCAGCCTGGCAAGGAAATCCCTGTTATGGCTGCTCAAGATGACAGTAAACTCAATTCTCAGGTTAATCCAATCTGATGAAAAATGTAGAACTTCGACTAATGTCATTGCTTTAAAACTATTATTGTATGACATACAAAGCATGACCAAACAGTATTTTTCTGCCTATTTTTCTTACGATTGTTTTAGATTAGTCTAAAACATGTATTCTCAGTGAAGGTAATCTTGCCTTCAAGGGAGCAAAAATTAGCTTATGGGGGTCAAAACCCTACTCTTTTTGTTCATAAAGCAGATCTACGCACTGTGTAAACAGACAGTATATCTCTGTTATTAAAGTTTCATGGGGAAAACAATTAAGAAAAAATGCCTAGGAGTGTCTGTGTGACTCAGTCAGTTAAGCTAAGCATCTGACTTTGGCTCAGGTCTTGACCTGGGGGTCCTGGGATCAAGCTCCCAGGGCAGGCTCCCAGCTCAGCAGGGAGTCTGCGTCCTCTCTCCCTCTGCCCTACTCCCACTCATCCTCTACCTGTGTGTGTGTGTGTGTGTGTGTGTGTGTGTGTGTGTGTGTCTTGCTCTTTCAAATGAATTTTTAAAATCTTAAAAAAAAAAAAAGAAAAAATGCCTAAAGGTCTTATGAACGGTGATCTTTTTAAAAGGCAGACAAATACAGATATAAAGAAACTGAAACTCTTATTGACAAGTGTTTCAAATTTTTATAATTATGCCTATCACTCTATCATCAAAGATTAGGATGCTAGTAGGATTGCTACTTGCAGGGACAGATGTCACTCCAAAGACTGCATCACCAATATTCCTTTTACACTGTACACAGATGGTAACTATCAGAGTTAATGGTAGCTATAATTCTTTTATCTCTTAGATAGTACTAAATCTCCACACATTAAAAGAAAAATTTTCAAGCTGAAATAATTAAGTTTTTGATACAGGTGAGAGAAAATGCACAAGTATTTAAATAAGGGTGGTGACTTTAATGACAGCTGAAAAGATGAAACATTCTAAGAAAAGTAGCTGGGTTCTCACCACTGAACCACCCTGCTGCTTAGGTAAGTCCCTCTCATATTCTTTGATGAGCAACATCTGAAAAATAAAAATGTGAGCGGAGACTGTATTTAAGTGGAGTTTCCTATAAAATTGGCTTTTGGTCAAATAAATCATACCGAAAAGGCAGCTGATTTGTCTTTTTAAAAACAAATTTTAGGGGTGCCTGGGTGGCTCAGTGGGTTAAAGCCTCTGCCTTCGGCTCAGGTCATGATCTCAGGGTCCTGGGATCAAGCCCCGCATCGGGCTCCCTGCTCAGCAGGGAGCCTGCTTCCTCCTCTCTCTGCCTACTTGTGATCTTTCTCTGTCAAATAAATAAATAAAATCTTAAAAAAAACCCAAACAACAACAACAACAACAACAAAAAAACAAATTTTAGGGGCACCTGGCTGGCTCAGTGGGTAGAGCATGCCACTCGTGATCTCAAGGTTGTGAGTTCGAGCCCCGTGGTGGGAGTAGAGATTATTTTAAGAAAGAAAAAAAACCCCAAATTTTACTGTCAAGACAGTCATAGGAAATCAGAAATTTTCCTAACTGCATCACAACGAATGTACCATTACCATTTAACTGCTCCAAAGGATCTCTATAAAGATCCCCAAAGACAGGTGCGTCATAATGAAAAGGTTTCCATGGCATCCCAGGTATGAGATCACAGATCAACGGCAGTGATGATAGTGACTGGTAAATGAAAGGAAAGAGCAAAAAAGGGAGAGGGGGACATGCCAGAGCTAGTTCCTCCCCGACAGAGAAGAGAGTTATTCAGGGTTCAGCCGGCCCAGCTGGATTGTAACTGAGTTCCCAGTCTCAGCATTTGTCTGAGCTGTAAACCACAGCCCCATTTAGCTATAAATGACAGACATTCCTGCCAAAGGATAACCTGGCAGGATGCTTTTTCATCCAGCTCTGTCAAATAGGGTTTTATTGGTGTGGACACTCAGGGCGTTCTGTTAGGCACACCAGCTAAAAAGTCCTAAATTAGATGACCTGAGACTTTCCTTCTAGCTCAGCAGTTATTAGAGAACATGTGCTTCTCTGTCAGGGAAGTTCTAACAAATCCTACTGGAAATAAGTAGTTACGTGCATACACTATAGTTCTGGAACGTGAGCTCTAAGAAGACAGGGACCACGTCTCTTGCACACTGCTATACATGCATGTTGAACAGACGAGCAAGGTGAGGGAGCAGAGTATGAATTACATTTCGATAATTTTTAGGATTTGAGGATTTAAAAATTATTTGTATTGATGCAGATGACCGAGAGGTATATTCATCTAAAAGGTTGAGAAAAAGGCTGGCAAAGTCCTGAACCTTCAAAAATGCCCATTTTCAACTCCCAAATGGGACTGTAAGATCAGGAAGGATTGGAGTCTAGTTCTTCTCACAGATAATACAGAAATTTGCATTAAAAATATCTTTTTAAACAGCAAAGGTGATTAATGGTGAAGATAAGAGATAAGACAGTTTCACTCCACCTTAATTTGACAAATATTTTGAGTTGATACACTGTACTAAGGTGACAAAAAGTTAAAAGTGTATCAGTGTGAAACTGTACTGGGTAATTTCAGAGGCTCTCATTTTTAAATGAAGCTCACCTTCACTAATGTTCTTTAAAAAGAACATTTTTTTTTAAGATTTTATTTATTTGACAGAGAGAGAGATTACAAGTAGGCAGAAAGGCAGGCAGAGAGAGAGGAAGAAGCAGGCTCCCTACTGAGCAGAGAGCCCGATGCAGGACTCATGCAGGACTCAATCCCAGGACCCTGAGATCATGACCTGAGCCGAAGGCAGAGGATTTAACCCACTGAGCCACCCAATGTAAAAAAAAAAACAACATTCTTTATGATAAAAACAAAGCCTGGATGGAAGTGTAAAACATACAGGGAGGGGGGGAAAGAACATAGGGGTGTCTGGATGGCTCAGTCAGTGGAGCACCCACCTCTTGATTGCAGCTCTGGTCATGATCTCGGGGGTCGTGAGATTGAGCCCCAAGTTGGCCTCCGCACTGTGCATGGAGCCTGCTTAGGATTCTCTCTCCGCCCCTATCTCCCCCTACCCACACTTGCACTCTCTCTCTGAATTAAAATTTAAAAAACCTAGACTCTATTGCTGGCTGCTATACACTGAACTGTGTCCTCCAATAAATTCCTTTGTTGAAACCTGAACCCCCAATGTGATGCTCTCTGTGGAGATGAGGCCTTTGAGGGGAAATTAGGTTAGATGATGTCTTGAGAATGGGGTTCTCATGATGAGATTAGTGCCCGTACAAGGGACCGAAGACTCTGCTTTCCCATCTCTCCACAACCGGGAGGACACAGCAAAAAGATGGATGTCCGGAAAGAAAGAGGGCTCTCATCAGAAGATGAATCTGCTGGCCCGCTGGTCTTAGAATTCCCAGCCTCCAAAACTTCAGGAAATAGGTGTGTGTTGTGTAAGCCACTCGGTTTATGGTATTTTACAGGGGTCCAAGCAGATTTAAGACACTAGCCTCACCAACGAACACACCCATGATACACAAGGTAGGGTCCTGGCAATTGCTGCTTTGGGAAGGCTCTGGGAGAAACTCTATTGAGCTCTGACTTGGATGACTGTTTAGTTAGGTCTGTCCAGTTTCTTATATTCCTATCTTCTCTTCACTACCATGTCACAGAACTTTATTATCTCATTGCTCCTCTGCTCCAAGTTGGTTATTAAGAGGAAATATAAAGGGATATGAGATATGAGGTACTTCTGATTAAACTAGTTAAAAACTAGTACAGCTGGGGCTCCTGGGTGGTTCAGTCAGTCAAGCATCTGACTCTTGATTTCAGCTCACGTCATGATCTTAGGGTTGTGAGATGGAGCCCCATGTGCAGCTCCATGCTCAGTGGAGAATCTGCTTGAGATTCTCTCTCTTTGCCTCCTTCTCCCCTCCCCCACTGTGCGCATGTGCTAATAATAAATAAATAAATCTTTTTAAAAAAAAAGGAGTGCAGTTGACTCTTGATAAACAGATTTGAACTGCATGGGTCTACTTGTATGTGGATTTTTGTTGATAAAACCAGTACAGTACTTATAAGTGTATTTTCTCTTATGACTTTCTTAATAACATTTTTTTCACTAGTTCACTTTATTGTAAGAATACAGTATATAATACATATAACAAAAAATATGTGGTAATCAACTGTTTATATCATCAGTAAGGCTTCTGATCAACAGCAGGCTATTAGGTTTTTGAGGAGTGCAAAGTTAACACAGATCTTGGACTGCATGGGGGGGTCAGCACTCTTAATCCTCATGTTGTTGGGCGCCTGGGTGGCTCAGTGGGTTAAAGCCTCTGCTTTCGGCTCAGGTCATGATCTCAGCATCCTGGGATCGAGGCCCGCATCGGGCTCTCTACTCAGCAGGGAGCCTGCTTCCTCCTCTCCCTGTCTCTCTGCCTGCCTCTCTGCCTACTTGTAATCTCTCTCTCTGTGTCAAATAAATAAATAAAATCTTTAAAAAAAAAAATCCTCATGTTGTTGATGGGTCAACTGTTACATCTAAAATAAAATCCATTTCTTCTAACCATTGGGGACTACTCTTAATATAGACAAAGGCCACTCTGAATTGTGCAAATTTGAGCAATCTCGTATTTATCTTTAATACAAGTTCTCAAACTTGAGGATGACAAAATCACAGGGGAATCCCTTGAAAATCCCCTTCTCATAGAACTGCAGATTCTGTGGATCTAGGAGCAAAGGAATCCATATTTTGAACAGAGGCCTGATGAGTGGTGTTCAACGACAGCTACTGCTCTGTCATTACTGAAAAACAGCCTCTGCACACAGGTGTACTTTCCTTTATAACAAGAAAAGATTCTTAAAAATTGTAACCGAATTGGATTTTGTAAAATTTTTCCCACAAGTTGACTTTAAAATTTTAAAGATACATTATTCATTCCAATGGGTGGGAGTGGTTTCTTTTATCTTCTTCTGGAGGTCAAATCCGTGCCCTTCCTTTCCTCATCTCTACTTCAGTAAAGATTTAATAATTTAGGAATCCTTTTAAAAGTACCTTATTCCTGGGGCCCCCGGGTGGCTCAGTAGGTTAAGCCTCTGCCTTCGGCTCAGGTCATGATCTCAGGGTCCTGGGATTGAGCCCCGCATCAGGCTCCCTGCTCAGCGGGGAGCCTGCTTCCTCCTCTCTCTCTGCCTGCCTCTCTGCCTACTTGTGATCTCTTTCTCTCTCTCTCTCTGTCAAATAAATAAATAAAATCTTCAAAAAGAAAAAAATATATATATATAAATAAAAGTACCTTATTCCTTACTCCACTTCTCTCCAATTTACCTGTTTATTCACTGAGAATGTCAGCATTCAAAAAGTGGCTGATTCGTAAACCTTACCTTTGAGAACAAACCTGGAAATGCAGACTGTCTCCTTAGAACGGAAAATGAATTTAGTAAAAAAAAAAAACAAAAAAAACCAACAACAAACAAAACCAAACAAAAAAAAAAAACAAAACTAGTTTAAGGGGAAATTTTCCTATGGAAATATTACTGCTATGAATTAGCTACTACAGTATAAGAGAAATGCTTCTTCCAAAGAAAATAGCAACTAAGTCTTCCACCATTTTTAACTTTTGTACCAAAAAAAACTCCACACTTAAGAAAAAATGCCCTACTAAATGATGCAGATTAGACACAACGTAGTGTAAAACAACAGTGAGATTTTTCTTTCTTTCAGAGAAAGAATAAACATTTTTTTAAAGCACCTATAAAGAACCAACACCAAATAAGAAATGTCATTTTTAATACTGTGGGTATTCCAGCAAAGTAAACATGCCCCAGACTGCAGACTGGCAAATTGTGTTCTAGGCTCAGTTTTGCCACAAAAGGGCCATGTGACCTTGGAAAATAACCTCCCTGCATCTGAATTTAATTTATAAAACAAGATGATTAAATAAACGTAACTCTTTGATTCCAGCAGATTAATTCACTCTAACTTGTATGAAAAAACATTTGCGGTATGTGCTGCCTGTAACTTGCTTGATCAAATGATGCAATTAAAACATAACTGGAAACTTGATATTGTAACTTACTAAGACCGTCCTTGTAGCTATCAGTTTCATATCAGTACATACCATACTACTTAGAACATCTAAATTTTCACATACTTAGTTTTCTTAAAGGGAGGTGCATGTGTACCATAGTCCGCTTCGGTAATAGGAAACAATGTATCTTTTCAGCCCTTCTTCCCAGCCCATTGTCATTACAGCCTCCAGAGGAAAAAAAAAAAAACCCAAAAAACCAAAAACCTTGAAGTCTTAAAGACTGAAACAATAGTGTTGCAGTAATTACATCACAGAAATAACATTTCTTTCCTAAAATACTCAAAGTTATTCTCTAGAGATCACTTATCTTCCAGGAACCAACTTTCTTCTGTCTGTATTTGTTAGAGCAAACATTTTCCATTTTAACAAATATTCAGTTCACCACTTACTCTTGTTCCCAACGAAATACACCGTCTCCAAAAAAATCCGCCCCCAAATCCAACAAGACTCAACACATGCATTGGGCAATTCCGGAGAGATGGGGATGCACAGACATCTTGTATAATGTGTCCAAATAAATAAACTTTCCAGGATCTTTATTTACTGACTGGAGAAACACAGGTTTGGAAACAAGCAGCAAAGTTCGCTCCCAAGTTGGCATCTTAAAGAATCCGCCGTTTACAAAACACCCAGAACCTCACAGACTCCCGGCCCAGAACTGGCCAAGGAGCACACGCCCATCGGCCCTGCCTGGAGAGCAAACAATGGGAGAGGCGCGAGGGAGCGAGCCCGGCGCCCCGGGCGCCCCAGCTCCGCCGCTC
>LNAC01000122.1:364973-379020 GCA_002007465.1 Ailurus styani
TCCGGCCCCGGGCCGCGAGGAGCCGCCCCAGCCGCCCGGGAGGCGGCCTCCCGGAGCCCGGCGGGGGCGGGGTTGGTGTGCGTTTGAGCCGAAATCCCTGGGATTTTTCTTGAATGGGATTCGAGGAGGCGCGGAGAGGAGAAAAACTGAGCTGTTACTCGAAAGAGGAAGAGTCGCGGGAGGATGCTCCATGAATCCAAGTCCCCAGGCAGGGTCATCCAGGGATCGGGTTCGTTTGAGGATAAATCTCCCGCCCGGGGCCCTCGGGGTTAACAGAGAGGCTGGAGCCGGTGACCTGAAGCTATGGGACTCGGGAAGGGAGCCTGGAGTCCAGCAGAGACCCTGACTGTTGCCTTCCTTTCCACTTGGACTTGGGAGCCACTGGGAGTACGGATCAGACTGTCATATCTGAGGCATCAGGAGTCGTTAGGATTACCTAAAATAATCTGATACAAGGCCAATGCTTAAACCTTATTTTCTTCCTTTTACTTTGCACCTCTTTGATATTGTCTCAGGAAAAATCAACGTTTTGCCCTGACTGGCACTTCTCCTATACCACAAAAGATTGTCCCCCTGAGCGTTCTGCATTTATCTGATAATCACTGGCAACATCCTTCTTTCTGTGATGTTCCCTGCTCGCCTCTGTCTTTGCCTTAATTAACGAAAAGCCATATAACGCCTTGAGATTATCAGCCAAAAGATGTTCTTGAAAAGCTCGGTTATGATGTTTGTGTCGTTTTCATTTAATGTATTCAAAAATTCAATATTCTCTAGTTGCTACGTTCCCTCTGTTAAAAAAAAAAATCCCCCTTTTCCTTCTTTCCCTAAGGCATTGGATACTGTTGAAGCAGCATCTAATCATGTAGATTTTCTCTTTGGTTCTCATGTCTTCCTACGTGCATCTTCCTCTTACTGTTCCTCAGATTCCCTAATGTCATTTTCTGCTTCTAATTTTCAACTAATATCTTTTTAGAGTATTATATAAATATCTTCTACTTACTGTACCTTGAGGATAAAATCGTTACAAAAATGAAAAGTACTACTACAAATAGAACCATGGTTAATTCATCATCATTTCACAACAGACTCTAACATCAGAAGAAAAAGAAAAGCCATTTGGAAGGAGGAGCCAAGCCTTTTGTTTCATGTCAGTTAACTCAAGAAAAAAGAAATAGTAGAATAATTCAACATGAACAGGCAAATGTGTAAAATGGTTGAAATTTTCCGATGTACTAAGATGATTCTCCTTTAGCTACTAATATCAAAATATATCTTGAAACGCCCACAATTTTAAATCTTTAGTGAAAAAGGACTCTTGATTCTGAGCAGCCTTTCTGCTCATGTAAAATTACAAACACAGCTCATGAAGATAAATGAGATACTCCAGAAGGCTTTGTGGGACAGATTTTATAACCATGTAGATTGCTGCTGATCTGCTCTGCAATCAGATAAATCGGAAACTAAAGACAGCATTTGCTGCCTCAACCAGTGATCTTCAACCTTTTTTGGAATTTAATTTCCCTTTAAGTCTCTTATGAAAATACTGTCCTTCCTGGAAAATGCTTATGTGCATATATACACTCACCAAAATTGTTTCCCACAATTCCAGGGGGATTATGGCCTATTCAGGGACCCAGAGATCCTTTGAAATCTCAGAAAGTTTTACATTTATAATTAGAATTTTTTACCTTTCATGTGGAAGCATGGAATTTTGAACAGGAAGATACCAAACTCCGCTAATTTCAAGATAAAGAAATTGAGGGCCCAGTGGTCAAAAGATTTTCCCAAATGGTACACCTTTCAGCGGCAGAACTAATAGGAAAACCAGAGGCCTCTGGTGTTCTCCGTGACCACCTCCCCCACTTTCCCTCCCCCACCAATTTAGAGGATACATGGTTTGAATTTAAAAAGAAAAATCTGTTTAGTATTAGAAGCAGAGTGGCAAGGGGAGTATTTTGTCCTCATTTTGCATGTTTGGGTCTTCTCACAGTTTGGAAAGTTGAATTCTGTCTCAAAGGGTCTTTATTCACATGCTCTTCAACTCAGAACTATGTGTCCAATCGGGTTGAAAGAAAGAGTGCTTTTCCCTTCGCTTTGTGAAATTCTCTTAGGTACCAGAGCATCAGTGTTTTACTGGTACAGCTCAGTTTACTGGTAATTCTCTCTGCCCCCGTGGGGGCTTATCCTGTTCATGTGAGGGAAATTTAACAATCCTATGGGCCGACTCACACTCCCATTATACAGCCAAGCTTTGGTTAACAGACCAGCTTTGCACCCACTAATTGTGGCTGCACACAGCTGAATCTTACTGATAGACCCAGCTTAGGCTCAGGTGGGGACATTCTTTCCTCCCCTTCCTCTTTTCTATACAAGTCTGGGGACTCCCACATCCAAAACACACAGACACATCCAGACACACACACACACACAAGCACACACCACACGCCCCTCCCAAGAGGGGTTTCTGGGGTACTGTTTGAAACAATATAGCTCAATGTTACTATGTTTCCCTTTTTAAACATCTAGCTTTCCACAAGTGGTTCAACTGACTTCCTAACAACAAAATGCTTTCTTTACTTACTTGATCGAAGTGCTATGTCTTGAAAATAATATTCATTTTTCTAATATTGTATTATCTAATGAGGAAGAGAGGGTGTTGCTTTTCTCACCTAGCTGGAAATGAAGCAATAGCCTTTCAGCCACAGATTCAATGTAAGGAAGGGCGTTAACCACTTGGGGATGATTATTATGGGTGGTACCTTAGATTGTTTATTTAAAGGGGCAAAGAATGAGTTGACTTTTAAAACATTTATGTTTTCATTCAAAGATTTAATTTTGTGCTTAACAAAAAAGCACCTAGAATGGCCGGATTTGTTTGCTCTATTATTTATGTTAGATTTTTTAGATGAATGTTTTACTTTTTCTGGTTCTTCCTCATTTATAAAATGAAGGGATGGAACTAAATTATCTCTAATGTCCTTTTTTAGGCTTAGCTGTCATTCTGCGAGATTTTAAAATATTTAAATTAACTGGATTATGGATAAAACAAGATATTTTTATTTGAATATTCAATATATCATTTATCTATGTATTCAGTATATATTTTTTTAAAGATTTTATTTATTTATTTATTTGACAGAGAGAGAGATCACAAGAGAGGCAGGCAGAGAGAGAGGAGGAAGCAGACTCCCCACTGAGCAGAGAGCCCGATGCGGGCCTCGATCCCAGGACCCTGAGATCATGACCTGAGCTGAAGGCAGAGGCTTTAACCCACTGAGCCACCCAGGCGCCCTATATTCAGTATATTTAAGGTGCTGGTATATCTGGTAAGTGTAAGAGTCATAGGTTACATTTCCATAAAGTACAGTAAAGAAGTCATATTTTATTAAAATATCAATACTCTGTGGAGCTCCTGGGTGGCTCAGATGGTTAAGCATCTGCCTTCAGTTCAGGTCATGATATCCAGGTCCTGGGATTGAGAACCCCCTCCCCCTCTGCCAGGCAGGCTCCCTGCTCAGCAGGGTGTCTGCTTTTCCCTCTTCCTCTGTCCCTCTCCCCTGCTTGTGCACACACTCCCTCTCTCTCTCTCTCTCTCTCTCTCTCTCTCTCAAATGAATAAATAAAATCCTTATAAAATATATTGATACTGTGATTTCATCTGCAGTATGTTACACTAATGTTATTATTATATTCACTTTCTCAGGTTTAACAGGATTAAAATTAAAAGTATGCATTGAACAATCCATGCCAAATGTACTAAAACAGTTTCTCATTTTTATGTAAGTTTTGTGGACTAAACAGAATTTAGGCAGCCCTTTAAAATTCTTTTCTACATTTTAAACTAATGACATATTTCAAGTGTTTTGGGGTTTTTTTGTTACTCATTTAGCTTTGTTCCCACTGGTAAACATTGATTTGTTCCTCAGTTTTGAATGAAGCAGAAATTAATGAGGCGGTTTCGGCTTCACGATAACAAGTTGAAATTATAGCACTTTATCATGTCAACACAGCTTTAAACACTAGGAATACCAGTGCTATTAGCACTGTTCCCAAAATAGTGCCGAAGTTTGCTGTTGAAGAAAAACTCACAGAACATATTTCTGCTAATGTGATAGAAACATTTTTTATTCCTCAGTTATGCTGATTAAGGTTTAAATTATTTATTTATTTATTTTAAAGATTTTATTTATTTATTTATTTGACAGAGAGAGAGAGAGAGATTACAAGTAGGCAGAGAAGCAGACAGAGAGAGGAGGAAACAGGCTCCCTGCTCGGCAGGGAGCCTGTTGTGGGCCTCGATCCCAGGACCCTGAGATCATGACCTGAGCCGAAGACAGAGGCTCAGACCCACTGAGCCACCCAGGCGCCCTAAATTATTTATTTAAAATAATCACAATATATGACATTCTCTCTATCCTATATTTATGTTACTGAGTAACATAAATACAGAGTATTTATTGCCATAGTGTGAATGTGCTTAGAGTAGATTCAGTCTGTTTTTAATAATGTTTTCCTAGTAGTGTTTTCCTTAATGTTTTTAATAATGTTTTAGTAGTGTTTCCCCTAATCTGGATGAGTCCCCCGCTTTTATCTTTCTGAAGATAAAGTAATCTTTATCTTTCTGAATTAATATCTTACCTAATATTTGCATGTCATTTCATGACTTATAAAAAGCACTTTCACAGGGCAAAGGCATAAATATACAAGTAATGGAAGCAGTATTGGCTTTGAATGTGAAGATTTAGATGACAAAACTATTCAAGAAAAAAAATTTATGTCATAAACGATAAATGTGGCCTTTAAGCTTAAATAATTCAAAGTAATGTTTAGGAGAGTTAGTTGCGTTCCACTGACCACCAGAGGGTGCCTAAATTATATCCATAGGAACAATTGTGGACCTTAGAAATGAAGGAAAATTTGAAAAATACCTAAGAATCCTTAAGAATTAAAAACTTTCTCAGTTGTCCTGCAGTGTTTCTTATGAAGTAGCAGAGAATAATCCCACCAAAATTATGCTAAAAGGAGAGGTGGCTTTTGGCTTGTTAGACACAGATTCGGGGTAATTGTACATTACTGAGCTGTGTTTGTTCAGTCCTTGTGATATTACTTCCAAAGTGAAATGAAAGTGTTTGTAAAAGGGCTGCGTGTATATGTCTGTGTGTGTGTCTCCGTGTGTGTGTGTGTCTGTGTCTATGTGTGTATGTATGTGTTGGTATGAAGGGAAGGAAAACTGGAATTTGAAAGCAGGCCATAGAGGTCTTCTATCCCTGACCCAAGATCATGGATTTCTTGTTAACTGCTCAGCTTGAAGAGGAACTTTTGGTCCAGTAGGTGACAGGACCATAGGTATTATTATGAGCCCTAGGTTTGAATCTTCTAAATCCCAGAGGTCCTAATTTTTGTTTTTTTTTAACATTGTGATAGGATTTTTTTGAAATGTCAAAATGACCACTGCTTTGGAGTGGCCACGGAAAAAGAAAGGGTATAAGAGGTCTGTTTTCAATACACGTTTAAGAGAATACTTATTTCTTGGTAAATGGTATACCTGATCTTTTGGAAATTTTTACAGGCTTAAAAGCAAATATATTTTCAAGTACACATTAGCTAAAAGTGCAGCAATTATGGCTGCCCTCGAGTAAAAGTTTTTGTCTGAACTGTAATCATATTATAGTACTTTAAGCCAGTATTTCCATTTGTGTGTGTTTTTCTTAGGTCACCAGGCATATCTAATGCACAGTGTAAGCTAAATGTCTATTTGACTTGAGCAGTTGGATTTCTGCCAGCTTTTGTTTTCAAGAGGGTATAAGGAGATTTGGCTGCAAATCAAATCTCCCTAATATGGCCATGGTTCTTCTGGTTAATGTGGGTGTCCACAATAAGATGACTTATTCAAGTTGATTACATTGTGAGTTATAAATCAGCTAAATAGCTATGAACTCTGGGTGAGAATTACACAATCTCTAATTAAATAACAGAGCTAAAGAAAGAAAAAAGTGTATTTCCATGATTAAAATCACAATCTGGGCTCAAATCTTCTCTACTCCTGTGATGGATTTTTCATAAAGCTCTTTTGTATACTGTTGTGAAATAGAGCTTATATCAGACATTTAGGACAGTGCACCAATTGGAATCCATCCATCCTTCCTTCAGTCAGTCAGCAAATATTTACTAAGGACCTATGATATACCAAGCATGGTGCTAGAATCTAGCAAAGGAGTCAAAGATGAACCAAATTGTATTCAGATCTTTAAAAATTTGTAGCCCTTGGAGATAATCCTTATAAATGGGACAATGAAAAGGCCATAAGAGGGATACAGATTAAATATGGTGGAAGTTCAGAGCAGAGAAAAATTATTTCCAGCCGATAAAATGGATGAAGTTTTCTTGAAGGATGAAGCTGTGTTTTGAGGTATGGACAGAAATTAGGCAAACAGAATAGAGAAAGGGAGAAGTGGGGGTTAGATAAGAGAAAAGAACAGACAAAACTCTTGGGGAAAGAGGTGGGAAATCATGACAGAAGAATCACAGGCAGGACAATTTGGCTGTAGCAAGGACTTGTGGGAGGAGAGGCTAGACATGGAAGTCAGGGACACATATAGAAGGCCAACCTGTTGCCTCAAAACTTATTATGTTATCTGAACCCTGCAGGGTTTCTAAAAGTACTTGAGGCAACTGGGAATTTGGATTCATTTGCAAAAGTCTGGTCTCAAAATTTTTAAGCCCTATTTTCCAGTAACAAATTTTTTACCACCCACCAATATATGAAAATATATGAGTATACACACACACACAAAGGTCTATTATTGTAAGCTAATAATTCAAGGCACAGTATACCCTTAAAGTGAAGTTTATCATTAATAATAAAAATCCACATTTTAAAGTCTCCCTGATAATTTCTGAATTCTTAGTCAACTTCTAGTCAGATCTTATTATAACATCATTATTTTACTTCACAACCTGACTGACAAAGAGCTTGCCTCAAGTGTAGGAGTCATGTCAGTTCTGCCATTTCTCCTCTAGTTACTTGTGCTTGTATTATTAGTATGATTTTCAATGCAGGATTTCTTTGAAAGGATCTTTTATTTTTTATGTTTTAAGATTTTATTTATTTATTTGACACAGAGAGAGACAGTGGGGAGAGAGGGAACACAAGCAGGGGGAGTGGGAGAGAGGGAAGCAGGCTTCCTGCTGACCAGGGAGCCCGACGCCGGGCTCGATCCCAGGACCCCAGGATCTGACCTGAGCCGAACGCAGACGCCTAACTACTGAGCCACCCAGACGCCCCTGAAAGGATCTTTTAAAGGTGTCTCTTCATTTGGCAAGATTCAGTTTAGTTTAAAAGCATATACTATAACCCATAAGTCCAACTAACTTGGCCATGTAAATAACAGTAAGTTGCAATGAGCCAAATGGGAAGAGATGAGTCAACGGTACTGTCAACCCCACCCCAGAGCGAAACTGCCTTTCTTCCCCTAGGATAAATTGTACATGATGTATGTGATGCAGGATTTTCCAACATACAAAGTGAGTGAGCAGGGCGCCTGGGTGGCTCAGAGGGTTAAGGCCTCTGCCTTTGGCTCAGGTCATGATCCCAGGGTCCTGGGATCGAGGCCCACATCGGGCTCCCTGCTCAGGGAGGAACCTGCTTCTTCCTCTCTCTCTCTCTGCCTGCCTCTGACTACTTGTGATCTCTCTCTCTGTCAAAAAAATAAATAATAAAAAAAAAATCTTTAAAAAAATTTAAAACAAAAAAAAAAACAAAGTGAGTGAGCAAATCTCTGTCAATCTGTACATAAAATACTAAGAAAGCTTATTTTTCTCCTCACTTATAAAAATAACTAATAGCTATACACAGAAGTCCTACTTTTTCTTTCCATAAGACAATGAAAGTCTTGGGGGGTAGGTACACTCTACTTTGGAGGTTGCTGGTACAGACAGGAAACCAGGAAAAATATTTGTGAAGTAGTATGGTCAGGGCTGAGCTTCTGAAAGGTGAGTCTGATGATCTGTGTGTAGAGCGGTTGAAGGGAGAAAAGCAATTCTGGTGGCTTCTACTTCAAGCCCTACCCACCTATTATTGCAATTGTTCCCAAGTAGTAAGAATTCTGGTCTGAACTTTGAGAGAGCCTAGCCTTTAAACAGTTACAGGAAATGTCACCCAACAGTTCTGATATCCTGGGGAAAATGAGGCAACTCTTAGAGCATTAGGAATAAAGAAGACTCGCCATAAAGAGAGGAAAGGCCGAGCATGACAGTAGAACATTCTACAAATCAGAAACCAGGCATGATGAAAGAAGATTTCTGAACATTTTGTTTCCTCTTAATACTGAGCGGAAGCAGCCAATAAAACACATAGCTTATAAACCACTGCATTTGATTGAATCTGGGGGTAAGAGTGGGGAGCTATTATCTGCTACCTCCCTAGACTTCTCCAATGCCACAGTACATCTTGAGAAACACTAGTCAGAAAGATCTGGCTTCACGAGCGCCTGGGTGGTTCATTTGGTTAAACATCCAACTCTTGATTTCAGTCCAGGTCCTGTCTGGACCATAAGATTGAGCCTGCATCAGGCTCTGTGCTCAGTGAAGAGTCTGCTTGGGATCCTCATTCTCTCTCTCTCTCTTTCTCTCCCCCTCCCCCCGCTTGCATGCTCTCTGTCTCTGAAATAAAATTTAAAAATCTTAAAAAAAAAAAAAGGAAGATTTGGCTTCAAATGTTGGCTTTACCCCTCACTCTCTATGTGATTGGAGGCAGACTTAAATCTTTCAGGACTTCAGTTTCCTCCTCTGCAAAACAGAGGTACTTGCTACATCACTTGGTTTGCAAACTTTTGATGGCAATTGGCAGAAAACTTAATTCAAATTGGCTTAAACAAACAAAGGAAATTTACTAGCCCTGACATGGACAAACCCGGTCAGGGTGAGTTTCAAGGAAGGCTGATCCAGCAGTGCAAAAGTGTCCCCAAAGACCTAGTCTCTATTCCTAGTCTTTATATACCATGGGGTCCCCTGTTCATGGCATCTCCCCAAATCTCCCCTTGTGGTAGCAAAATGGCTTCAGAGATTCTAGACATTACAGAGTCCTACCTCTCCATCCGAGGGAAGAGAGTCCTGGAATATCTCACTCTTGTTGGCTTGAGTTAGAATATGTGCCCATCCATGAATCATTGCTGTGGCCAGGGAGAAGGGGTGAGTGCAGGCCAATCACAGGTTACCCCCAAACTGAGTGCATTAACCCTTCCAAACCTCATGGCTGAGGTGAATTCCTTAAAGAAAACTCAGTACAGAGCTTGGAGGAGAGAGAAGGGGTTGGACAGGAGACTCACACATGTCTGCCTTTTAGGGTCATTCTGAGGATTAAATAAAGCCCTAAGTGGACATGTAATAAATATGGTTTTTCTTCGTCTCTCTATGAGGATTATCTTCCTCAATATTGGGTAAAAGCCCGATTTTCTCTAAAAGTAAGTACCCACGTCTTATGCCAACAAGACCGCTCCTCACTAAACCATCTTTTTCCACATTTAAAAGCAATGCCTGACTCTTGAAACTCGTATATATTTCTTCCCCACACTGAGTGGCATCACTGACCAACCTGTAGGAAACAAAAACTGTACTCTATTATTTTGCAAATATGCTGGTCTATTACACAGTGCCAACTAAACTGTTGGATTTTTTTTTCATTAAATCGGCCACCTGTTTTGTCATCAATTTCCCAGCTTTAGAATAATTTAAATCTCTTTCAAAATATACAATTGATTCAACATCAGGAAAATCATTTTCTTTTTTTTTTTTTTTAATATTTTATTTATTTATTTGACACACAGAGAGAAATTACAAGTAGGCAGAGAGGCAGGCAGAGAGACAGGGAGAGGAGGAAGCAGGATCCCTGCTGAGCAGAGAGCCCGATGCGGGCCTCGATCCCAGGACCCTGAGATCATGACCTGAGCCGAAAGCAGAGGCTTTAACCCACTGAGCCACCCAGGCGCCCAGGAAAATCATTTTCTACATGTTTTAGGATTTCCAGCTGAGCCTCAACTGGGATTCCAAATCTGGTCATATGTGACGAACCAGTAGGCTTTATATTTATAGGAACAATATTCAGGGGTGGGTAAGGATTCATTTATGTTAATAATTGGCTAAAAATGATAGAGCTCATCATAAGACGAATCTACTCGAGGGCGCCAAATGCCCTACAGTTGCATTCTGAGCAAGAATCTGTCTGCGAAGTAACTAAAAAGGAGCCATAGTCTTTATTCGCATTTCACAAAGAACATTATAGGGTATCCACCTCGTCCCTCCCAGGAACACTTCTTGAAACCCCTTTTCCTCTTTTTTCATCATACCTCGCAAACTGTTTTGGAGCAGAGCCTCTGAAATAGTCTCTCAGCCCTCGGTCTAGGGCCTCCCTACACTCTCCCCCATCCCCATTCCCTTTGTGCAGACTGGTCTCTCTGTTTCTGTTTGCTCTCCTTAACCTTCACCTGGAACCTAAATTCCTCACTATTCGGAAGATCCAGGAACTGGTCCAGTAAGCAAGAATCTTAATCCCTGTCCTCCTGCCTCTCAGTGCAAGTTTTTCTCTATCCATTAACCTTGATTCTGAAACACACACACACACACACAGCTGAGAAACGGGCGCCTGAGTGGCTCAGTGGGTTAAAGCCTCTGCCTTCGGCTCAGGTCATGATCTTAGGGTCCTGGGATCGAGGCCCCCATCGGGCTCCCTGCTCGGCAAGGAGCCTGCTTCCTCCTCTCTCTCTGCCTGCCTCTCTGCCTACTTGTGATCTCTCTCTGTCAAATAAATAAATAAATAAAATCTTAAAAAAAAAAAAAAGCTGAGAAATCTGGCCTTTCATTAGAAAGTGAGATGGTGAGAAAGATGGCCAAGACAAAATTCATTAGAATTTAGCTTAAAATGTGTGCAGGCAACTAACTGTGTGAAATGCTTTGAATACATTTTCTCATTTGAACCTCACAGCAACCTTATGGGATAAGGGGGATCTTAGAGTCCAGGATTTCCTCAGAGCTCCGATGCTTAACTAGAGCACACCACCGTTCTCTATAAAAAGGTCTAGCCACAGATAAATTTGTATATACATTAGTATAGTTTGCTTGTTGAGGACCCTTTATTATAAAGGTTTTTTTTTTTAAGATTTTTATTATTTGACACAGAGAGAGAGAGAGAGAGATAGAGGGATCACAAGTAGGCAGAGAGGCAGGAGGAAGCAGGCTCCCCGCTGAGCAGGGAGCCCGATACGGGCCTCGATCCCAGGACGCTGAGATCATGACCTGAGCCGAAGGCAGAGGCTTTAACCCACTGAGTCACCCAGGTGCCCGAGGACCCTTTATTATAAAAGTTAGCCTAATACCATAAATATTTTGCTATGTAAAAAATTGAGTTTAGAGTTGCTGTTCTAATTTTAATCCAGTTTAGGAATTACACGTTTTCATTTATTGATGATGATAACACGCCAGGAGCTCAGATGTACAAAGAGATGGAGTCCAGTTAATAAAGCAAACCACATGTATATCTGAAACATCTATTATGAACTCAATAATTTGCAACGTGCTTTGATAGAAATTTTCATACATGTTTTGGACAGACCAAATGAAAGAAACATCATATAATTGGAGGAGGGTTAAATTTTTTAAATGCTGGGAGAGGTCTAGCCTGCCCTGAAATCTCTCTGGGTGATGGTGACCGGTGGGAGGCAGCCAGCTGAACAGTGGAGAGAAGAGGAAGAAGGAAAAGGGCCACCACAAGGCCCAGACATTGCTCACCCAGAAATACAAGGGGTCAAAAGAGGATGGGTTCTGGAGCAGATGAGTGTCAGGATGAAATTTATTTTACTGACAAGTAAGATTTCAAATTTTTATTTATTGATTTTTAATTTTTTTTTAAAGATTTTATTTATTTGACAGAGGGAGAGATGGCCAGAGAGGGAACACAAGCAGGGAGAGTGGGAGAGGGAGAAGCAGGCTTCCCACTGAGTGGGGAGCCGGATGCGGGGCTCGATCCCACAACCCTGGGCTCATGACCTGAGCCGATGGCAGACGCCTAACGACTGAGCCACCCAGGCGCCCCAGGTTTCAAATTTTTAATCTGAGGTAGAGTAAATAACTCCCTGTTGAGTGTTCATTGTATCCATGAGTGACTTCGTCAATGCTCCTTGTTTTCTGGGTTAGTCTGATTCCTAGGCTTTAAAAGTGTTCTAAGCGCCTAGTACCTCTGGGGCTGTGAAGGGAAACCAGCTGTCTTAGGGTATGTCTTCCTGTGTTTCCCGTGTTTCCTCTGAAGAACAATGCGAAGTGGAGGAAGACAGCCTCAAGAGACAGACGGGGTGAAGCAGGGCACGAGTCCTAACGAAGAGGAGAAAACACCCAGAGTGTGAAAGAGCTCTCCTATCCGGTCCTCACGCAGCAGGGCCATGCCTCTTTCCCCGCCCCTGCCAACCCGCATAGGAGCACATTTCATTTGTCCCTGCAAATTGAAGTAAAGGCTCCTTTTAATCCTAAAAGCCTTTTTTTTCCCTCCCCAACTATGATGGGAAACATTAGGCTTTCTACCATTCAACATGCATTTTTATCCCATTACTTAATGGAATGAAGCAGCGAATTCATTTCCCCAGCATTTTTTTTTTTTTCTTAAACAGCACAGTCTCCTTCAGGGAAGAACTGGTGTTTGCCTGTCTTCCAGTAATCCGGGTCAGATCCGAGGATCTCTCAGAGGGAGAAAGTCAGGCTTGACAGCATCCACATTCTGTAGTCCTTTCCACAGCCCCTGACCCCACCCCCAACCTGGGGCCTTAAAACTCCACCCTTCTTTTCCCTCTCCTAAAACTGGAGTTAAGAGTGTCATGTAACTGAAAATATTTAGTGCTGGTTCTTCTTTACGGCCTCCTTTTAGTTTTCAAGCCTGTGCGGAGACCATGGCAGTAGAGGGATATGCTAAAATGGATGCTTGGTTAAAACAAAACCATCCAACGAGCAAATGTATAATGATATTGTTCAGCTGAGATTCTCCAATCATTTAAACTGAAATTCTCCGTGAAGCCACCCACCCAGAAGTAACCAACTCTTTTAATTCCCAGAGAACTCCGTCCTTCAAGTCCAGCTATGGGTCTAAATACATTTTATATTTTATTATAGTTGTCTATGTATACACACCCATATAGAACATGTATATTTGTGAGTAACACATACACACACATACTTTCTACCTTTCTACCCACTGGATCCTTAGCTGATTAAGAGTAGGGTTCATGGGGCGCCTGGGTGGCTCAGTCGTTAAGGGTCTGCCTTCGGCTCAGGTCTTGATCCCAGAGTCTTGGGATCCAGCCCCGACTTGGGCTCTCCACTCTGCAGGAAGTCTACTTCTCCCTCTCCCACTCCCCCTGCTTGTGTTCCCTCTCTGTCTCTCTCTCTGTCAAATAATAAATAAAATCTTAAAAAAAAAAAGAGTAGGGTTCTGTTATGTTTTCCTTTTTCAAAGATTTTATTTATTTATTTGATAGAGAGAGGGAGAGACAGGTAGACTCTGCACTGAACATGGAGCTCAAGGCGGGGCTCGATCTCACAACCCCGATATCGTAACCTGAGCTGAAACCAAGCGTTGGAAGCGTAACCAACTGAGCCACCCAGGTGCCCTGTGTTTTTCTTTATATTTTGCAGCACACAGATACTCAGAAAACCTGAATACATTCATGTAAATATAAAAGCTAATACAGTCATTCCAAACAGGCCGTCTGTGTGCTGGACTTCCTAGGAGGCAGCATGCTAGGATATTGATAACATTCTCATCAGTGGTTTACACCCTGGCAAAAGCAAATGGAAGGTGTTTTGTTTAAAGTTGGTGCTTACAGTGTGGTCACGTGACAGAGGATTAAGGAACACTGAGATGTAAGAAGGTTAATTATAACTGCCGAGTATTTGGCTTTTCCATGTTCAGTTTGTTTGCAGTTCAGTGGAATAAGCTTTGCAAAGTCAAACCAGATTGTTTTTTCACACCAGTTCCCAGAAAATCTTACTTTATATGAATAGTCTTTCT
>LNAC01000122.1:385346-396013 GCA_002007465.1 Ailurus styani
GGAAGGAAAAATGAAACAAGATAGGGTCGGGAGGGAGACAAACCATAAGAGACTCCTAATCTCAGGAGACGAAATGAGGGTTGCTGGGGGTCGGGGGGAGGGATGGGGTGGCTGGGTGATGGACACTGGGGAGGGTTTGTGCTATGGTGAATGCTGTGAATTGTGTAAGACTGATGATTCAAAGACCTGTACCCCTGAAACAAGGAATACATTATATGTTAATAATAAATAAATAATGAACAAATAAAATTAAAAAATGATAGAATCAGCAAACATGATTCCTCTACCTTACGATTCATTGACACAAGGAAGATAGGAACCACCACCAGGCCACCATGTTTGAGGAATCTTTGTCCAGACCTTGGTGCAGAAACAGCTGAATTCAGAAAGGCATGATGAGTCAAGTGACTCCACTTCTTTCCCAACCCTTTTTCCGATGGGGAAGGAGTGCTTCTAGACTGGATAAATCACAGAGATTACTGAAGAGGCAGAAACCAACCAACCAACCAACCAACCAACCAAAAATATCTGTCCAGATTGTTGTTAGTAATTATTTCGTCTTTTGCCCAGTAAGATAATTTTTTAATTAAGTAATTATACCATGATTTTTTTTACTGGCAAAACAAGTGTTGGCAAATTACTTCTTTGATTCTTAATTTTTTCACTTATTAAATGTCACGGTTGAACAAGATGATTTCTAACGTTTCTACAAACATAAAAATCCTGCTTTATTAATTTCCTAGTTTTCTATGTAGAACTGTGTGGGACTGTATGAAACCATGAGCTAAATGCTGTCCTCCCTCAAGACACTCTACACTCACTCGAGCCAACACTCCAAAGACTAACCTACCAGCAACATGTTTAGAAATTAGTATACATTTAATAATTCATCCAATAGTGGTGAATGGGAGAGGAAAACTATCATCTCTCTTTAAATCTTTAGAATAGACTTTGTAGAGAACATTTTTAATAGCTTTTTGAGGTATAAATGACATACGACAAGTTACTTATTTCTATGCTCTGACACACTGAGACGTATGTATATACTCATGAAATCATCACCACGGTCAAGATAGTAAAGATATCTAACACCTCAAAAAGTTTTCTTTTCTTTTTTTTTTTTTTTAAAGATTTTATTTATTTATTTGACACAGAGAGAGGGATTACAAGCAGGCAGAGAGGCAGGCAGAGAGAGAGGAGAGAGGAGGAAGCAGGCTCCCTGCCAAGCAGAGAGCCCGACGTGGGCCTCAATCCCAGGACCCTGGGATCATGACCTGAGCCGAAGGCAGCGGCTTTAACCCACCGAGCCACCCAGGCGCCCTCAAAAAGTTTTCTTGCTCTCCTTTCTAATTTCTTCTTCTAGCTGCTCTCCCCAGAAAACCACTGATCTCCTTTCTGTCACTAGAGATTAGCTTGCATTTTTTAGAATTTTATATATATTGAATCACATACTATGTAACCTCTTTTGACTGGCTTCTTTCATTGGGTATAGTTATTTCAGATTCATCCATGCCACTGTGCGCATCAATAGTTTATTCCTTTTTATTGCTGAGTAGTAGTCCAATGTATGGATACAGCAGTTTGTCTATTCATTCCCCTTTTGATGGGCATCTGGGTTGTTTCCCCTTGGGGGGCTATAATGAACAAAGTGCCGTGGACATTTGTATACAAGTCTTAGCATACGCACATGCTTCCATTTCTCTTAGGGAAACAATGGTTGGGTCAGATGATAAATGCATGTTTGGCTTTTTGAGAAATAACTAAACTGTTTTGGAAAGAATTCGTGCAATTCTACATTCCCACCAACAACTTAGGAGACCTCCTATTTCTCCACATGGTCGTCAACACTTGGTATGATCAGTCTTTTTAAATTTTAGCAATTCTAGTAGGTGTGCAGTGGTAGTTTACTAATTTTGAGTGAAGAGACATGACTGGGGCAAAAAAAAAAAAGACTGGTGCAGATTCATTTCTGGAAAGATGCTTGTCAGTTCATCTCAGGCTACTTGGGTTCTCTCAGTCTGTCTTAGTTATTGATCCTGGTGAGTCTGGATCTTCAGCTGATTTTATGATTCCAAAAGCCACCCCTATTCCTTCTAATACATTTCTTTATTTTCAAGGTACCAGAATAGGCCTCAGTTGCTTGTAGCTGAAGACGTTTCTTCTCTACAGGTGGCTCTGTTTATCTCTGCCTGGCAGGCTTTCCTTCAGTCTTCTGGCAACAAACCCCACCCATTCCCTAACTACAGGATCTTTGTCTCTAGAGCCTATTGCCTCTAAACCAAGATCTATTCCTCTCAGATTTTGGATACATAAGCCAATAAACTCCCCCTTTTAGCTTAATCTAGTTTGGAGCCAGGTTTCTGTCGCTTAAAGTGGACAGAAATGCCCCTGTGCCCCACTGTCCCCTGTGTGTCCAGTGCATGGATACCCAGAGCCAACCATGAGGCCTGGAAATCAGCAAGTGCTGAGTAAATAAATGACCAGAGTCTTAAAATCAGAGACTTATTTTTATAAAGCTGTAAATAACAGGAAACTGGGAAGGTTGCTTTGAGAGGCATCATGGGTAAGCAGACCACAGCCAGACTGCCGAGGTGTGAACTCAGCTCTGCCATGGATCAACTCTGTGACCTTGGGCAATTTATTTATTTCTTTGTGTCTCAGCTGCTGAAATCCTAAAATGTGGATGATATAGGTCCTGCCCCAAAAAGTGAGGAGGATTAAGTGAATTAATTTACCAAAAAAGCACTTATATAATGCCTGATACGTGCAAGGTTTTTTGTTTGTTTGTTTGTTTGTTTAATTTTTGTTTTGTTTTGTGTTGGAGATACTTTTTTGGATGAAAGAGTCAAGACTGAGGGGCGCCTGGGTGGCTCAGTCGTTAAGTGTCTGCCTTTGGCTCGGGTCATGGTCTCAGGCTCCTGGGATCGAGGCCCACATCAGGCTCTCTGCTCAGCGGGAAGTCTGCTTCTCCCCCTGCTGGTGTTCCCTCTCTCACTGTGTCTCTCTGTCAAATACATAAATAAAATCTTAAAAAAAAAAAAGAGTCAAGATTGAAAAAGACTTTGATGTGTGCTATCAAGGAATGATGTGCTAAAACCTTAGTTACTAGTCATGGGATCTTAGATGAAATGCCAATCAGTTTTGCACTCTTTAGCCAGGCACATGTAAAGGCCCATGCTCTGGCTCAAATAATTGAACATAAGGTAGTTTAACAGAAGTTCATGTAATAAGGATCCTGAGTTTGGGGAGTGGGAGGTTAGCTGACTGCTGGTTCATTTGGAGCAAGTAGGAAGGCAAGGTTATCATAAAACTTCCAAAGATTAGACTGAGTTGCTAGCAATAGTGTCAATTAAAGAAGATTATAACCTTCGGGTCCTCCGCTCAGTGCTCACCCCACTGACACTACATACTTAGCACTTGGGCAGGCTGGAGAGCCTCGTGGAGAGGGAGAGGAAATGGAGGGAGGTAGCAAACTTGTAATTTGAAGGACAGATGAGAGCCTTCAGAATGCTTGCTCTGAATGACAGGAGACTCAGAGAAGACGACATTTCAGTCTTCAGACACCTCAGATACTGGCCTGTGGAGGACTTCACCTGACATGCTCCAGAAACCCAGGGTGAAAGGCTACAGGGGGCAGACCCCAGCTCAGTGGGAGGATGTTCTCTTTGCCCAGCAGAGCGGTCTGGTGATGGGGAGGGCTGCCCTGCAAAGCCACAAGCCCCTGAGCCGGAGAGGAGCGGGAGGAATGTGAGTTTAGGGACACATTAGCAAAGAACTGTGGGAGGGAGGAATGGATCATCCAGGACTGCTCGGTTCCATTTCACATTCTAAAAAGACATGACTCTTGGGATGCCTGGGTGGTGCAGTCAGTTAAGTGGCTGCCTTCAGCTCAGGTCATGATCCTAGGGTTCTGGGATCGAGTCCCCCATCAGGCTCCTTGCTCGGAGGGGAGCCTGCTTCTCCCTCTCCCTGCCGCTCGCCCTGCTTGTGCTCCCTCTCTCTCTCTGGCAAATAAATAAAATCTTCAAAACATATTAAAAAAATAAAGATACATGACTCTACGTTTTGAGTTTTTGGTTTGTTTTTTAGATTCAAAGAGGGTTAACCAAATACTTGATCAATGAGCTGCAACTTACGGAAAGTAGCAGCAGCTGCATGTGTTGGTTGCCTTTTGCCCGAAAGGACCCATGGGAGTAGAAGA
This sequence comes from Ailurus styani, assembly GCA_002007465.1. Classification (NCBI taxonomy): domain Eukaryota; kingdom Metazoa; phylum Chordata; class Mammalia; order Carnivora; family Ailuridae; genus Ailurus; species Ailurus styani. Next base: position 389,548 of record LNAC01000122.1, read on the forward strand.
GCCATGGCTGGTCCCCCACCCCAGGGCAGATTGTCCCCAACTGGTCCCGTCTTCGGGCTTGTGCCCAAGCAGTTAGAGTTGAGTCTACTTTCACTATTGCTTTTACCTGTGGCCATAGCCTCCAAAGAACGCAGAGTCAAGCACTGGTTCTGTCCCGGTGTGATGTTGAGATGAAGCCTTGTGAATCTACCTGATGGTAGGTTTTCATTTTGATCACTTCCCTCTCATCCCTGGAAGCACAGAAGACAAGGTTCATGTTCAGATCTTGTCTGCAAGTACATTCCTTTCTGCAGAAAGAGTTTCCAGAATGTTTGCTCACAGAACAACCATTGGCTAGTGGAGCCCACACTAAGTAAACACAAAGGAATTAAAATAAATTGAGGGGGACCAGAATTAATCCATTTACTCCACAGTGAAAGTGGTTTACTTTTTCTTTTTTAAAAAACCTTCCCTCCTATCCTTCCTCTCCAAACACTGCTCCAACCTCTCTATGCTGCTTTAAAAAACAACAAAACAACAAAAAACAGGAATAGTATATTAAGACTCTTGTTTAAAAGTCTATTTTTTCTTTTAAAGAATCTATTTCTTGTACACTGTTGACCAAATAGCAGTGAGAAACAGCCCATGGATACTTTGAGATAGATAGATAGATGAAGAAAAGTAAATATCTTGGAATACAGAAATTCTTAAATACAGCTGTTTATCCAAATAGAGGCTTCAATTTCAACTTCTCAGATCTCTATTGTTGCTTTTCCTAGACATTTTGTTTTTGAGTTGGTGCTTGTTTTTTTCTGATTCTTCTGATTAATGTATAATCCTTGAAAAAAAAAATCTGGATAGGGCGCCTGGGTGGCTCAGTGGGTTAAAGCCTCTGCTTTCGGCCCAGGTCATGATCTCAGGGTCCTGGGATCGAGGCCCACATCGGGCTCTCTGCTTGGCAGGGAGCCTGCTTCCCCCTCTCTCTCTCTCTGCCTGCCTCTCTGCCTCCTTGTGATCTCTCTCCCGCTGTGAAATAAATAAATAAAATCTTTAAAAAAAAAATCTGGATTATTTGGAAAGAAAGTTATTAANCTGCCTCCTTGTGATCTCTCTCCCGCTGTGAAATAAATAAATAAAATCTTTAAAAAAAAAATCTGGATTATTTGGAAAGAAAGTTATTAAAAAAACCGTTCTGGACTCAGAAATTGAATATAAAAATTAAAAGTGCACATTTTAGGAGGTTAATTTTACATTTATTAAATGTGCCTGAACTGTTTTTACTCATAACACTTCTGACACCGAAGGTGTTGGGTTTTTTTCCACATCAGTTGATCCTCCAACTCTCTAGACATCATCTAGATGTTCTACAGTTCAGCTCTGACCCTGGCTCCCAGGAGTTAGTGCAGACCTTGCAGGACGGCCCAGCCAAAAGTCTGAGATGGTCACCCGCACTTCTGACCAACCAACCGACTATAATTTGGGGGTTCCCATGATCCCCTCCTCAGGTTCGATAATTTGGTAGAGTGGCTCACAGAATTTAGAAAAGCACGTCGCTTACTATTACTGGTTTATCATAAAGGACACACCTCAAGGATAGCCAGCTAGAAGAGATGCACAGAGAAAGATATGTGGGAAGGGGCTTCCGTGCCCTCCTCGGAAGGCCACCCTCCCAGCACCTTGATGTGTTCACCAACCTGGATGCTCTCTGAACCCCGTGGTTTAGGAGGTTTTATGGAAGTTTAATTATGTAGGCATGATTAATGAAATCATCGGCCATTAGTGACTGAACTCAATCTCCTGCCCCTCTCCCCTTCTCGGAGCTCAGGGATGGGGGTGGAACTGTTGGAGCTACAAGTTCTCAACCCCAAATTCTGAGTTGGTTCAACCTGCACCCATCCTGAAGCTGTCTAGCCACTCCTCCCTCCCCCATACCACACATCTCATGAACATACAAAAAGCACATTGCTTTCTAGAGATACCAAGGGTTTTAGGAGCTGTGTGTCAGAAACCGGGAACAAAAACCAAATATATACTTATTAGGCCACAGTGCTCCTTTTAAAACTGTTTAAAATGAAAAAAAAAAAAAAGCTTAAAATGCCCTAGCAATAGTTGCTGACTGATTAACCTACTCCTGAGGATCTCAAAACCATTTACAAATACCACTCCTCTGACTCGAAAAGGGTAAAATGGGTTTTCTAGTTTTTAAAAGCATACTGATCCTTTTGAGCTCGTTGAATGCACTGATCCAATCCATGCTTAAAACTTCGTTGACCCCTTTGCTAGAAGAGGATGGGATCACCAAAGAGCTCCGGGTCAGACAAGAGAAAGGTCAGCATCCAAACACCATCAGCCAAAGACCTGGCTGACACATTTTAATTAAAGGTGTTCTGCTAACGGGCTTTCCTTCTTTGTATGGTTATAAATACCAGGCAGCTTAACAAACATTCACTGGCTATTCCTGGCCCAGGAGTTCTCTAAGTGTGGCCCGGAAGGGAAGCATCAGCATCACCTGGGAACTTGTCAGAATTACAAATTCTCAGCCCACCCCACACCTACTGAATCAGAAACTCTGGGGCGAAGCCCAGCAATCCGAGTTTTAACAAGCCCTCCAGGTGATTCTGATGCTGATAACATTTGAGAACCACGGCCTTGGGTACCGCCCCCCCCACCCCGCCCCGCATCGGGAGGCATTTGCTCTAATTGACTCACACTCAACTCCAATCACATGTGTATCTGGACCAGGGTGGTGGTGACACAGGTACATAAATCCATAAAACCTCTCCAAGCTCTACACTGACGATCTATCCATTTTACTTGATTTAATCAAACCTCAATTAAAAAAAATCACAAACTGTATTTCTAAGAAAGCTGGTTAGGGCTGGGCTTGTGCCTGTGAATGAGGGTCGTTAGACCCAGGGACCTCGGCTACAGCAGCACTGTACCCTAACTTGGCCATGGTGGGCCATTCCACGGCACTGAGCCAAGGAGGTCTGTGGGCAGCAGCCTCGAAGGGGTTTACTGACGTCATTTAGCGGTGAGTTAGTCCCCAGGCAATGGCCTCAACTTGTTCAGTAGCATCGCGGGTCTGCCTCCCAGACGTGAACCACAAACACAGGAAGCCCTCGTGTGATACCTGGCAGCAGGTAGGAGAAGGGGGCCGGTCCCTCGAGCTGCAGATGAGAAAGAAGAGAGACCCAGGAGGCAGTGATAAACCCCAGCTGATCTGGGCCGCACGAACAAGTCTTGGGCAAGAGAGAAGCCATGGCCGTGAGTCACACAAGCAAGGAGAACAGACCTGCCGAGGCAACCTCTGCTGCTGGCACGGTCCTCGAGGAGCTGGGAAAGGAGGAGGAGGGAAGCAGCCGCCCTGTCGGGGCTGTAAGAGCGAGACGCCGAGCCCCCCTCCCCCGGGAGCCCCGGGAACCGCAGACACCCTGCGCCTCAGCCCTGGGTTCCTTGTGCGTCCTGAAATGAAAACGAAAACACCCTGCTCCCAGCCTCCTATCCCGACCCGGCAAGAACCGCCTTCTCGATTAACCACCCCTCCTGCATTCTTACTTGGGGGATCCTCGCTACACGTTGCAGGGGGTGGGCTGAGAATTTGTAATTCTGACAAGTTCCCAGGTGATGCTTTGCATGTTTTTGAACAGAAATGAGGCCATCACTAAAGTAATCACTGCCAAAGGGCCTGGGATTACAGTGATTGCTTTGGGTAGGGGCCAGAGTTCCGAGAAGCACACAGAGGCCTGATTCCCCAGCAGGGGCAGGACTCAATGGACAGAGAAGAGGGGTGGGGATGCTGGTGGGCGGGCAACCATGGCGTCTGCTGCCCTACCTGAGACTCTCTTCCTTATGACTCGTCAGCGTGCTGGGTTTGGTATTGTTCTACTCACTCCGTGCTCCTTTGGGTCTTGAGGAACACGCACACACAGATTACTTACACTGATGAAAAATTGAGTAAGAACGTAGGCTAGAAGACTTAGGGCTTTAGAGAAGAACTCAATAAACACCCAGAGGAGCCAGTTCCTTGTACCTTTACCTGAGCTGTTTGATTATATCCAAAATAAAAAAGATGCATTCTCAAAACACATGTTCCAAATTAATTAGCTTTTAAAATTTATTTAATACCCCAAAAAGTATTCTTGACCCCCAATCTTCCAAACTAAGAATAAAATGAGGAAAAAGCAAATTTAATATGAGCAGCAGTGGTGAGAATCCCCACCCCAGCAACGCCACTGGCCACCAGCCTTCCTGTCATGGTCACTGCAAGGGACAAAGCGGAGAAACAAAGACAGCTAGCTCCAGGAGACACGTGACATGGGGGACTTTTCCATGACCTGATGGTTCCATGCCTAGAATTCTTATTTCACTCTCACCTAAATTCCTCTCTCCGGAGCAGCAGACTCTGCTAAGTTTCTAGCTTTCTTTGGCATGAATGTTCCATCTTTTAAGGAATTCACCTTCCTCCAGCTTGCTTTCCCCAAGTGACATTTTGGCTCAGGACGAACCTCAAATTTCATAATGGCAATGAGCTGTCTTCCTGTGTTTGTTGATATCCCCTGAGGTCTTGTCTCTCTTGTGGGCTGGAGCTCCCTGGCCTTGTGCCAGTGTCCGTGGACATCGGTGAGTCTTGCCTCCCATTGTCCTGATCCTACCACTTTTCCAGGCTCTCGAGTCTCTCAGCACTTCCGTGCCCCTTCTTTGCAGTCTAAGACCTCCTCACTGCATTTCCTGTTCTATCCTGGAGGGTCTGGGCCCTGCAAAGCTGCCCCGGGGCACATCCATGCAATCTTCTCTTCTCGTCCACTGCTGAGTCGCTTCCTGAGATCTCGTTGTTCCGGTACCGTCATCAACACAGCCATATCTAGGAGGCTCGCAATCGTCTTTGCCATGCCTGGGAAAGCAGAAAGCAAGCCCATGCCCTCTGAGTTTCTATCTGCTGGTCGTCATCACTCCTTTACACCAGAATGTTGGCCCCAAAGTGGGGGTCAAGGAACAGACCCTCACATGTGCTGAGTACTCACCAGCCCCCAAATCTCTCCAAGCCCTTTCCCAACCCAGAAAGCATGACTCTATGTCCGATTCCGCAGTTGCTCTTCTCAGTGGCTCTTCGTATGCTCTGTGATTAATTTTCCCTGTGTAATTCTCAGTGTTCGGAGGCATCGTGAGAATCCCTGTTTCATTCAAGTGCTTCCTTCTTGCAGTGGAAAGCCAGGCCTCTCACTACTACCTTTTCTACATCAGGCTCTAAAATGTCTCTTTTGAAAGTCAAAATTGAGCTAGAACTTCTTTGCTCTAAACTGGATCCATCATCCCTCTGTAGAGCATGCACTTAGAAAACTATTTTGCTTGACAGTTGGGGGAGAGGGCTAGGGTAAAGAAATGTAAAGCGTATAATTTATTATTAAACATTACCCCATTACCGAGTTCTAGCTCTGTTCCTTTCTAACTGTGTGACCTTGGGAAAATTATTTATCTGCCTAGAGCCTCGGTTATAATGTGCAAAATAGAGAAAATGAATAGAGATTTATTCATGAATTTGTGGTGAGGATGAAATGAGATCATTCATTTAAAGTGCTTGGAGTAATAGCACAGAGCTCTTGCTTTTGTATGAGCACTTGCGCACACACGCGCGCGTGCGCACACACACACACACACACTCACTTACCCCTCAATTCCATTTTGTAACAAGGCGGAGTGTCAATGAACAATGAAGAGAATGTCCTAGAGATGTGGAACAACAACGAGGGGGTTGTCTCTGTGACAAGTACTAACAGGTTGCAGACTCCTTCAGTCCACCAGTCAATTAGGCCATGGGAGTGGATTCAACACCCAGGAAAAGGTACGGAAGAGTCGAAGGCCATCTCCAAGGCACACCAGTGTTCAAAGGGGGAGCAAGATAAAGAGTACACTTTGAGATGACAGAGGTGGGGGAAAGCAGGGGAGTGTGACATGAGAGAAATGGAGGCACGAAATCCGTCCGGTAAGGAAGGAATGACCCCTTGAGGAAACACTCCAGAGAGGACTTGCGGGCCCGCATTCACCGTGGCTAAGAAGGGAAGGCAGGTGAAGCACTGGGGGCCTAAGGGCCGACAGCCTGTAAAGAAGGAAAATAGGGCTAAGGACAGAGGTGGTCACTGAGTAAGTCCAAAGTTTGTCTGCTCTTAGGGTGGGAGAAACATCCCATCCTCGCGGAGACACAGCCCCAGAGTCAGTGGGGAGGGAACTGGGGAGGGCGAGTGGGGACCATCCTGAGGTGGCCTGAGGAGAGACGCCAGATTCAGATGGGAGCATCAGGCTGGAGCTCCGACAGGGAAGGAGCTCTGAGAGGGAAGGAGACAACGTGGGTGCAGTTGTTCATCAGTGTGTAGAGTTGGGAGCGTTCCCAGCTGCTGGAGTCCCTTTTCTGTGAAGTCATAGGCAGGGCCGTCTCCTTCAGAGAGAGAGCACGTAGATAAAGGGCTGGAGAAGGGGTGGGGTTGAACGG
>LNAC01000122.1:396115-455056 GCA_002007465.1 Ailurus styani
GGGGACGGGGGAGTGGGGTGCCCACTGAGAAAGTGCATCGTCAAGGCTCACGGATCTAAGAAGGCAAACTGTCATCACATGCTAGCTTTGAAAATGAAAAATTTGAAATGTGGGAAGGATATTTTTGAGGAGACTGTATTTATCCCACTGGCTATAAGCACTACATTGGAACACAGGCATAAAGAATATTCCACGATATTTGGTGCGACAGGATTTTATCTGCCCAGCTTTTTACAGTCATAAGCCCTCCCCAAACCCCAACTATGTAAGGTCTTTAATGTTTCAATATTAAACTAAAATTACCTGGTTTGAAAAAAAAACAAAACTGAGTGAATGGATTCCAAATTTTCTACAAGAAACTTCTCTCAACTTTCAAAATACGTTCATCTACCACTAGGTGGTGTTTTGTTCAATTAATTCAAAAGTAAAATTTTCAATTGATTCCTTTCAGAAGGAAAACGTACTGAAAAGTAAACATGCTACCAGCTGCATTTCAGTCCTAATATTTACTTTCCAACTAATTCCAATTTTCTAGACTAGCTATGGTATAAATGAAAACTATGCTTTCCCTAACTGTTGCACACTGTTCCATTTGTCCTTAAATGGAATGGAAATGAGTCGGTCTCTCTTTCTCCCCTTGAAAGGACCCAGGGAATGGCATGATATAGGAGGCAGGCCCTCTGAGGAAGAAAGCATGAATGTTGCCCGAGAGATCACTTTGTGTTTACAATTCTTGTATCTTTCTTTTATTATTTTTTAATTTTTTGTATCTTTCTTTTAAAATGAAAATTTTGTATTTAAAAAATCAAATTCCCTTTGGGGCATATGGGGGGTTCAGTCGGTTAAGTGTCTGCCTTCGGCTCAGGTCATGATCCCAGAATCCTGGGATCGAGTCCTACATCGGCGGGGAGCCTACTTTTCCTTCTCCCTCTGCCTGCTGCTCCCCCTGCTTGTGCTCTCTCTGTCAACTTAAATAAAATCTCTTAAAAAAAAAACAAATTCCCCTTTAAACGAAAAATATTGACTAGCTTTTTTACCTCCTTATTTAAAAGTGCCTACTACTCCTAAGGTAGACATACTAAGTCTGCAGCTAATTCATAACCTCATTAAGACCAGGCACCTGGATGGCTTAGTCAGTTAAGCATTCTGCTCCTAGTTTTGGCTCAGGTCATGGTCTCGGAGTCCTGGGATGGAGCCCCACAACGGCCTTCCCCTCAGCATGGAGTCCACTTGGGATTCTCTCTCTCCCTTTCTCCCCCTCCCCCCATGCACACTCCCTCTCAAATAAATAAATGTTAAAAAACCCTCAAAAAACCCAACTTTATTAGAAACCAAAATTATAGATCCCTTATGAAAGTACTCCCAGCTAGAATAACTATTTAGGTAAAATAAATACATTTTCCTCTCATTAGAAATGGCAAATTAGGATTTTATGTAGGAACCCAAAGGCTTCCTTTCCCTCTGTGTCCAACCTGGGTTGGAACCTGAAGTCTGCTACTTACCAGCTCCATGACCTTAGACAAGCCTCTCCCACTCTAAACCGAGGCTCTTCCGCCGGTAATTCAATCTCTGTCTCCCAAGCCTGTTAGGGTGAACAGATTTTTTTTTTAATGTTATGAAGTTTTTGGTACAGAATGCTTGATAAATAGCAGATAGCACGTACACGCACGTTTTTTCTTTTAGAATCATTGATAATTCTGCTTGAAAATGCTACATAACACACGGGAACTGGGTAGGCTCTCTCATTCGCTTTTCCCCTTCTGTTTGGTTCAGGTGTAGGTTAGACCCAGAGGTGAGGCTCCATCCCTTCTCCGTTGTCCTAAGAACTCCCAACACTTTCACCATTTTGTGATGTTGACTTTGCTGAGGAGTGAGGCTGACGTGGGCCGAGACCCCATAACTTCCCACCGACTCCAGCCATCTTTACTGCCACCCAAAGCCTGTTCCCCTTGCAAATGAGCCCCATTCTCTGTCATTTCATGCCATCCAACTGCCCCGCTCCCCAGCATCTACTGTTTCTCAGATTGGAGCACCCATGACAGCTCAGTCTGCTTTCCCCCGTCCCTTCTAGACTTCCATGAAACAAAATCATCTGATCGTCATGACCCCTGGGGAAACAGACTCAGCAAAGTCCTGAAATGACCCAATCAATGTATTCCAGTTATGCTAACTCCTCACCTAATGTCACCGACAATGATGCTTCTAGGACCCCACAGGCAGAGGCTGGAGGAGGGCGCAGTGTGGGAGCCGTTGGCAAGAACAAACCAACTTGGAGGGCTTTTGAGAACCACACGTTTACCCCAGCACTCTATCCCAAGCCCCAGCTTGGTGGACTTGGGACTTTCCCTGCAATGTACCCAAACCTACTTTTACACTGTTGAAAGAGCTCTTCTAAATCAGTGATTATATACATCACCTTCTCCCCCAGCTGCCCAGATGAGCAAAGAACAAAATCCGGCTACTGGAGAAGCCCCAGCCCAGGGCTGTGAGCACTTTGCCTGGGCCCCTTCCTCTTGTAGCAGGAGGTGGGCTGGTGATGAGGTCCTGGGCCTGGAGCCTCTTTGGCGAGATTTATGGCAGGTGGTGTCAGGTGACCCAGGGCACGCTGGCCCAGCCGACTGCCTATGACAATGGCATCTGATCACAGAGTCCAAAGAGAGCTTAAGACGATGCGAGAGCTAAGAGGCCACAGGACTCTCTGATGGTCACTGGCCACGTCAGCCGGGTTGTGTTCTCAGACTGGGCACTCCCCCTACACCAGTCCTTCTGACTGTAAGGTGTACTGAAAGTCTGCTGTATAATGTCAGGGGAGCTCCAAAGGGCATCTAACTTCAAATCCAACTCTCTGCTGTGGGAATCTTCTTTATTTATGACACTCTTCTTGCTTTATAACTCTGCTGTGTATTTTTAAAAAAGATTTTATTTATTTATTTGAACAGACAGAGAGATCACAAGTAGGCAGAGAGGCAGGCAGAGAGAGAGGAGGAAGCAGGCTCCCTGCTGAGCAGAGAGCCCAATGTGGGCCTCTATCACAGGACCCTGAGATCATGACCTGAGCCGAAGGCATAGGCTTAACCCACTGAGCCACCCAGGTGCCTCAGCTCTGCTATGTATTAAAATATTTCAAATATTGAGGCTTCTGGGTGGCTCAGTCAGTTGTGTCTAACTCTTGATTTCAGCTCAGGTCATGATCTCAGGGGTGTGAGACTGAGCCCCGTGTTGGGCTCATGCTGGGTATGGTGTGGGCTTAAGATCCTCTTGCTCCCTCTGTCCCTTCTCCCCTGCTGCACACTCTCTAAAAAAAAAATTCTAATATTATATATCTATCTTTATGTATGGGGAAGAGAGAGGGTTGCATTCCACATTAGCTCTACTTGCCATCCTGAAGTTCTCCCCAACAATAACATGGAACTCCAAAATTAAAAAAAAAAAGTTAATTGGGAAAGCACTAGTTTTATTTTCTTTTAAAATATATTTATTTCATCCTACCCTATGCATCTTTTTACATGGTTATAATTAGAACATAAATCATGATTTTAATGCTGGATTTCCAGGTAATGCTTTTGTAGTGAATTTCTTAGTAGCTTTTGCCTGTTGTTCATCAAGTAGAACATAAATATAATCTAATTCACAGTTGGAGCTGATCTTAAGATCTTGAAATTATTTTTAAAAATTCCTAACTATGGCTCTTCTTCTAAATACAATTTTTGTAGTAGACTTTCCTTTTAGGAAGATACAACAGTTCTCATAAGTTTTAGAAAGAAGTTCTGTATTTTGAGACGAGTTGCTTAAATTGGGTCTATTTTGGTTAGTCTTGAAGGAGTACGATGTAGTACCAGATCAGTACATTTCCTCTGTGCAAAGGAGTATTTATATTTCACTCAAATGAAAGAGTGGAGCTCAGAAGCCTGATGAATGTGAGAGAAACTGACCCACAATGGCATTTTAGGGCATCAAATCCCTGGCCATTTATTTCAAATACTAGTCAACTAAATCTGCTCTTGACATAAATATTTGCATTATTTATGATTATGAATAGCGTCATGAGAAGTAACATAAGGGGACAGGAATTTGGTCATGGCGTTTGAGTGACCTCAGTCCTACAACTCTAAGAAACTGAATTCCGTAAATAGCAGTGAGTTTGGATGAAGATATGGAGCCTCGAGTGGGATTACAGGCCCAGCCAACACCTTGCTTTCAGCCTGTGAGACTCAAAACAGAGAAGCCAGTGCTGTCATGACCAGACTTCTTGCCTAAAAAACTGAGATAATAAACAGGTAGTGTTGTAAGGTGATAAGTTTGTGGTAATTTGTTGTACAAATAGAAAATGAATGCATCTTTTACCCAGTGATTTTTGTTTTATTATCATTGACATTTAACATGATATGTCTCAGGTGTACAACATAATGATTTAATATTTGTACATACTGCAAAATGATCACCACAGTAAGTCTAGTTGATATCCATCACCATTAGGATAAGAACTTTTAATATTTATTCCCTTAGCAACTTTCATATATGCAGTACATTATTATTAACTACAGGGACCATGCTATACATTGTATCTCCACTGGATTGGAAGTTTGAACATTTTGACCCCTTGCACCCATTTTGACCATCTCCCCACACCCCTCCCTCTGGCAACCATCAATCTGTTCTCCGTATGTATGAACTCAGGGTTTGTTTTTTTTTTTTTTTAAAGATTTTACCCATTTATTTGACACACAGAGAGAGAGATTACAAGTAGGCAGAGAGGCAGGCAGAGAGACAGGGAGAGGAGGAAGCAGGCTCCCCGCCGAGCAGAGCCCGATGCGGGCCTCGATCCCAGAACACTGAGATCATGACCTGAGCCGAAAGCAGAGGCTTTAACCCACTGAGCCACCCAGGCGCCCTTGTTTTTATTTTTTAAGATTCCACATAAAAGTGAGGTCATATAGCATTTCTCTAGCTCTGACTTATTTCATTTAGCATAACGCTCTCAAAGTTCATCCATGTTGTCACGAATGGCAACACTTTCTTCCTTTTTTATAGTACTCTGTTGAATGTATATATACACATTGGATGTATACACATTCATCCATCTACGAACACCTAGATTATCTCCACATACTGGCTACTGTAAGTAATGCTGTAATGAACATGAGGGTGCACATATTTTTTCAAGTTAGTGTTTTAATTTTCTTTGGATAAATACCCAGAAGTGGAATTGTGGATCATACGGTATTTCTAATTTTTCTTTTTGAGGAACCCCCATACTGTTCTCCACAAGGCCAAACCAATGTACATTCCCAACAGTGCACAAGAGTTCCCTTTTCTCCACATTCTCATCAACACTTGTTATTTCCTCTGGATAATAGCCATTCAAAAGTGGTATCCCATCGTGGTTTCGATATGCATTTCCTTGATGATTTGTGATATTGGGCATCTGTATGTCTTCTTTGAAAAAATGTCTATTTGGTTCCTCTGCCATTTTTCTATCGGATTTTGGATTTTTGCTATTGAGTAGGAGTTTTTATACTTGGTTTATATGAGTTCTTGATATATTTTGGATATTTCCCCTGGTCAGACATATGATTTGCAAATATCTTTTTCCCATTCCATAGATTGCCTTTTCACTTTGTTGATGGTTTCCTTTGCTGAGCAGAAACCTTTCAGTTTGACGTAGTCCCACTGGTTTATTTTTGCTTTTGCTGCCTTTGCCTTTGATGTCAAATCCAAAAATTCATCACCAGCACTGATGTCAAAGAGCTTACTGCCTATGTTTTCTTCTAATTATTAGTTAATTCTAATATATAGTTAATATATAATATATAATATAATTATATAATTATAATATAATATAAAATAATAATATATAATATATAATATAATTCTAATATATAGTTAATTTTAGTGTATGGTTTAAGATAGTGGTTGTTTAATTCTCTTGCTTGTGATCCTCCAGTTCTCCCAACACCGTTTCTTGAAGAGACTATCCTTTCCCCATTGCATATTCTTGGCTCCCTTATTATAAATTAACTGACTTCTTTATGTGTGTGACTGTACTTCTGGGCTCTCAATTCTGTTCCATTGATCTGTGTCTGTTTTTATGCCATATCATACTGTCTTGATTATGATAGGTTTGTAATGTAATTTGAAATCAAAGACAATGATGCCTCAGCTTTGCTCTTCTTTCTCAAGACTGTTTTAGCTATTTGGGGTCTTCTGAAGTTCCATACGAATTTTAGAATTGTGTTTTCTATTTCTGTGAAATTTTGATAGGGATTGCACTGAGTCTACAGATTGCTTTGGGTAGTATGGACATTTTAACAATCTTAATTCCTCCAGTTTGTGAGCACAGAATACCTTTCCATTTATTTGTGTCTTCTTCAATTTCTTTCATCAACATTTTATAGTTTTCAGTATATAGGTTTTTTGCCTCCTTGGTTAAGTTTATTCCTAGGTATTTTATTCTTTTTGATGCAACTATAAATGAGATGATTTTCTTAATTTCTCTCTCTTCATTATTAGTGTATAGAAATGCAACAGATCTTTGTGTATTCATTTTGTAACCTGCAACTTTACTGATTTCAATTATTAGTTCTCAGAGGTTTTTTTGGTCATGTCTTTAGGGTTGGGTTTTGTATATATTATGTCATCTGTACATAGTGACAATTTCACTTCTGCCTTTGCAATCTGGATGCCTTTCATTTCTTTGTCTTGCCTCGTTGCTCTGGCTAGGAATTCCAGTACTATGTTGAATAAAACAGCAAACTGGACTTACCTTGTTCCGATCTTACAGGAAAAATTTTCAACTTTTTACTCCTGAGTATGATGTTAGTTGTGGGCTTGTCAGATATGACCTTTATTATGTTAAGGTAGTTTTTCTTGTATACTCACTTTGAGAGGTTTTATCATAAATGGATGTTGAATTTTGTCAAATGCTTTTTCCTGCATCTTTTGAGATGATCATATGATTTTTAGTCTTCATTTTTTAATGTGGCCTATCACATTGATTTGCAGCCACACTTCCATCCTTGGAATAAATCCCACTTGATCATGAAGTATGATTCTCTTTTTTTTAGAAGATTTTTATTTATGAGAGAGAGAGAGAGACAGAAAGTGAATGTGAGTGCAGGGGGAGGAGCAGAGGGAGAGAGATAAACAGATTCCACACTGAGTGTGGAGCCCAACATGAGACTGGATCCCAGGACCCTGAGATCATGACCTGAGCTGAAACCAAGAGTCAGATGCTTAACCAACTGAGTCACCAGGTACCCCTGTATGATTCTGTTAATATTTTTGTTGAACTTGGTTAGCTAATATTTTGTTGAAGATTTTTGCATCTATGTTCATAAGAGACAGGGGATTGTATTTCCTCGTGACACCCTTGTCTGGTTTTGGTGCCATGTTGTTTAATCTCCACATAGTTTTGAATTTTGGAATTAGATTTTCTTAAAAAATTATCAATTTCTTAAGTTATTTTTATGTTGTTACTCTACTCTTTTATGTCTCTGTTGAATTTAATCCCTTTTCCTCCCTAACATTGTTTACCTGTGATTTTTTGTTATAATTTTAAGTTTATTCAAGTAGAATATTATAAACAGAAAAGTACACCAACCATAATCTTTTCTTTCAATTTTTAAAATTTCTTCCCCAGGGTTTTGTCTTTTCCTCCCTTCCTTCCTCAAAGCCAACTTTGGGTATTGTTACTCCTTCCATTTTTTAAAATACCTGCTTTCACCAGTATTTTCCTTTAATTATCCTTTTTTAAGTATTCTTTGTTATTGTTTTCATAACTTCAGTTAGATTGTTAGGTCATTTTCAGCCTTTCTTCTTTTCCTATTTATGAAATTCTATCTATGTACTGTATGTACTAATTTAACAGGAACCCACATGTTTTGACATGCTGGGTTTTCAATTTTTTATCTTTGCCTTCCCTCTTAAGTAACAGTTAAATAATAGAATTCTGGATTGATTGTCATTTATCTCTCAGTCCTTTTCAATTTTTAAAATAAACTTTTTCTGGGAAAATGTCAAAAATATCAAGTAGAAAAAATACTCCTGTATTAGAAATTAGCAAGGACTCTTCAGCACTTTGAAGATATTATTCCCTTCTTCTTCTGACTTCTGTCATAAGTCCATTACCATTTTTTGGTGCTTATTCCTCTGTGGGACAGTATCTTTCCTCTGCTTTTAAGATTGTCTCTTTGTCTTTGGTGTTCTAAAGTATCAGCATGCTGTGTCCAGGAAGAGATTTAGATTTATGTAAACTGTTTCTTGAATTTGAGGATTCATGTCTTTAATTTATTGTAGATAATATTGTCATTATCTCTTTGAATATAATCTCTCCCATTCTTTTAATTATTTTCTTCTGGAATTCCTATTAGACTCAAGTAGGAGCTTCTTATTCTACTCTCACAACCTCTCATATTTCCTTGTCTCTTGATACACTGTATAATTTCTTCAGGTCTAACTTGAGTTTACTATTCTCTGCTTCTAGTCTATAATTAACATACATTGACCTTTTAATTTTTTTTTACAATTTTAAAATATTTGAGAGAGAGAGAGAACAACCACAATCAGGCAGAGCAGCAGGCATAGGGAGAAGGAGAAGCAGAATCCCCGCTGAGCAGAGAGCCTGATGCTCCTGGGATCATGATCTGAGCTGAAGGCAGACGCTAAACAACTAAGGCACCCAGGAACCCCTTGAGGTTGATTTCTTATTTAAAATGAGGACAGGGGCACCTGGCTGGCTCAAGTGCTTGAGCATCTGACTCTAGACTTTGGCTCAGGTCATGATCTCAGGGTTGTTGGATTGAACCCCATGTTGGGCTCCACACTCAGTGCGGAGTCTGTTTGGGATTCTCTCTCTCCTTCTCCTTCTGGCCCTCTCCCATGCACACACTGTTTTTCTCTCCAAAATGAATAAATCTTTAAAAAAAAATGAGGAATGCCATCTTCACGATTCAGAGGTTCTAATAACTACCTATAAAAGTACTTAACATATTGTAGAGCACCACAGAAATGAATTATTATATTATCTTGGTTCTCTTCTGACCACTCTGCCTTTTCTCTCTTATTACATGGTAATATTCAAGACTAGATCTTCTGCCTGTCTCCCGTTACATTTTGTCTTTCAGATAATTCAAGGTAATTAATTCAGTCTCAGGATTTTAATGATCAACTTCTAAAACTGCCATCAATTCTTTTTTCTTACTAAAACAATAGTAATACCATAGGCTTTTGATGATGCTTGAATAAGATAAATGGAAGTAGCCCAGTAAATAATATACTCAATAGAGGCTATTATTACATTTTTCTGTGCCTCCTGGATATTTATATTTTTAAAAATCCCAGTATAATATACAGTATTATATTAGTTTCAGTTGTGCAATATAGTGATTCAACAATTCTATACTTTACTCAGTGTTCATCCTGGTACTCTTAATCCCCTTCACCTATTTCAATCACCACCCCTCACCTCCTCTCTGGTAACCACCAGTTCTCTATATTTGAGTCTAGGTATTTTTTTGCATTTTTTTCTTTGTTCATTTGTTTTCTCAAATTCCACGAGTGAAATCATATGGTATTTGTCTTTCTCTTTTATTTCAGTTAGGATTATGCCCTTTAGATCCACCTATGTTGTTGCAAATAGCAAGATTTCATCCCATTTTTATGGCTGGGTAATATTCCACTGAATATATATATGTGTATATAAGTGTATATATATGTATGTGTATATATATAAACACACACATATATACCACTTCTTTATCCATTCACCTATCAACGGACTTGGGTTGCTTCCATGATTTTACTATTATAAATAATGCTGCAATAAACATCAGGGCGCATATATCTTTTTGAATTAGTGTTTTCAGATTCTTTGGGTAAGTACTTAGTAGTGGAATTACTGGATCATATGGTATTTCTGTTTTTAACTTTCTGAGGAACCTCCATACTGTTTTCCACAGTAGCTGCACCAGTTTGCATTCCCACCAACAGTGCAAAAGGGTTCCTTTTCCTCCACATCCTTGCCAACACTTGCTTTGATTCTTGTGTTTTTGATTCTGACAGGTGTGAGGTGACATCTCATTGTGGTTTTGATTTGCATTTCCCTGATGATGAGTGACGTTGAGCATCCTCTCATGTGTCTGTTGGCCATCTGTATGTCTTCTTTGGAGAGATGCCTGTTCATATCTCCTGCCCATTTTTAAACTGGATTATTTGCTTTTGGGTGTTGAGTTGTGTAAGTTTTTTTTTTTTTAAGATTTTATTTATTAATTTCACAGAGGGAGAGAGATCACAAGGAGGCAGAGAGGCAGGCAGAGAGAGAGAGGGGGAAGCAGGCTCCCTGCTGAGCAGGCAGCCCGATGCTGGCCTCGATCCCAGGACCCTGAGATCATGACCTGAGCTGAAGGCAGAGGGTTTTAACCCCCTGAGCCACCCAGGCGCCCAAGTTGTGTAAGTTCTTTATATATTTTTGGTATTATCCTTTTATCAGATATATCATTTGCAAATATCTTCTCCCTTTCTGTAGGTTGTCTTTTTGTCTTGTTGATAGTTTCCTTTGCTGTACAGCTTTCTTACTTTGATGTAGTCCCAACAGTTTACTTTTGCTTTTGTTTCCCTTGCCATGGAAGACATATCTAGAAAAATGTTGCTATGGCTGATGTCAGAGAAATTACTGCCTATGCTTTCTTCTAGGATTTTTATGGTTTAAGGTCATTCATTTAAGGCTTTAACCCATTTTGAGTTTATTTTTGTGTGTAGTGTAAGAAAGTTGTCCAGTTTCATCTTTTTGCATGTAGCTACCCAATTTTCCAATTACCATTTGAAGAGACTGTCTTTTGCCCAACTGTATACTCTTGCTTTTTTTGTTGTTAACCAAGTAATTGTAGGTTTATATCTGGGCTCTCTATTCTGTCCTGTTTGATCTATGTGTCTATTTTTGTACCAGTACTATACTGTTTTGATTACAATAGTCTTGTAGTATTTCTTGAAATCTGGGATTGTGATACTTCCAGTTTTGTTCTTTTTCAAGATTGTTTTGGCTATTTGGGGTCTTTTGTGGTTCATACAAATTTTTGTGTTATTTGTTTTAGTTCCATGAACAATGCTGTTGATAGTTTGATAGGGATTGCATTAGATCTATACATTGTTTTGGGTAGTATGTTAACAATATTTGTTCTCCCAATCTGTAAGCATGAAGTATCTTCCCATTTGGTTGTGTCATCTTCAATTATTTCACTGATGCTTTATATTTTTCCAGAGTACAGGTCTTTCACCTCCTTGGTTAAGTTTATTACTAGGTACTTTACTCTTTTTGGTGCAATTAGAAATGGAATTGTTTTCTTAATTTCTCTTTCAGCTACTTCATTATTAGTGTATAGAAATGCAACAGATTTCTGTATTTGATTGATTGATTTTGTATCCTCTGACCTTACTCAATTCATTCATCGCTTCTAGTAGTTTTTTGGTGGAGTCTAGACATTTAATCTCCAAAATACTAAACACCCGTCCTTTCCCAACTTATTCTTACAAGTGATACCACCTGTCTTTCAAGCCCGAAAAATGGAGTCTCCTTTGCTTTTTATCATCTCCCTTTTAGTCTATAAATTCTATAGGTATTTCTTGCAAAATATTTCTTACACCTATTCCTTTTGCTATGTATTGGCCCTTCTTCCCTAGTCCTTATTACAACTCATGCCTGAACTACTACAACTTGGTAGCTGGTTTCCATGTGGGCCAGCCTTCCTATTATTGTCCTTTCCTTAAACCACTTTCCTAATGTCCCTTTTCTGAAAGTCAATAGTTTGCTAGGTTTTGTAGCCCCAATCAACCTTAAAGGCCCTCTATAATCTAGACTACTAGTTATAGCAGCCATACAGATATCTTTTTTTTTTTAAAGATTTTATGTATTCATTTGACACAGAGAGAGATCAGATCACAAGTAGGCAGAAAGGCAGGCAGAGAGAGAGGAGGAAGCAGGCTCCCCGCCGAGCAGGGAGCCCGATGTGGGCCTCGATCCCAGGACCCTGAGATCATGACCTGAGCCGAAGGCAGAGGCTTCAAACCACTGAGCCACCCAGGTGCCCCATACAGATATCTTTTATGCAGGTTCTTATAGAGCAATATCATTTTCAACAATAGCACACTACTTCTGAGGCACTCATACAGCATCTACAAATAAGACACATTAATGAAAATGATACTAGAAACTTATCTTCAAAATTGTTATCTAATGTTACTTTGTCATAAATACACTCTAGTCCATAAAAAAAGAATTGCAGCCAGTTTTATTTACTTTTAATGTCACAGAAGAGATCTTTAGGGCTTTGTTTGCAATATGTTAACTTAAGCTATTGACAAGGATGTTTATGCTTTAGCAGATTGCCTCGTGGTCATGGAAGTCACCTCAGAAACCATTAACTGAGCTGGATAAACTGAACTGTAAAAGAAGTACTTTCCTAAAAATTTTGCAGTTGGGGAAAGTCAGTAATTATCTAATTTTTTAAATGCCCCAATTAATGCTAGGATAGTTATATTACCTTTTCTTTTTCACTGATGTTATTTAATTAGACTCTCTGACAATTTTAACAAGCACAATTCCCAAAATGGACAGAGAAACGTTAGCTACATATTTAAATTACATGTTTAAATTTAAAAAAATTATTGGTAGAAAAAAATCAAACAGTAACGGATAATGCAAAGGGTTTTCTTTTGAAGATAAATGTATTGACAAATTTTATTTCCTCATAAACAGTGCATTTGTTCCCAATTCTGAGAAACTTACAATAGACTATTAAATTCTGCTAAGTAAACCTCATTAAATAATTATTGTTTAATTTTTGTGTCAGGCTGTAGAAAACTAGATCTCTTCCTAATTTACATGCTTTTAAACAATTAGCAAAAATAATTTTAAAATGTCCTCTTTTGGGAGAACATTCTTTTTTTGGTGGTGGTGGTGGGGGTGTACTTTCACAGAAAGCAAAATCTAATATAGGTAAATAAAGTAAACCAACCTTCATTTGACATAATTCACAGTTAAAAATGAGATTCAGACTCAAATACTTTCCCAAATAATTGAGGTAATGCATGATAAAGCCATGGCAACTATTTTGTTAAATTCTAGCTCAAATCTAGCTCAAGGTCTTAAATGTAAAACTTAAAGCAAAATAAAGAGGGAAGGAAAGGCATTGTGACCATGACCAGGTTGTGCCAATGACTTCCTCTTCTCAGAAAGCCATTGGAAAAATTTTCATGTATATTTGAGGAAAAAAGATGCAACTCACTGGCCCACTGTTGAATAACAAAACCCTTTTAGAGTACTGTGACAGATTTGATAATTTTACAACTAACATTTGATTTGGTGCTTTGGACTGCTACAATAGAATAAAACTATGCATATTTTCTCTTTTATTGTAGGTTCCAATGTCACATGGCCTTTGTTATTTCAGAACCAACCCTTTAGTTCTGAAACATTTTCATGATCGTGCTTTTTCTATGGCAACTCACCATTAACTTAAATGGTAGGACACTTTTCCCAGAAAGGTCTTTGTTCTAAATTTTATGTGCATTTTGCTCTACACAGAAGGATATTAACTTTCTAGGATCTATTAAGATCCTACATTGCCTCAATGAACAACCATGCCTCAGTCTACTGTTAGTCTGGAAAAGACCTGTACTTTTTTTTTAAACCATGTGAGAATTAGGGAATGAATCTGTATTTATTAATAGTTTAAAGAAATTATTTTTCGTAACTACATCAGACACAAAATGGTATAACTTTCCTTCAAAAGTAACCATTATCTTATGGTCAAGATAACCTAGAAATGTCAGATTTAAAATGTTTTTCTTCTAAATGTCTTTTAGAACTAATTGCTTTGATAACTGCATCATCTAGGTCATTTTTTTCTGTGTATCTGTGCGTATGTGTATTTACATAAATGAAGGCCTAGAAGTAAACGGGATTCTCGCGTAGTTAATTAATTAGTTAATTAAGTAATTAATTGCTACACAAAACAGTCTAAGATGTAAAATTAATAAAACTAAATTTAACATTAAGTACACACCAGAGACAAGATTATTTTCCTGTCCTCTGAAACAAATCAATGCCAACACGAGTCTGACCTTTTAGTATTTCATCAAATTTTGTTAGAGAACATCGCCTTGTCTTCATGAAATCTTTTATCTAAAATAATGTAATCCACATTAAGTACATTTGCTAGAATGTGTACCTTAATGTAAAAATTGGCCATGTGATTTTTTGCATCTCTTTAGATCGGCTCCATCTGAAAGAGAAGACTGAAATACCAGTTCACATGCTCTCCAGCCTCTGTTTCTTAAACACTTAGCCCTGACCACTTCTAATATAATACACGATGTATTTAGTATGTTAACTGTTTTTCCCCAGCACTTTCCTGCCCACCCTCCTCTTTAGAATGTGGCTCTACAGAGGCAGAGTTTTGCGTTTGGGCTACTGGTGGATTCCAAGTGCCCAGACCAATGACCGACACATCTAGTTAAGCACTCATCCACCGAATAAAACAAAGTTGTACATGTGTTCAGAGATGTAACAACACGGGGGCGGGGGAACAAATCATCTTGCGGGCCGCTTTAAGGCCTCCAGCTCTGAGTGCAGTGAGGAGTGGGCGCCAGGATTTGAAGTAGAGAAATGCTGTAAGAGGATTCACATTTGGAAAGGCCCACTCCAGCCGTTATACTGAGGATGGGCTACAGAAGGCAGAGTGGAAGCAAGGAAGACAGTTACAAGGCAAACACGGTAACCTGGGTGAGAAAAAATGAGGGCAGGGATCAGGACGACAGCAATGTACAGGGTGAGAAGTGGCTGAATTCTTGATTGTTCTGAAGGAAAAGCCAGTAGCATTTCCTGATAGTCTGGAGGTGGGCTGTGAGAAAAGAGGTATCAAGGGTAACAACAGAGTTGTCCTGGCTTAAGCAGCTGGAAGAATGGAACTGTCATCAGTCCTTATGAGAGACTGCTGGAGACGCACACCTGAAGGGAAGGTGGGGGATGACGAAGAGTCAGTGCTGGACATGTTATACTGAACTACAGTTTACACACAATGTTGGACACGTTATGTTCAAGATGTTTTGTTAGGCAGTCGCCAAGAGATGCCAAATGCTGGTGATCTGTGTGTGGCTGTAGTTGGGGGTATATTCCAGTTGGGGGAACATTAAAGGTTCATTGTATATGAATGGGGCTTAATGAATGCAGAGAAGAACAAGGCTTGAGCACCCTGCAGTTGAAAAGTCTTTCAGAAGGAACGAATTTTAGCACATAAATAGAAAGACGACCTGGTTCTTCTCGCGTAATAAATGTCCTGAAGGAAAACAACAAACAACAACAACAAGAACAACAACCCCCCCATCATTTCAGGTGATGTGACTTTATGAAACACAGGTAAGGACAAGCAAATTATGAACATAATTTAAAGATAGAATTTATTCTCTGATGGTTTACTCATGCAAACTGCACATAAAAGAAAGTAGTACAGTTTGTGTAACATTGCAAATATAAGGACTCAAAATGCTAGGTACAGAAGTAGTGTGACATCCTGAAAGTCAAAATGGAATTTGTGTTTATACAACTAATAATGATTTTTATTTGCTGAGTACAGACTGATTTACAATGAAAGTTTTGCTAACCTTGGTAAGTTCATTAACCGTTTACATGACTTCTTACATCTATGTAGTTTTATTTTACAGTTGCAAGAAATTCCTGTTACCAAAAAACTTTAACTTGCATAAATAATAAAAGAAAAATATACTGAAGGACTTAGGAGAGTGAAAAAATTGAGGCTTTTCCTAACCCATCCAAACTACAATAAAAAATAGCCTTCTTGCAGAATTCATATTTTGTGCCTTTGAGATCAACTCCTTAGCATAACTATGGCAAAGTCACGATTAGAAATTCATTACTTTAAAATTATAAAATCAGTTAAAAATAAAAAAAAATTTAGAAGTAGGATTACCAACTAAAAATGCTCACTTTTAATAAGCCAAACAATAAAAATCCTATTATCTTCATACCTAAAAGTCCTGAAATGTCATTTGTGTAATTTGAATGTTTCCCAGTTTGGAACTTAGGCAGGTGGGATATTTCCTTGAATTATCAAGGATATTCGATATAGGTTTTTTAAATGTCAGTCTCATTAGGAGATGGCACTGAGACGTTCGTAAATAGTGTAGTATAGATGCAGAACAAACTACACAACTTATTATAAATGCATTACAGATATTTACATAATGGAATCCTGCTTGAATGCCAGAAGTTGCTACTGGGTAGGACTCATAACTATTTTACAAAGTTGTCTTACACACATCTACTACTTTATTTTTAACAATTTAGTCTATTTTAAAATATTGTACTGTATTTTGAACATAACTGCAGAATAAAAATAGATAATGGCACATTAGAAAACTCAGTATCCCACAGATGATTGGATAATGAGAAAAGTGTACCTACAATCATCTCATCAGAAACAAACTACATCATGGAATGTTAGTTATCCAAGCCTGCACAGTAATGACATTTTAAATTGCAATCATCTATAGGCCAGCATCACACTGAAGGCATCGTTAAACATTCAAGCAAAGACTGCTGGCATAAACTATTGAAAGAAACACACACACACACACACACACACACACACACACACACACACTCTCTCTCTCTCTCTCTTTCATCCACTCTTGCTTCCCACATTATAATTACATTGTTCTAAAGATAGATACTGATTTTTTTTCCCACGAGAAACGTTATCAAAATTTGCTACTAAAAGATGACAGTGCTTTCACAAGAATAAGTACAACTTAGCTTGCAAGTACAAGACAATGGGGGTAAACGGTCTTAAATTTTCCTAAGCAGTTTTTAAGCTTTTTCTGGCAACCATACCATACTTGATTATGCATAAATTTCTCAGTTTGTAAACTGAAGTCTGCAAAAAAACCAAAACCAAAACCTAATTTCAAAAAATTATTAAGATATTGGATAACCCTGTATCATAGATTATATAATTTTGTATTTTAACAGCCTCAAAACAGAGTTTAAAATACTGAATTTAAGACTCAAAAAATAGTCATTTTGAAATGATAAAAGATTCCAAAATTCATGTCTACTTAAAATCTTGAAGAAAACACATGATTAATGTTCTTGATTTAGTTTCAGAGTGTGCATAAAAGCATCGTATGTCTCTTACCATGTTTCACTCACTTAAAAAGTGTTCTCTAATGTTTTTCCTTTTGCATAATGTGCAAAATAAAAGGCAAAAAGATTAAAAGCAAATCTCTATCTTTCTCTTGCTAGTGCTTTATGACCTTGTTAACATTACAAAGTCAGTAGGGACTATGCAGAACTTTGGTATAAATGATAATACTACCATCACAGTTGAGGATTAAGAGGTGGTCAAAGGAAATGGAAGTGGGAAGAGATTCAGTAACACCCCCATTTATTAAAACACCACCAAATTAAAAGTGAAATAAACCACAATGAATTATAATACAATTTACACATTGAGCACAGAAAATTAATAAAATCTAACAATATTTATAAAAAACGCAAAATCAGTCTTTTTCCAGAGACTAAAAACTGTTGTTCAGTCTGATCATCAACTGCTGCTACACCAACTTTAGAGCCAAATTTAATTTCAAGTAAAAAAAAAAAATTTACAACCACAGATTTCGCATAAATGGAAACTGGTCTTTCCTTGATTTCCCTTTGAAGTCACTAATGAGTATCTAAAACTGCTGCACTGCAGGTTTTTAATCAACTTCCTGAGGGCTGTGACTGGGAGGCAGGAGCCATAACAATCTGTGAAAGCGCAGGCTCTGTACTCTGGTCCGCCATCTGCGTGAGGACTGAGGTGGCCACAGCTTCGGCCTTGGAGGTTGAACTGACTCCATTGGATGTGCTGACAGAACTATGCTGAATAGCTTCCGTATGTGGACTACTTGGCACTGACAGGTCTTCTGAACTATCATCTTTATCGGTGGCTGAGTGGAAAAAACAAAAGTTACTGTTTCTTAAAGACATCTGTAAAAATGTGTCAGTTGTTTGTCAATATACAGAGTGAAAAGTTAGGCTTTTACAAAGTCGGTTATTGAGCTAAACTGGTATGACTGGGCTTGAATAAGTGAAAGGTGGCTCTAAGTCCGAAGCAGGCAATTTCACCACAGCAGGTCAGACGTAGGTACAACCAGGCACAGGGAAGCCTCTGCGTGCCCAGTGCCTCACAGAACAGAGCTGAAGTATTTGCTAAACAGTGTTAAGAAAATCAGGTAGGAATCTGGGAAACAGCCTTGTACTTACAGATATAATCAAACATTTAACCAAGTAACACATTTAACAAAACCAGTCTGTCTGCCTACATGCCATTCTTATTAAAAGATAAAAAAGAATTATAGCCACATGCATAAACAAAATGAATTCTTACATACAAATTACATTTTCAAATTATTCCCTCTGCATTCTCCAGAACTATATTTATTCTGGCTGACTTTCCATCTACTGCAGCAATGGGTGATTACAACACCTGATTCTAATGATGCACCCACATGAGAATAAGCAATATTTAGACTCTAAATGCCACCAGCTGTTATAGCTGCATGAATTAATTGGGGTTCAAATAAAAAATTATATAAAATGCTAGAAACAAATGGAAAAGATACTCAGAAAGGGGCTTTCTAAGTATTTATGAAAAGGTACCAACTTTTAGACTTGAACAATGAATCTCCTACACCTTTTACATTTTAACAGGATAGAATCCAGTAATTTCACTTACTGAAAAACTTGATATGCACAACATACAAGCAGTTATAGTGTATGTAACTTAGAAGATACAAGGATAACATGAACTAATAACTGTGAACCCTGTCCCAAACTTAAGAGAACACTGCCAATAACAATGATGCTTCCTGGAGGCTCCTCTCCTCATCAAAGGTAATCACCATTCTGATAGTTCTTTAACCATTCCCTTGTTTTTTGTTCGAAGCTTTACTGAATAGGTATGTATCTACGACATTATTTAGCTTTGTTTATCTTTGAACATCCTGAAAACAGTATCATCCTGGACGTATTCTTTTGACTTTTCACTTGGTATTAAAATAATTTATTTAGTGCTTAGAAGTAACAAGCAGGCTTTCCATCAAATCTGACAATGCAAACTGGCCTGCTTATTAATGGCCAGGTGTCTATTGTGAAAGTCAATTATTAAAAGACTGTGGACCCTTAAAGCGTGACTTATTCCATGATTTGTGATACAGAAGACAGAAGAGGAGTAACCTGGCCGGCTTGACTTCAGTTCAAATAAAATTCCTCATTTTGATAATTTTCTAAATACAGTACTTAAAGAATTTTGACAAGTTTGCCTCAAATCCATGCATTTTTGTAAAGCAGTTTTTAAAATGTATTAGACAGAATCCCATCTTCTCTATAAATCTGCTTTAAATGCAAAATCACACCTCAAGATAAAAATTTGACCTCCAGATACAATAAAAAATCACAATCAATATACCCTTTTAAATTACATAAAGCAGAAAGGACACTTTTCTGATGAAGCAGTAACGAATATTATAAAATATTTATAATTCTGTTAAATAGCTAATACAACAGTTACATGTTTAGAGAAACCCAAACTCTGGCACTGGCACTTTAACTGAAAAGAGTACTAAAAAGTTCTCTTTATTTCACCTCTCTTCTTCAACAGAAAAACAAACTGACCTTTCTCTCAATGTTAAGTTCTAGGGATACACCTTCTTTCAAAAATAAGGAGGCTGATCTGTGATGAGAGGTATAAGGAAATGTAAATATACAGTGGAGGCAAGGACTCAAAATTAAACAGTAAACTGTAAGGACAAGTGCCTATCTCCAGACTTTCAGAATTAAAGTCCTAAGTCCTTAGGTTGTACAAAGCATCAGGCACTCCCTTATAAATGACATAATTATAAATTATATATATATATAAAATATCTTTATAATATAGTAAACCTGTACCTATGTCCAATTCTAGAAGGTGAGGAGAGAAAAATCATTAGTATAATCACAAACATTAGAAAGAATGAGATCTTATTGCACTCCAAGAGCCATTTTCAACCCTAAAGCTACAAAACCCCCAGCTGTCTGACAATTCACACTCTGAAGTTTTCTACCTATGTTCATACATATTTTCATTAAGGAAAATATAAGCTCTCAATTACATTTAGAGCCCAAGAAGCTTTCTTTCCCACTTAAGATTATGGAAACAAGTAAAATACCATTTTAATTATGCCCAGAGATCTAGAAAACATGAATTAATGGTAATAAGATCACTCTTGTGTTTTATTCTTCATAGAATCTAAACATTAAAAATTTATTCATATTTTCATTCATGTTTTATTCTACTTGATTGTTAATGTGACCCCAATTGTCAGGGTTTCCATCCTACAAGGTGGGGACTTTGAGCCTCAGAACTTAGAAACCCTACGGTGTGTGCTTTTTACACTGTCACCTTTACCTGAAAGATTTTGTAATATTCCTTAATTTCTGTTAAACCTTAATTTCACAAATGTTTTGAAAGTGTTAACTATTACAATTCACCACCACTAGCAATAGCTGTGTGCTACAACATAAACAGTGTTAAGTATCTGTGAATTTCCCCACATTTTCTCTAAGATTTAAAGTCAATCTAAATACTACTAAACAACAGAAAAGTCACATTTTCTCTTTAGACTTCAAGTTTGAAAAGAGAAATTACTTTAAAATTTCTACAAAACCCAATTACCTCCTAAGAGCTGAAGAGAACTAATTTTATGCAAAAACTAAATTTTTCCTTCAGTCTATTTGATTATCTAGATGACTAGACAGGAAAAAAAGGTAGGAATAACTCCAAACATCAAAAATGTCTTATTCATTTCTTACAGTGTATACAACCTAGCATAATACATATTCCCTAAAAACTTATTAACCTAGACTTTCAGTTTATTTAAGGGTATGTATGGCATGTAAACCCATACATCTATAATCTTTATAAAAACATCTTTATAAATTATTGCTTAAAATGAAAAACTGGCTTGCCTTTGCTGAGCATATGCTGCCTTGATTATGGAGATAAAACTGTTAGGATTATCCAAGAGATTATCTAAGATTAAAAATTGCAGATCAGATAAATTTTTAGTGGGATGTAACTGAAAAATTCATTCTTTCTAATTTTGTAGAATTGTTTGTATATTTCTTTTTGAACTATCAAAATTCAAGAGAGCTCTCTTGTTAAGAAAATCATATATGCATAATGCTGAACTCAGTAGCTTCTATAGGAAATTATGTTGTTAAGTCAGATGGGAGCCATAATGGCCTCATCCCTGCAGCAATCATTGTTAATACAAACCCCAAACATATTTCTATACGGGTCCAATTTACTCCACAATGTGTTTCACCATCACGTGAAAATGACTAGATATCAAAGGACTGAGATTTATTTGCTCAAAACTGACGAAAATCAATGTTCTAAATATATATGGCAATAGAGAGTTGCTAAATCTACTGAATCTTTTAAATTAAAAAATATTGCCCATTCTGATGAAACTGCTTACAATGACTACAAGTAAAGATGGTGGCCATTAAGTTTTATCGTGAGCACCTGAGGAACTGTTCGCATCTAATACAAAATGTTTCTATCTTTTGAATTACTGACACTGGCAAATTAAAATGAAGTGGATACATATGGTTGAAACAATCTTCACATTTACAAATATCCTGAAATATCACTAAATCATAAAAAGGAAAGCTGTGGGTTATATATTATGAATGTTGCCTAATGCATCCCCAGCTCTGTTATTTGTTACAAATTTGTGTACGATGGACAAAATTGGCCATTTACTCAAGAGTAACAGCTGGCTCCAATATTGTGCATCTTATCAAAAAAGAAGGACATTACAAGAAGGAAAAAGCACAATTAACCTCTAAAATGCTGAAAAGAGAAGAATCTCATTTTGGGGAAAACATGTAAGAGAAAACTTGCAAGCAGATAATTTAAATACTGTTCTATTAGCATTTTTATGACTAAAAGACTCAATATAAAGATTCAAAACAATATAAAAATTGCACAATGGTGATATTTAATAAAGAACAAAAGGACCGGATACTGTAAATGGGTACTATATATTGTTAAGTGAAGATAGTTAATTAAAAAAAAACATTACTGAATGGAGGGCTGGAAAAGAAGTAGTGTTTCACTCTCTCAATCTAAGACAAAATGTTACTCTGGGAAGACAAAATATCATCTGTACTTACAGTATATTTTAAATTATTAACTTGTTTTGTTGATGTGTAATAATCCCTAGGGAAAAAAGTTAGAAATAGGAAAATTTTAAAACTCTCTTGATTCCAAAAAGTATATTCCCCATTCCATAATAACCTTGCAGAAGTTCTGATATTTAATATTAAATATGAGAACTGCAGTCTCGTTTTTTTTTTTTTTTTTTTTTTTTTTTTTTAAAGATTTTATTTATATGACAGAGAGAGATTACAAGTAGGCAGAGAGAGGAGGAAGCAGGCTCCCCGCTGAGCAGAGAGCCCGATGCGGGCCTCGATCCCAGGACCCTGAGATCATGACCTGAGCCGAAGGCAGAGGCTTTAACCCACTGAGCCACCCAGGCGCCCTCGTTTTTTTTTAATGGTAGCTTGGTTCACTCTGGCAGTATTTCACTGATGTAGCCTAAGGCTATAGGTAATGGAACATTACTCACTATGATAGCCAGATTTCTTCTGCATGGCAGTTACAGGGCAATCTTTATGAGCCAGAAGAAGCTGTTTCAGCTGTGCCACTTCATTTCTCAGCAGGGTGACTTCACTCTAGAGAAGAAACAACTTATGTACCTTAACGGCATCAGACTAAACATTTCTTACTGTTTATAACAAGTAAAAATTAAGAATATCGGTTATCTTTAACAAGAGTATCAAGGAATAAACCAAATGCACTGCTCAAATAGGTTTAATCAGTACACATCAGTTTTCATATTTTAGCATTTGCACAAAGATTGCAACTTGTATAAAAATTTAAATGACATAACAACATGACTGGATAACATATTTCAAAGTTTTTATATTACCATTTGCCTTGGGACTGCTTATGTATTACAGGTTTCCTGTAGAAGGTACTTTTTACTTATGTTGCATTTTCTTTTGATTATTTGAAAAATTAGAAACATCAAGGGAGACAGAATGAATTTTCACTGACTCTGTGCACTTGAAAATGAAAAATTTATCCTGGAAACTCAATTAGGCAAGTTTCTAGTTTTCCAAAAGTATGAAGAGCTCCACAGGGGAAACCACAATAACCAGAGTCATGGAACAAGGCATTGTGTTGGACATGGAACCAATGAAAGCAGATGAAATATCTCAACAGCTTAGCTTCCCCTGATCTAGGTAATTTGTACACATTTAAATTTAAATCTCATAAAGTAATGGTGGATTGTCTTAGTCCCTTTTTTTAAAATGATTTTATTTATTATTTTAGAGAAGGAGGGCGCAAGCGAGGGGAGGAGCAGAGAAAGAGGGAGAGGGAAGGAATCCTAAGCAGACTCCACACTGAGCCTGATGTGGGGCTTGATCCATGACGCCCGAGATCATGACCGGAGAGTTGGATGCCTAATTGACTGAGCCACCCAGGCACCCCTGATCTAGTCCCTATTAAAAAATAAGCACTTTAGCCTTTGTTTTGGATGCATTAATCTGGTAAATTCTATATAAAACTTCCAAATTAAGAGATTCCATTTAATTCCTTTTGGTTACCCCCCAATACTAAAGATGCATAAATTGGTGATAATTACCAATACTCAAGAGTTAGAAATAATATGAACTTAATAAAATGGTAAAGAATTATTAATTTACAAACACCACTAAACCACTTATTTGAACTTACATTAACCTTAAGTATTCAGATTTCATCTATGAACCCAAAATTAAAGAAATATAACAGGCATGTGTACTTTTGTAAAAGCTCAGGCACTGTTTTCCATCCCTTGGTCTCCTAACCAGAAAGGTGAATGTAAAGTAATTTAGAAGATAAGACTCATTAGGTGTCCTTAAGTGATCAATGGCAGAAACATAAAAATTCAAAGAATAAAAGTTAAGCAAGTCTGTTGGTTCAAATAGTTTCTCATACCCCTATAACAATAAACTACAATAATATATTAAAGCACGGAACAAAAACTGATGCTTACAGTAACTCTAAACATTAAATAAAGGCTAAATTGTGTTTATAATATTGTATCTGAGACAAGAATGGGTGTGCAGTGATCAAAAATACAAAAAGGGAATTTTTAGAGTTTTGCTTTAAAAAAATTAGCTGTTTAGAAAACTTATTTCTGGGTGCCTGGGTGGCTCAGTTGGTTGATCAACTGCCTTCAGCTCAGATCATGATACTGGAATCCCACGATCGAGTCCCACATCGGGTTCCCAGCTCCTTGGGGAGTCTGCTTCTCTCTCTGACCTTCTCCCCTCTCATGTTCTAAGAAATAAATAAAAATCTTAAAAAAAAAAAAAAAGAAAAAGAAAACTCATTTCTATGGAACTCTGTAGTCAGTGTCACTATACTAATTATACAGCTCTTTATTAGTGACACCAAAAATGAGAAACCAGGTTATGAATAATCTAATATATAATATCCCAAATTTCTCTCTCTGACGTGTCAGCTTGACTTTGAGACTTCTAACAGGTTTCTCTCTTTAACTTCTGTAATATGAAAGAGGGCTGGATATGTATTTTTTAAAATTTTTAATTTATTTTTAAGATTTCATTTATTTGTCAGAGACAAAGAGAAAGAGGGACTGAGCACAAGCAGGGGGAGCAGCAGACAGAAGAAGCAGCAGGCTCCCTGCTGAGCAAGGAGCCAGATGTGGGACTCGATCCCAGGACCCTGGGATCATGATCTGAGCTGAAGGCAGATGCTTAACCAACTGAGCCACCCAGGGGTCCCTGGATACATACATACATACATACATACATACATACATAAAAGATTTTATTTATTTATTTATTTCACAGAGAGATAGAGAGCACAAGTAGGCAGAGTGGCAGGGAGAGGGAGAGGGAGAAGCAGGCTCTCTCTCTGCGGAGCAGGGAGCCCGATGCGGAACTTGATCCCAGGACTCTGGGATCATGACCTGAGCCGAAGGCAGCGGCTTAACAGACTGAGCCACCCAGGCAACCTGGATACATATTTTTATTTTTTTATTTTATTTTTTTTTAAAGATTTTATTTATTTATTTGACAGAGAGATCAGATCACAAGTAGGCAGAGAGGCAGGCAGAGAGAGAGGAGGAAGCAGGCTCCTCGCTGAGCAGGGAGCCCGATGCAGGCCTTGATCCCAGGACCCTGAGATCATGACCTGAGCCGAAGGCAGTGGCTTTAACCCACTGAGCCACCCAGGCGCCCATGGATACATATTTTTAGTCTACAATATATAATCTCTTATAATCTGGTACCCGTGACCAACCTTTTACATTAGTTTGACCCTATGGGAAAAAATAAATGTTTAATAATTTTGACCTACACAAATTGAAATTTTGAAAATACACAATGTTGTCTCTACCTACAAAAGCTTTCCTCTCGTTTTTCTTGCCTTGCTAATTTTTTCATTCATCTTTAAGAGTGAAATCAGTACAGTATAAATTCAGATAGGAAAAGAAGTCCATTTCTGTGATCCCAGACCCATATGCACATATGCGTGTACATTTAAATAGTATTTACTACACAGGATTCTTAATTTTTGGTTTACTTGTTTGCCACCTCTGCTGGATTGGGAATTTCTCAAGGGCAGGGATTATCTTTGCTCTCTGTATCCCTATAGTACAGCACGCAGTCTACTACAGGCTGAGTAGTACATTGTTATATTTTAGAACCATGAGTAATTCTACGTCCAGGGGGAGGGAAAAAACTTCCAAAGAACGTGAAATGAAGTTGCTTGAATATAAAACTGGTCAGAGGTCCTAGTTTCATTATTTTTACCAACTACTTCACCAATGTACCTGCACTGTTAATTTTCTCAGGCATAAAATGGTAATTGGCATATTTTACAGTATCATCTCAATTACAGAATTTTAAAAATCACATATGCCCTCTCTCCTAAATATGCTACACAGACATTCAGCATAAACCATATTATGGTTTTTTTGGTCAAAGTAAACATTTTTGGTAAGATAAACCAGATGCTGAGAAAATTGTTATTCTGATCTAAAATAAAATGTAAATTACTTTGGCATTGTCTATACCATTGCTCCATTCCATCTGTAGCTATTCAAAGGTTAATTATATACTATGCACAACAACAACAAAAAAAATTTTTTTTTACAGTTTATGTGAAGCAGATTAGACTGATGAAATCATGACAGACCAGCCAACTGATTAACCTATCAAAGCTTTCCATTGATACCTGGCCATAGATTGAGGACCCGGTATTCCATTAATTTATAATCTTTGACTTTCTAGTTCAGCCACTACCCCCAAAATTAAAGACATGATACTGGATGGTTTCTTCTTTGGAGAATTTCTCATTGCTAAAGATATGATTTTCTTTATGTTTAGTCTTCACAAAAATCAGTGATTAAGTATAAAGATTCCCATCACACAGTTCCAAAGACTGTCACGGATATAAAACCTTACACTGGAGAACAAAATATTTAATTTACGTCTGTAACAATAGAAAAAAAGATGACAGGTTTCTTAATACTTTGGAAATACCTTGCAAAATGAATGGGAATGACCCTTTTCTTTTTCTCCTTCAGGGTATTCTCATACTTTAATTGTTTTGTGTCTGTCTCCTCTGCTAGACCACAAATTCTGTAAGTGCAAGGACAGTGTCTTTTTCACTGTTATCTCTCCTGTGTCTAATAACATGCCCTGCACACAATAGATGCTTAATGACAGAATGAATAATAAATAACTAGCATTTGCATAGTGTAGTTGTAACAGACTTCTCTATACCCTCTCTCTCATTTGATCTTCATAACAGTACTTATTCTGTGAGTATGACAGATGGGGAAGTAAAGGCTCAAAGATTTTTAGTAAGGCCTAGTAAAAAGAAGTACAAGGTCTTAGGCTCATAATAAAATGCATGAAGTAGCAGTGGCATCACTGTTACCGTTTCCCCCTGTAGAACTTGGTTAAAACTCAGGGGAAAAGAAGCAAGGCAGTGATAGCATAGAATACTATTTTTTTTTTTCAGTTAAAACATTTTTTTTTCAATTAAAACAAACGGGTTTAGGATCTTCCAACTGTCACCATTCCTTTATATTTCAAGTAATAAATACTGAAATACTGTTTGGGAATCAGAAATAAAAGATTTGATCCCTTTTAAGTCAATAGAGCAATAACAAAACCTTTACTGTATTATTAACTTATGAGTGAAAACTCCTCACATACCCAGCTATGGAAGAATGTTTCTGGTTTTTGTTTTTTTCTTGTTTATGTTTTTTTTTGTTTTGTTTTTAATTTATTGAGCTTCTACTCCACACAGTTTGCAATACCTGTTTTAAAAGCAAAATCCACAACAAAAACTCCCAAGTTTTAAACAAAGAGTAACTGTTAAGGAGCTACTATTAGTAAAGAATCTGCCTTTGGGGTGCCTAGGTGGCTCAGTGGGTTAAAGCCTCTGCTTTCGGCTCAGGTCACGATCTCAGGGTCCTGGGATCAAGGCCTGCATCGGGCTCTCTGCTCGGCAGGGAGCCTGCTTCCCCCTCTCTCTCTGCCTGCCTCTCTGCCTCCTTGTGATCTCTCTCCCGCTGTGAAATAAATAAATAAAATCTTTAAAAAAAAAAAAAAGAATCTGCCTTTGTTCTCAAAGGAAACATGCTGAATTTGTAAGCTGAAAACAAAATTCAAAAATGAGTTATAACTGAAAGAGCCACAAAGAGGTGAAAACTCTTTTAAGTACAAGATAATAAAATCATGTATTATCTTTAAAAATATAATAATTGATAATCAACAGTATCCAAGTTTTGGTCTAGATTGCCATGTCTCTAATACAATTTGATGAAATTGTCTTTTTAGCAACAATTTTACAAAGCTAAAACAGGGCA
This sequence comes from Ailurus styani, assembly GCA_002007465.1. Lineage (NCBI taxonomy): Eukaryota > Metazoa > Chordata > Mammalia > Carnivora > Ailuridae > Ailurus > Ailurus styani. Next base: position 424,175 of record LNAC01000122.1, read on the forward strand.
CCTGGGTGGCTCAGTGGGTTAAAGCCTCTGCTTTCGGCTCAGGTCATGATCTCAGGGTCCTGGGATCGAGGCCCACATCGGGCTCTCTGCTCAGCAGGGAGCCTGCTTCCTCCTCTCCTTGTCTCTCTGCCTGTCTCTCTGCCTACTTGTAATCTCTCTCTCTGTGTCAAATAAATAAATAAAATCTTAAAAAAAAAAAAGCTAAAACATAATTAAATTCAGTGAGTGGGGCAAGAGAGTGGAATAATTTATGTTCTTTAAAACCTAATAGGTATTTGGTAAAAATATGTACAGCCACACCTCAACACTCATTAAAATTTGTAATATATACGTAACCATGGGTCATTACTGCCACTATACTGATCAGCTAAGCCTGTATGTCATGTGAAGGATTATTAAGGAAATGTAGAATTGATGAATGTTTTCACATAAAGTAGAATTTAATTATTTCTCTGACATTCAATTTTCTTTACAAGTCATTCTGTTCTTCACAGTTAACGGTTTCGCTGTTGGCAGACTGAAATTTTTTCTGCCTGAATCTGTCATAAGCATGTTATTAACACTTAACACTCTGAAAACCAGAATCTGTCACTTTTTAAAACTGCTTTTGTTTTATTTGATAACTAAAAAGCAACAATAAATAAAAATCATTTATCCACTTGAAACAATAAAGTCATAATTGAAGGACCTTTCTTACCAAACCATTCATGCGCTCAACAGCCTCTTCACCACTTACTCCTGGTACACATCATTCCTAAAATTCTACTTGTAATTTAGGGATTCATTCCTATGTCGATGTCCAAATCTACACACATATCCATCTAACTATAAACCTTTTATTAATGAAAAAGAGTTGTGCTATTTTAGTGTACAACTATTTTTTTGAGTAACTTACTGAGCTGACATCCCCATGAGCTGGAATAACCATTTTAATTTATTCTTTTTTTAAGATTTTTTATTTGTCAGAGAGAGAGAGAGAGAGAGAAAGAGCAAGCGAGCACAAGCAGGGGGAGCGTCAGGCAGAGGGAGAAGCAGATTCCCCACTGAGCAGGGAGCTCAATGTGGAGTTGAGACCATGACCGAAGCAGAAGGCAGACACCCAACCAAATAAGGCACTCAGGTGCCCCTAGAATGAACCATTTTAAAGTGAACAATTCGGTGGCATTCAGTACATTTACAATGTTGTGCAGGCACCTCCCTCAATCTGTTTATAAAACACTTCTGTCAGTCCAAAGTAAAACTCCTTACCCATTAACCAGTTTCTCTCTATTTTCTACCACCCCACCCCCTACCCCCATTCCTGGCAACCATCAATCTGCATTTATCTCTATGAATTTCTCTGTTCTAGATATTTTTTTTTTCTTAGAGAAAGAGCATCTTAAGTAGGTACATGGAACCTGACACAGGGCTCAATCTCACTATCCTCAGATCATGATCTGAGCTGAAATCAAGAGTCTAACACTTAAAAGAGCCACCCAGGCACCCCTCTTCTAGGTATTTCATATAAATGGAGTCATAGGTGCTTTTATTTCTGGCTTCTTTCATGTAAGCAAAAATGTTCTGTGGTTCATCTACATTCACTCCTTTTTATGGCTGAGTAATATTATGTCGTAGGTATATACCATAATTTATCTATTCACCTACTGATGGACATTTGGGCTGTTTTCAGTAACTTTATTTTTATCCCTAACAATACATTATAGATAACTTCCCAGGTTAACACATACATATAAACTTCATTCTTTTTCTTTTTTCGTGCAAGTATTTTAAAGAACATCTCTTAGGGGATGCCTCGGTGGCTTAGTTAAGCATCTGACTCTTGATTTCTGCTCAGGTCATGATCTCAGGGTTGTGGGATCGAGCCCACATCAGGCTCCGTGCTCAGTGTGGAGTCTACTTGTCCCTCTCCCTCTATGCCTCCCCCCATGCTCTCTCTCTCATAAATAAATAAAATCTTTTTTTAAAAAAGATTTTATTTATTTGTCATAGAGAGAGAGATAGAGCACAAGCAGAGGGAGAAGCAGGCAGAGTGAGAAGCAGGCTCCCTGCTGAGCAAGGAGCCCAATGCAGGACTCAAGCCCAGTACCCTCAGATCACGACCTGGGCTGAAGGCAGACACTCAACTGACTGAGCCACCCAGGTGTCCTACAAATAAATAAAATCTTAAAAAAAAAAAATCCCTGATAACACATCATCTCATATACTGATATTCTGATATGCATTTCTAAAATTAAGAACACTTTTTCTTACCATGATTCCATCACTTAATTTTCAATGATTAAAAATGCAGATTTTACTTTTGTTTTGTAACTTGAGGTATTAACTAATGTTACATTCAACTGTAGAGCTTAATTGAACTTAATTTCTTGAATTTGACTTCTATTTAAAAGTTTCATGCTGGGGCGCCTGGGTGGCTCAGTGGGTTAAGCCTCTGCCTTTGGCTCAGATCATGATCTCAAGGTCCTGGGATCGAGCCCCGAATCCGGGCTCTCTGCTCAGCGGGGAGCCTGCTTCCCCCTCCCCCTCTGCCTGCCTCTCTGCCTACTTGTAATCTCTCTCTCTCTGTCAAATTAATAAATAAATAAAATCTTAAAAATAAATAAAGTTTCATGCTTTGAAAATGGTGCGTTGTTAATTTTTACCTAGATGATAAATCCTGCCTTTATTCCTCCAGTCAAGAAATTTCTACCCAGATTAGGAAATACAAAAATGTATTTCACAATAGTAACATTTAATCATAGTTTATATGGTAGAAGAAACATGAGATGAATGAAGCAAAGATTACATTTATCTTGAATATTGAATTTTCCAAGGGTTTCTGAAGTAACAAAGCACTGCTGCTATTAGTAATGCTGACCAGGGCTGCAATACAATTAAGGAAATAGCAGTATCTCATGAAAGCTGTTAACATTGCCATACTTTCGGTCAAAGCAGAAAAGTGGCCCACCTGAAGTCAAAGAATACCCTGTAAATGATACTGTATATTTCTATACCCCTGTACAGTATTCAAACATTTTTACTTCTTAAAAAAGACAATAAGCCAAATTACAAAGGAAAATATTGATAAATTTAAGGTTTAAAATTTATGTATTTAAAATACTTGCATTCATTCTAATTCAACTGATTTATGCAAAAAATCCTCAAGGAAGTAGAAGCAACAGGTACTATTACCTCTATTCTATGGGAAAAGCAATTGAGGCTAACTAAGAATGACAACTAAAAAATAGCCAAGTCATTCAGAAGAATAATTTTAAGAACAGAAAAGAAAAAAAATAGGTGCACCTAAATAATTTTCTTAATGTAACATGAGTATCTGAAAACTTAAACTAGTAATTCATAATCTAAGAGAGACCTGGCAAAGAACAGCCATTTTTGAGTATATCAATAAATTAGTACCTATAATCTGGTTAAGAGGAAAAAAATCAGAAGTTTTTTTCTAAAAAGTTATAAAAATAGTTCTTGAGTTAAGAATTTATCAGATGATGATAATACAGTATTTAAGATACCCTAGAGTGTGTGTATATATATATATTTAAAGTCTCTGTCATGTGATAAATGTTTAAATTTTTTCTAAATGGTTAAAATAAAATGGCTAAAGGGCGCCTGGGTGGCTCAGTGGGTTAAAGCCTCTGCTTTCGGCTCAGGTCATGATCTCAGCATCCTGGGATTGAGGCCCTCATCGCAGCGGGCTTTCTGCTCAGCAGGGAGCCTGCTTCCTCCTCTCCTTGTCTCTCTGCCTGCCTCTCTGCCTACTTGTAATCTCTCTCTGTGTCAAATAAATAAATAAAATCTTAAAAAAATAATAAAATGGCTAAAATAAATTTTGCAAGACAATTTACTTGCTCTAGAGCTTATGCATCAATATCTAAAGCATAATATAGAATTTTAAAAGATGACTGCCTCACATAGGAAACAACTTCTATAAAATTTACATTAGTAAGTGCTATGTCTGATGTTAAAAACTTTTTCCTAAGCATTTAAACAGACATTTATATTGGTGACATCTTTAAAGATAGATTTAACAAAAGAGCAAGTCTCAACATCGGTTATGATTATATGGAAAGATTCGTTTTTCACTGGGAATGGCTAATTCAGAAGACTGACCAGTAACAACTACAACTCACTAACATCAGTTTTCTAGTTGATGCTCATCAACTGGTAGTTCACAAGATTTTCCTGGAGAATATTCACAACATTAAAACAAAACAAAAGGTAGCGGGGGGACCTGGGTGGTTCATTCAGTTAAGCCTCCCACTCTTGATTCCAGCTCAGGTCATGATCTCAGAGTCTTGAGATCCAGTCCCATGTTACCGTGCTTAGTGGAGAGTCGGTCAGCTTCTCTCCTCCTTCCTCTCTTGCTGCCCGCCCCTCCCCTAGCTCTTTCTCTCTCCCCACCTCTTGCTAAAACGAATGAATGAACTAATAAATAAATAAATCTTCAGACAAAACAAAAATAAAAGAAAGGAAGAAAGAAAAAACAGAATGAAGGAAATCATCTTAGTGCTCCTGACACCATTACCGGAAATCTTAGCAAACACTGAACAGGAAGGAGTCTTAAAATCTTTTTATCCCATGAGGCTCCTAAGAAACCCATCTGGGGCACACTGGCAGGCAGTATGAAATGATTTTTACTGCTACTGGCCATATTGTACCTGTTCTGTGGATAATTAGGGCCCTTCAGTTTCCAAGGCTGTCAATCTGACATTTTTTTCTGAGCACTATATTCATTCTAAATAAACAAAACAAAATTTGTAATTCAAAGAACCAAAGAACTTAAAAAATATTACTGAAGCAACTTTACAGTTGTGATACAAACCAAAAAAACTAGAAAAGTGAAATACCAGTGACATTTTAAATTTTAACATTCTTTGAATTTTATATACCACAACTTTACAAAGTTTAAGCCAGACAGTTTTGGTACTTTTGTAGTACACAAGTAAAAACTTAATATCTAACATTTCCTTATAGTGTCAGTGTTGCAAGTTTTATATTACTTCATGTCAGTATTCACATAGGTTTATAAAACTATGCTTTACTATAGATTCCACACAAACCCAATATTGTGTACTAAAATGTCTGGATGGCTAACTGGAAAAAAACAGGGAGAGCTAAGTTCACAATTGTTAAAAATAAGACCAAATTTACATATATGCACCCTACCTGTAGTTGACCATTTAATGAACTCAAGTCTTCGGCTTTCTTCTCTAAAGACTGAACCCAGACTTTCCTTTTTTGTCGGCATCGTGAAGCTGCTGCTCTATTTCGTTCTAGAAATTTCCTCCTTTTTTCATCAGGATCTTCATTAGCTGCTCTTCTTCGACGACCACTTGTATTTTGGGTCTGTGGAGTTGTGTGAGCTGGAGAAGCCTATAATAAACACAAATGGAAGCTTTTAATGTTTGTATATAACGAGAGCACGGGCAGTAAAGAGTGGCAGAAGAGGAGCTTTGTTTTCTAAATCTCACTGTATATATCAATATTTGGGGATGACATGAAAGTCACCTTGTGCTTTAAAAAACTCCTTGAAATAAATAAGCACTGCTAAAGTAAGATTCTCATTAATTATCATAGTGAATAAATTTAAAATTTGTATAACATTTCATTTATATAGAAATAAAATGAAGAAGTTGAAAATGCAATACAAATGAATATGTATAGATCTTATATTTTTCCAAGTGTAACTTTTTAAGATTATGGTATAATACAGTCCTCTGAAAACTTACAAAGTACTAAAGTAAAAAATTTAATAGTCTACTTAAATTCACTATGAAAAACCACTTACTTGCTATTTTTTAAATAAAATTTTAAAAATAGTAAAATTTTCTCCTAAAAATTGGTTTCTCTAAAATTGAGGAGTAAAAGTACAGTAGTGCCTCCTTATCAGCAGGGGATATGTTCTAGGACTCCCGTGGATGCCTGAGACCATGGAAAGTACTGAACCCAATATATGTTTCTTCCTATGCATAGATACCTATTACAAAGTTTAATTTATAAATTAGGTATAGTAAAAGATCAACAATAATAATAAAATAGAACAATTATAATATACTGTAATAAAAGTTATGTGAATGTGGTCTCTCACTTTTAAAATATTGTACTGTACTCACACCCTTCTTCTTGTGATACGAGATAAAATGCCTACGTTATGATATGAAGTGAGGTTAATGATAAAGGCATCATGACATAGTGTTAGGCTACTAATGACCCTTCTAAAAATCCGTCAGAAGGAGGATCATCTGCTTCTGGACCATGGCTGACCATGAAAAACTCAAACCTCGGAAAGCTAAACCGTGGTAAGAGGGAATTACCACATGTACATATTCTGGTATACTCAGCTTTTCTTCAGTTTTTGAAATTTAGGATCAGGTTCATGTGATTATTGATGTTCATTCTCCTGGTGGGCAGAATCCCACAGGAGTCCAGATTTTAAGTTTTAATTGGTTCTCCTTGCCCTCAACATATCAGCCTAGTTATTTCAGATCAGCCAAAGACAGTTTTCAGTCACTAGTGATATTGTCTAGTATCTGGGACTACAGAACAGTATTTCCAAGCCTCTCTCAAATTGCAAAATTATGTCACAGGACACTTGAACTTGGGAGATAGGAAATGAACCCTTGGAAATAGTGCAAAGGAAACGGCACTTTTTGACCACAGGCTCTTGACCTAAGGAAGCCTGAAAACAATCTTTTACCTATAATTATATTCCAAAATGGTGTAAATGAACAAAACTTCTATCTTCTCCTAATCTACATAATATGCAGAAGTCTTATACATAAGCTCTATGTAAGTTCTGCAGGGAAATCACCAAACTACTTCTCACTCTACAAACTCCAAAAAACACACATTATCATTTAATTCCTTTTCCAAATAACTAGCATTAAAAATTCTGAGAGTAATTTAATTTATACCATACTTTAATTGTAATAAAGATTAAGTATTAAATTAGATAATTTCTTTTACGTACATAATTTCAAGTTAATCTTTTAGAAAAATATTTCTATGCTTCAAGAATGGCAACCTTGAAATATTTTCTTTTCTTCATCCTCTTAACTTATTGGTAATAGCAGGTTTTTTCTTTTACTCATTTGGCTGAATAGGAAAGAACAGTTTTTTTTTAAATTGACAACTCAGTTATTACACAAACGTTAATCACAAGTATTATAAGCAGAAACTAACACAGAATTATATTTGTATATTTTTACACCTAACAAAGATTTAGGGCTACTTAAAAAGCATATATTCTTCCTCCTCTCCCTCCTTCCATCGATTCATTCATTCCTCATTATTAAAAAGAACATAGGGACTACCCTAGAAAGCAGTGATACAATAGTAAACAGATAAAGTCCTGCCTTCATGAAGCTCCCATCCAATACGAGGATATAGATAAATATTAGATCCAGGTAAACTACTTTAGTTACTATAAATAAATAATATATTCATTTTTTAAAAGGATTTTATTTATTTGAGAGAGAGAGAGAGAGTGAGAGAGAAAGCATGAGAGGGGAGAAGATCAGAGGGAGAAGCAGACTCCCCACGGAGCTGGGAGCCCGATGTGGGACTCGATCCCAAGACTCTGGGATCATGAATGGAGTTGAAGGCAGTCGTCCAAACAACTGAGCCACCAGGCACCCTATATTCATTTCTTTTAAATAAATTTTAAAGATGTAAAAATCACACATAGCTTGCAGATCATATGAAAAAACAGTCATTGGCTGGATTCGGCCCCTGAGTCAGTTTGCTAATCTCTGAATTATGACATTAAAACACACACACACTTATTTTCTTCTTGCTCCCAAGTTGTTTAGTGGATGACTACCACAACTATATTCCACTTTATTTATTTTTTTAAAGATTTTATTTATTTATTTGACAGAGAGAGAGACGCAGTGAGAGAGGGAACACAAGCAGGAGGAGTGGGAGAGGGAGAAGCAGGCTTCCCTGCTGAGTGGAGAGCCCAATGCAGGGCTCGATCCCAGGACCCTGGGATCATGACCTGAGCCAAAGGCAGATGCTGAACGACCGAGCCCAGGCACCCACCACATTCTTTATTCTAAGTTTTGTCAAGATAAAATACAGTATCTAAAAAGTTACAATTATGAGGCAATACAAAACCTGCCATTTAACTGTTTCTTTAATTGCAAAGTTTTGCTTTTTAATGCCAATGCTAATATTAAGTATCTTTAAGTATCTTTTGTTTTAAAAGTTCTAAATAGAGTTCTAAAACATTTAGCAGAAATACAATAACCCTTCCATGTAGAAATGCACTACAGACATAACAGACATATCAGTCATTTAATATGCCGTCACAAACTAGAAATAAACGAAAAGGAGCTCGAGTATAAACAGTTTCCATAAAGCTCCTTTAGTACTGTTTCTCAGATTTTTCAAGAATCATTTATGTTAGTAATGTAATAAACACACACACATGCACACATTACTTGCTGAATACAATCAACAGGAAAAAATGATTTTAAAAATATAGATGGGTATTTATGCCATGCCAGGCTGAGAAACACAGACACCTATAGAAGCATTTACAGGGTGTCCTAATCAGTAACAATTGCTTGACTATTTATTTATTTATGGGTATCAATACTTTTACACTGAACTATTTTTTCCTAAGGTTTTTGGTATACTTTTGAATTATGACCAGAAAAAATTTTTTCAAGGTATATATAATAGTCATTTAAATTATACTCTATTTGTTTTTTTTTTTTTTAAAGATTTTATTTATTTATTTCACAGAGGGAGAGAGATCACAAGGAGGCAGAGAGGCAGGCAGAGAGAGAGGGGAAGCAGGCTCCCTGCTGAGCAGAGAGCCCGACGCGGGCCTCGATCCCAGGACCCTGAGATCATGACCTGAGCCGAAAGCAGAGGCTTTAACCCACTGAGCCACCCAGGCGCCCTATACTCTATTTGTTTTTTAAAGGATGATAAAGTACTAATGATAAAAACAACACACATACCGGAGTTTCTGTAGTGGATGTAGCTGGCTGTTGTAATGACTGTGGTCTTGATTCCTCTGATTGAGTTCTAACCAATCCACTACCATGACCTTTGACAGTATCGCCATTGGTAACTGGAGGATGTTGCTGGGTCAAAGCAGCTTTTAATCTCTGAAATGCAAGAACCAATTAAAAAAGAAAGTTCCCTGCTTTCCACTCAAATCCAACTCCCAACATATTCTTTGGTTAACAATAACAACAAAATATTTGTTGAGGAATGCAAGAATACATTTGGCTTTAAAATTAGTTTTATCATTACAAATAGTAAGACAAACACTTTGAGAAACTTACCTGAATCTGTCTAGCACTAGAGGATTTTACACTTTGCTGTTCCCTAATCAATTCTGAGAAAAGAGTGAAAAATAAAAACACTGTTGACTGAAAATATCTAGCTCTGTTCAACTAAAATAAGCAACACAAGTTAATTATGTACACTTTCACCTATTTCCTCCCACCTCATTCCTGTATCTCCATCTTCCCAGGCTCTGCCTAGATTCTTAAAACTAAACCTCTTCCAAATTTGGGCCCAACTGATCTCTACTTGATGATCTGATGTCAGTGCCTATTTGGACAATGACCTGATGTTGCATTTTTTAGGCCACTATATTAACTGTCATACTGAACCTCCTCCTAGAACCTAGAACCTAGGTTTGCCTCCCTTATGTCTTCCCTGTCTCCAGTAAGAGGATTTAGTTCCAAGTCTATCCCCTCTACTATGTTCCATTTGCCAGTTAATTGAATTGCACCTGACCCACTGTCAGAGTATGAACGATCCAGTGTTAGGAGGAGGCCCTAAATATTTATGGCTACCTCTTAATAAAGATGCAATTTGCATAAAGCTTATTATTCTACCAGCAAAAATGTATTATACGTGAATATCTTATCTCCTCAACCAGACAGCAAACTCTTTCAAGAACACAGATTGCCTTATCTTTCTTTGCACCCCTTTTAAGCAACTGGTACACTGATTAGCTACATAACTGAGCAATACATGTATTGGTTAATTGACAGAAATTGGATTCTTTGGCAAAAATGGCACAAGTGATATTTGGGGTAGTTTCATTGTTAAAAATATAGAAATATGAATAATTAGCACAAGATAATCATACTATAGTATCCTAGAAATGAAAGGGACCTGAAAGACCTGGGACTATTATTGCTGATATTGTTCTTAATAACTGAGATGTAGTCCTTAGGCCCAAAATAAAGTTTCATCACAGAATCTGATACAAATATGTCCATTATATTTTCCTAAGATCCACACTTCGGTGCATATTTGAAGGGGAAGGAGGCTACAAAATTGAGATGAGAGAGGTGTTACAGTCTATCCAGTGCTTCCTAAACTTCTGAGAAGTAGTAACTGGCTGGCTGTTACAAACAGGTTGGTAGCAAACTTTCTCTCTCCCTTCCTTGCACAGGGTGGGGTAAGAAAGAGAGAAGAGCTTTTGAAAGAGGCCCCCAGATGACATTAGTATGACTGCTTTTACTTACTCCAACTAAGAACTTAGAAAATTGACAACTATCCCCAAATTTTTAATTTCTTTGTTTTCATCTGTTTATCTCCTAACCATCTATAAGTGATCCAGACCCCTGAAAAACTGAAGCATAAAGTCACTAAAATTTCCTAAGGCAGTAATTATACCTAGACAAGTGTTATTGGACATTTTCTCTCTATTGCTATTCACTGTAGATTCTGGGTATGATTTTAAAAACAAGTAAGACAGTAGTTTAGAAAACAAGTTTATTGAGGTGCCAGGGGGACTCAGTCAGTTAAGTGTCTGCTTTCAGCTCAGGTCATGACCCCAGGATCCTGGTATAAAGGCTGAGCATTGGGCTCCCTGCTCAGTGGAGAGCCTGCTTCTCCCTCTGCCCTCCCCGCCCCCTCATGTTCTCTCTCAAATAATAGAATCTTAAAAAAAGTTTACTGAGGTGTGAGTGACACATATAGTAAGAAGTCGTCTTTTTTGTGCATAGCTCTAGGAGTTTTAACAAGTGCATACTGTTGTGTAACCACCCCCTACAATCAGAATACAGAACAGTGCTACTATCCCCCCAAATTCCCTTAAACTTCTTTCCTGTCATACTCTCTTCCCACCCCCTGCCCCTAGAAACCACTAATCCGTTTTCTGATCCCCAAAGTTTTGCCTTTTCTAGAATGTCATAAATGGAATTATACAATGTTAACAGCCTTTAGAATGTGGCTTCTTTCTTTTAGCATAATGCATTTGGAATTCATCCATGTTATCAGTATTTGTTCAACGAGTTTCTAATAGGACAGTGCCCCTACTTTAGAGATCAGGAAACCAGAAATCATTTGCCCAGGGTCACATAAGTAGCTAAGACACAGGAAACTGAGACACTCATAACTGATGGGATAATATGGACGTGGATGGATTAAAGTTAGATAATAGATTAAAGGAGTAGTTGGCTGCAACCAGAATGACTACTTAGGTGAAGTCGTCAAAGAACTCAAAATAGAAAGGTAAGAGTTTGAAATTACAGGTCATTATAAACAGAACAAAGGAGGAAAATCAAGGGAGATAGGTGGTCAGTCTGCATAATTATATCTTTTAAAAACAGAGTGTTACACAGCAAAATACAGTGAACAGTACCCAGTGTATAGTGTTAGGTTACAGGGCTTTCATTTCTGGATATAAAATGTGCGTAAATATAAGTAGCAGTTGAGATGTGAAGCTTGGTAAATTATGTGTTGATAAAACATTTTTAAGTCCTTAGGTAGAAAAGATCATAGAACTGAAGAGCATTTAAAGTTTTATAGTGAAGAGCTTAACTCTTAGAATTAATGAAATACAGTAACTGCACATAGGGGAATCTGAAGAACATAAACATCACTCTCTTGAATAATCTTTAGTAGGGCAACTTACTACCTTACAGAGCACTTAAAAAGCAGCATCAGTATTCATTCATTATCCTCTCTTGACTGCCTTAGTGTATACAGTACTCACCCAGTGAGGAAGCTCTAATGTTTGTTCCATGCTGTTACATTGATTACAATGGGTCTGACTTAGAAAGTGTGCCACTGGGTACAAAATTTAAGAAAAAGATTTTCAAGGGTTAATTAACACTGCTCTGAACTGCACATACATATACATATATATATAAGCAAAAATATACATATGTATATATATTTTTTAAAGAGCAGTAAAAAAATGTATGCTAAACGTATGCTAAAAAATTTAAAATGGGTTAGGTGAAAAAAGATGTCACTAAATATTAGGATTCATGAAAATTTTATAAGTATATCTACGATTCAGCCATATATATTTGTCAGAGACATTTTAAAGAATGACAAATAATGTGGGTCAAAAATATTAATGAAAACATATATAAATACCATGGATATTTTCTTCCAACAAAATTTTGGAAGTAGAAGATATACTGATGATCAATTAGCCCAATTCCCAGCTTACAGAAAGACAAACTAAGGTCCAAAGAGTGAATGAAGTTACTTTCCAGAATCAGAGTAAGTTAGAAGCAGAGCAAGGCGTTTGCAACGACGTGGATGGAACTAGAGGGTATTATGCTGAGCGAAATAAGTCAATCAGAAAAAGACAATTATCATATGATCTCTCTGATATGAGGAACTTGAGGGGCAGGGCAGAGGGTCGTGGGGGGTAGGGAGGGAAAAATAATGAAACAAGATGGGATGGGGAAGGAGACAAACCATAAGAGACTCCTAATCTCACAAAACAAACTGAGGGTTACTGGGGGGTGGGAGGGTAGGGATAGGGTGGATGAGTTATGGACATTGGGGAGGGTTTGTGCTTTGGTGAATGATGTGAAAGGTGTAAGCCTGATGATTCACAGACCTGTACCCCCGGGGAAAATAATATTAATAATAATTAAAAAAAAAAAAAAGAAGCAGAGCAAGGACCAGATATTCTGTCTGTTAATTCCTAATTCACTGAACACATCTTCAAAGTTTTGCCAAACTAGAGCTTTTGCCTATATGAAGTATTTTAAGTATATCATCAATCAATAAGATATTTCTCCCAGTACAGAAATTTAATACAATAAAAAGATTGAGTACTCAGAGAAATTCAGTAAGATCCAAAATGTCTGTATTCTCCAACATGTACAATAAAGCTTAAGTATAATTTTAATTTTAAACTACAGGTGTTGTTTGAAAGAAAACTAAAATATCTTTATTACTATATTTCTAAACAGATTAGTGTTTTAATGTTTGGGATTAACTTTTAGCAATGTAAAATTCAACTACTACACTGAAAACTTTTTTTGTTAGATATAAAGTGTGTCAGAGAATGAATAGTTTGTTGTGCTGACCGATACTACTTACTCATTTTAAGAAGTAATCTGCTAAAAATAATTTGCTATTCAAACTCTAGGTTATATTTCACACTCCTGAAAACAAATTTTATCACATCTGTCAGAACTTAGTAGGAACAAACTACTCCATCATAGTTCAAAGAAAAAACATAATGTTCTCTAGAAACAATTTATGAAAAAGTCAGATCCATATTTCATATGTGCCACAAAAGCTCATCAGAGTAATAACCCTCCTTCTCCTGGGTGTTATCCTACCATCTGCTGCTCTATTACTTATCTTTATTTTGCAACTAATTAACAGCATAATCTTCTAAATTCAGCAAGTTAATTATCATTATTGTGGTCTTTGCAGCATCATCAGTCCTCATGAAGTCTTGTCTCCCCACCCCCAGAGAACGTATGAAAATGAAGTAGGTTGGGAGAGAGTCTGTTTATTTGGAGTGGGCTCATTAGGTGTTTGCTGATTAGCCTGGCATGCAGCGGCAGGTCAGAAGAATTCTGCTGAACATGAGGTTCCATGCAGGGCCCAACTAAGTTAATGTAGGTTTCTGAACATTTGCCAAGATGCCCTCTGTCAGCTCTCAGTAGAAACCCCCTGCAGAAAACCTACTGGCTACCCACTGTGTGCAAAGATATTTCTCAGTTTGTCACACAAGACTTAAAGGAACGACTGTGGAGAATGCTACTTAAATACTTTATTAAATCTTCTTAACAAAACTCCTAGATGGTTAATATTTTCTTATTCAGACAAGTTACTTTTTGATTACAAATATTACATAAGGAAGTTGTTTTATTACAAGAGTAACACAGGCGGGAAATATCTATTGTTTACATGCTTAATGATGCAACTCCTAAACCTAAATTTGGTGAGGTCCACTGCAATTCTGTGGAAGACAATAGATGCTAGGAATTTTTCTGTAGTATTAAAAAATACTAGATAATCTTGTATTTATGGACCCCCCACCTACACCTCTTTTTCTTACCACATTCTCATTTTTCCAAAGACTTAAAAGTTCTAGAAGAAAAGCATGCTCTGAAGAAATTTCTTTAGCAATAAAAGGATCCATTTCAATATCTATAGTAGATGCAAACAATGCGTATTCATCTACCTATAAGCACTAGATATCTGAAAATCAGGGTCCCACAAAAACATCTCTGGTTATCTTAGGATACATGTAAGTTTTTCTTTGGCTGTAGTGTGCTAGTCATTCTTGTGTTCTAATGCCATTTCTCCTATATGATTTTTTAGTGTATCTTCCACTATATTTAATTTTAATTCCAATGTAGTTAATAGACAGTAGTATATTCATTTCAGGTGTACAATACAGTGGTTCAACAATTCCATTTTTGCTCAGCGTTCATCTAGATAAGTGTACTCTCAATCCCCTTCACCTATTTCACCCTCTGCTCCCTCTTGCTGGTAACCATTAGTTTGTTCTTTGCAGTTAAGTATCTGTTTTTGGGTTTGTCTTTTTTCTTTATTTCTTTGTTTTGTTTCTTAAATTCCACACATGAGTGAAATCATATGGTGTTTTTCTTTCTCTGACTGGTTTATATTGCTTAGCATTATATCCTCCAGATCTTTCATACTGTTGGAAAAGGCAAGATTTCATTTTTTATGGCTGAGTAATATTCCATTATATATACATACAACTTCTTCTTTATCCATTCATCTACTGATGGGCACTTAGGCTGCTTCCATAATTTGGCTATTTTAACAATAATGCTGCAATAAACAAAGGGGTACATATATCCCTTTGAATTAGGTTTTCTGTATTTTTTTGGGTAAATGCCCAGGAGTGAGACTACTGGATCAAAGGGTAGTTCTATTTTTAATTTTTTGAGGACCCTCCATACTGTCTTCTACAGTAGCTGCCTCAGCTTGCATTCCTGCTAACAATGCATGAGGTTTTTTCCCTTTCCCCTAAATCCTTGCCAACTTGTTTCTTGAGTTTTGGATTTTAGACTTTCTGACAGGTGTGAGGTGGTATCTCATTGTGGTTTTGATTTGCATTTCCCTGATGATGAGTGACACTGAGCATCTCTTTATTTGTCTCTTGGCCAGCTGTATGTCTTCTTCAGAGAAATACCTGTTCACATCTTCTACCCATTTTTAAGTTGGATTATTTGTTTTTTTGGTGTTGTGTATGTTCTTGATGTATTTTGGATGCCAAGCCTTTATCAGATCTGTCTTTTGCAAATACTTTCTCCCAATCAGCAGGCTTTTTGTTTTGTTGTTTCCGTTCCTGTGCAGAAGCTTTTTTTTTTTTTAAAGACTATTTTTTTGTCAGAGAGAGAGAGAGCAAAAGCAGGCAGAGTGGCAGGCAGAGGCAGAGGGAGAAGCAGGCTCCCTGCTGAGCAAGGAGCCGGATGCGGGACTCAATCCCAGGAGCCTGGGATCACGACCTGAGCTGAAGGCAGCTGCTTAATCAACTGAGCCACCCAGGTGTCCCTGCTGTGCAGAAGCTTTTAATTTTGATGTAGTTCCCATAGTTTACTTTTGCTTTTGTTTTCTCTTGCCTCAGGAAACATCTAGAAACATGTCCTTACAGCCAATGTCAGAGAAATTACTGCCTATGCTCTCTTCTAGGATTTTTATGGTTTCAACTCTCACACTGAGGTCCTTAATCCATTCTGAGTTTATTTTTATGTATGATGAAAGAAGCTGGTCCAATTTTGCCAACATCATTTGTTGAAGAGACTTTACCCCAATATATATTCTTGCATCCTTTGTTGAAGATTAACTGACCATATAATTGTGGGTTTATTTCTGGGCTCTCCATTCTGTTCCATTGATCTGTTTATCTATTTTTGTGCCAGTACCACACTTTTTGGTTACTATAGCTTTTTTTTTTTTAAATATTTATTTATTTGACACAGAGAGAGAGAGAGATCAGATCACAAGCAGGCAGAGAGGCAGGCAGAGAGAGAGGAGGAAGCAGGCTCCCTGCCGAGCAGAGAGCCCGATGTGGGCCTCGATCCCAGGACCCTGGGATCATGACCCGAGCCGAAGGCAGAGGCTTTAACCCACTGAGCCACCAGGCGCCCGGTTACTATAGCTTTGAAATATAACTTCAAGTCTGGAATTGTGCTACCTTCAGTTTTGTTCCTTTTAAAAAACTGCTTTGGCAGGACACCTGAGTGGCTCAGTGGGGGAGCCTGCTTCTCCCTCTCCCTGTTGTTCCCTCTGCGTGTGCGCTCTTTCTCTGACAAATACATACATAAAATATTTTTTTTTAAAAAACTGCTTTGGCTATTGGGGTCTTTTGTGGTTCCATACAAATTTTAGGATTGTTTGTTGTACTTCCATGAAAAATGTCGCTGGTATTTTAATAGGGATTGAATTAAATCTGTAGATTGCTTTGGGTAATATCGACATTTTAACTGTAATTATTCTTCCAATCCGTGGGCATGGAATGTCTTTCCCTTTGCTTGCGTAATCTTCAATGCTTTATAGTTTTCAGAGTACAGGTCTTTTATCATTTTGGCTAAATTTATTCCTTAGTATTTTATTATTTTTGGTGTAATTGTAAATGGGATTTTCTTAATTTCTTTTTGCTGCTTCATTATTAGTGTATAGAAATGCAATGGATTTCTGTACATTTAGATTTTTTATCTTGCGAACCCACTGAATTCATTCACCAGTTATAGTTTTTTGGTGGTCTTTAGGGTTTTCTATATATAGCGTCATGTCATCTACGAATAGTAAAAGTTTTACTTTCTTACTAATTTGGATGCCTTTTATTCCTTTCTCTTGTCTGACTGCTGTGACTAGGACTTCTAGTACTATGTTGAATAAAACTTGTCCTGTTCCTGACCCCAGAGGAAAAGCTCTCAGTTTTTCACCTTTATGATGTCAGTTGTGGATTTTTCATATAAGGGCTGTATTATGTTAAGGTACATTCCCTCTAAACCTACTTTGTTGAGGGCTTTAATCACAAATCTATGTGGTCCTTTGTATATGCTTTTTCTGCTTCTGTTGAAATGATCAAATGGTTTTTATCCTTTCTCTTATTATGTATCATGCTGACTGATTTGCAAACATTAAACCACCCTTGAGTCCCTGGAATAAATCCCACTTGATCACAGTGACTGATTTTTTTAAAATGTATTGCTGAATTTGGTTTGCTAATATTTTGAGGATTTTTATGTTTATGTTCATCAGAGATATTGGCTTGTAGTTCTCTTTTTTTTTTTTTTTTTTTTTTTTGCGGTGTCTTTATCTGGTTTTGGTAGCAGTGTGATACTGGCCTCCTAGAATGAATTTGGAAGTTTTCCTTCCTCTTTTATTTTTTGGAAAATTTGAGAATAGGTTTTAACTCTTCTTTAAATGTTTGGTAGAATTCATCTATGAAGCTGTGTGGTCCTGGACTTTTGTTTGTTGGGAGTTATTTGATTACTGATTCAATTTCATTGCTGGTAATCAGTCTGTTCAAATTTTCTGTTTCTTTCTGCCTCATTTTTGTTAAGTTATGTTTCTAGGAATTTATCCATTTCTTCTAGGTTGCCCAGTTTGTTGACATATGATTTTTCATAATATTCTTATAATCTTTTGTATTTCTGTGTCAGTTGTTATTTCTCTTCTTTTGTTCCTGATTTTGTTTGAGTCTCCCCCTTCACTTTTTGATTTATCAATTTTGTTGATCTTCTCAGAGAACCAGCTCCTGATTTCATTCATCTATTTTTTTTATAGTTTCTATATCATATTTCAGCTCTAATCTCTGATATCCTTTCTTCTGCTGGGTTTGGGTTTTGTTTGTTCTTTGTTTTCTAGCTCCTTTAGGTGTAAGGTTAGGTTATTTGAGATTTTTCTTGCTTCTTAATAGGCCAGCATAGCTATAAACTTTCATCTTAGAACTGCTTCTGCTGCTTCCCAAATATTTTGCACCACTGCATTTTGTTTTCATTTGTCTCCATGTACTTTTTTCTTTTTTTACTTCCTCTTTGATTTGTTGGTTGACCCATTCGCTGTTTAGAAACATGTTATTTATATTTGTGCTCTTTTCAGATTTTTTCTTGTGGTTGATTCCTAGTTTCATTACATTGTTGGAAAAGACGCATGGTATAACTGATCTTTTTGAATTTGAGACATACTTTGTGGCCTAATATATGATCTATTCTGTTCCACTGCACTTGGAAAGAATGTATATTCTATTTTATGGTGGAATATTTTGAATATGTCTATTAAAACATCTGGTCCAATGTATCCTTTAAAGCCACTGTTTCCTAACTGATTTTTAGTTTAGATGATCTGTCCATCAATGTAAGTGGGGTGTTAAAGTTCCCTACTATCACTGTATTACTATCAATTAGTTCCTTTATATTTGTTATTAACCATTTTATGTATTTGGGTACTCCTATTTTGGGTGCATAAGTATTTATAATTGTTATGTCTTCTTGAATTGTTCCTTTAATGATTATATGGTGTCCATGTCTTCTGCTATAGTCTTTGTTTTAAAGTCTATTTTGTCTGATATAAGTATTACTACCCCAGCTTTCTTTTCACATCGATTTGCATGATAAATGTTTCTGCATCCCCTCTCTTTCAATCTGCATGTCTTTAGGGCTGAAGTGAGTTCTCTTGTAGGCAGCATACAGATAGGTCTTGTTTTTTTTTTATCCAGTCTGTTACCCTATTTCTTTTTATTGGAGCAGTTAGTCCATTTACATTCAGAGTATTAACTGATAGATATGTATTTACTGGCATCCTACCATTTGTTTTGTTTTTGTAGATCTTCTCTGTTTCTTTTCTTGCTCTCTTCTCTCACTATAAGTTGGCTTTCTTTAGTGATATGCTTGGATTTCCTTCTCTCTTTTTTTGCATATCTATTAATGGTTTTTGATTTGTGGTTACCATTAGGTTTGTATATAACATCTTCTGAACCACATGTCATTTTAGCAGAATCACTACTACACTATTTAGCATGTCATTAAGAGATTATGATGACATAGGTCAAATAAATCCTTAGGAGAGATGAATCAAATGGGGAGGACGTTTAAATATTTTTAAAGAGTTGAAAACAACAACAAAGCAAAATCCAACTCAAGCATGAAATAAGAAATTCTAAGTTTTACTGGGGGTGGGTAACAGACTGGCAAACAGAAAAATTATTTAATGTGTAAGGGAGATGAGCTGGGAATCACTCTTTTGGAGAGCATGGATTTGGAGTCCTATCACTGACAGAGAAGAGTCAAGTCCTCTGATCATTTCTCTGGTCATTAAGAAACCTACATACACACTCTGGGATATGAGTCCAGTCTCAACTTTCTTTAGTTGGGATGATGTAATTATTTCCTCATTTGCTAAGTCTTTTTTAGCCCCCTAGAGCTTATTAAGGTAAATTAATGACACTGAAATTTTTAATTCAGACTTAGAAAAAATCTGTAGCTATTTGGAATTTTATGTCCTAGAAGTAATTAGAATAACTTGCCACAGAGCAACAGGTTACCCCTGAATTTCAATTTAAAATGTTTACGAGATCTGGGCACCTGGATGGCTCAGTGGGTTAAAGCCTCTGCCTTCGGCTCAGGTCATGATCTCAGGGTCCTGGGATCAAGGCCTGCATCCGGCTCCCTGCTCAGAGGGGAGCCTGCTTCCTCCTCTCTCTCTGCCTGCCTCTCTGCCTACTTGTGATCTCTCTGTCAAATAAATAAATAAATAAATCTTTTAAAAAAATGTTTATGAAATCAATTTAGTCTGTGACTTCAGTTGGAAGAGCAAAGATACTCTAACTAAGCCTCTAATACTAGACTATTTAAGAAAATGAAGCCCCATTCTAAGTTTAATCAAACTTTAAGTTATTAGAGTTCTTAAGGAAGTTTGTTTGATAACTGAGGAGCCTATAGAGAACACAGGATATATTAAGTTTAAAATTAAGTTTAGCATGTTTAAGATTAATTATATTTGAAGACCTCTAAAAACAATCATTATATAATTGATTTGTAAATTGGCCTTGAGTATGCAAGGAAGAATTAAGTTTTTGAATTGGTAGCTTTAATAAATCTAGTATTTTTTTCAAAAAATAGTCCCTGGGGCGCCTGGGTGGTTCAGTGGGTTAAAGCCTCTGCCTTCAGCTCAGGTCATGATCTCAGGGTCCTGGGATGGAGCCCCGCATCGGGCTCTCTGTTCAGCAGGGAGCCTGCTTCCTCCTCTCTCTCTGCCTGCCTCTCTGCCTACTTGTGATCAAATCTCTCTCTATCAAATAAATAAATAAAAAATCTTAAAAAAAAAAAATTAGTCCCTGAATAATGGTTTTTGTGCACAAAAGTTATCAAGGGCTCCAAAAACCAGACAACACAAAAAATGAACATCACTGATATAATTCTAACTGCTGAAAAACATAAGTTTTTAAAAAGGTAAAAACCCTTTTCATGATCACCAGAGCCATTTGCAAGAAAAATCTCAAAATTAAGACCATATCTGCTGAATTTCTTAGTACCTAAGAAATGTTTATTAAATAAATAACAATCGAAAGAAATAACTGTTAAATGAGGCTGAGGCAAAATACATGAAGATGAATCAAACTACAAAAACAAAACTATTTTCAGGTTATTTCCTAATGTTGGTAGATTGGTTTTGTACTTATAACAATATGTAAGTACAGTTGATGATGACATGTAAGCACTGAAAATTCTTAAACAGATAGTCAACAATGTTCATTTTATGCTATTAAGATAGGGAAAACAGACCAGTAATATTTGATAAAAATATAAACCAGAGGTGCCTGGGTGGCTTGGTTGGCTAAGCATCTGCCTTAGGCTCAGATCATGATCCCAGGGTCCTGGGATCAAGCCCCACGTCTGGGCTCCCTGCTATGAAATAGCGGGGGGCCTATTTCTCCCTCTCCCTGCTGCTCTCCCTGCGTGAAATATTTTATTTTTTAATAAAGATTTTATTTATTTATTTGACAGAGAGAGAGAGACCACAAGTAGGCAGAGAGGCAGGCAGAGGGAGAGGGGTAAACAGGCTCCCTGCTGAGCAGAGAGCCCGATGCGGGGCTTGATCCCAGGACCTTGAGATCATGACCTGAGCTGAAGGCAGAAGCTTAACCCACTGAGCCACTCAGGCGCCCCCTGCGTGAAATATTTTAAAACACACACACACACACACGCACGCGTGCGCACGCACGCGTGCGTGTGTGTGTGTATGAAGCCAATGGTGAAATGTGAAGTACTTTCTGTACTACAATAACCAAAAAAACCCAATTAATCAGAATTCCCTTAGCATTGGAGGCAACTGATGTTTTGTTACCAGTTCATGTTACCTGGATAGAACTGCAATGTCTATTTTCACAAATGAGCCCAATAGGTATGATATATTACAAAATGGAAACACAGGACAATCAAATATACCAAAGGTGGTTAAGTTCCCAAACCACAATGTAATTAAAATAAAAATCAGTAAGATAAAAAGAAAGCCTCCAGATATTTAGGAAATTATATAATATACTTTTAAATAACCCATAGTTCAAAGAAGAAATCACAAGGAAATTAGAAGATAAATGATAATGAAAATCTAGCATATCAAAATGTGTGAACAGAAAGATTTTTAGCTTTAAATGTCTATATGGGAAAGGTAAAAAGATTTAATCAATAATCTAAGTTTCTACTTTTACTGAAAAAACATCAGCAAATTAAACCCAATTAACCAGGTGAAAGGAAGTACTGGAGATAAGAGTAGCAATCATTGATAGTACAAATATACCACTAAGAAAAATAAAGGCGGGCGCCTAGGTGGCTCAGTGGGTTAAAGCCTCTGCCTTCCGCTCAGGTCATGATCTCAGGGTCCTGGGATGGAGGCTCAGGTCATGATCTCAGGGTCCTGGGATCGAGGCCCGCATCGGGCTCCCTGATCAGCAGGGAGCCTGCTTCCTCCTCTCTCTCTGCCTGCCTCTCTGCCTACCTGTAATCAATCTCTCTCTCTGTGTCAAATAAATAAATAAAATCTTAAAAAAAAAAAAGAAAAAAGAAAAAAGAAAAATAAAGGCAAGCTACAGACTAAGAGAAAATATTTGTAAGAGACATGTAACAAAAATTTTGTATTTATTGTATGTAAAGAATTCCTATAACATAGTAAGAGACAACCCAATTTAGAAAATCAGCAGAAGATACCTTAAAAAGCACCTGGCAAAATCAGAAACGCAATTAAAACCATGAGATATTGCTACGAACTCCTAGAAACGCCTGCAATGAAAATGACAGACAAAACCAAATGCTGGCAAAAATGTGGGAACAACTGGAATTCCCACATTCTGCTTATGAGAATGCAGACCTCTGGCAAAGTGTCTGGCAGTGCCTTACAAAGTTAAATGTGTAACTACTCTCTTACTCAGTAATTCTACTCAGTAGATAGACCAAATGAAAATAAACATCCACAAAAAGAGTTATATAAAAATGTGCATAGCATCTTTGTTCACAAAACTCAACGCTGAAAACCATTCAAGTATCCACCAAGAGAGTGGATAAAGAAACTGTGGTATATTTGCACAATGGAATATTACTCAGCAATAAAAAAAAGGCAAATTAAGATATATTCAACAACATGGATAAATCTCACAGACATGTGGTTGGCTGGACACAAGAATATATACTGATTCCATCTGTATGAAATTCTAGAACCAACTGCTGGTGACAAAGATCAGAAGAGCTGGGAAGGTGTACTGATTGGAGAGGAAAATAAAACTTTCTGGGGAGATGTTAATGTTCTATACAATGAGAACGGTGTTAGTTACATTAATGCACTTATATATCAAAGTTAAGATTGGTTCATTTCAATGTATATAAATTTTACATTAAGAAAGGCCTATTAAAAAATAATTGAATTGGGTAAGGAATGGTCTGAGGGATAGATAAAACAAGAATGGCAGTTATACTGCTAATAATTGAAGCTGGTGATGGGTACACGGGAGTTCATTATACCATAACTGTTTACTTTGTATATGTTTGAGTTTTTCCATAATGAAAAGTTAGAAAGAAAAAAAGGAAAAAGACTAATTTCTGAGTCTTTTTATTTAATTAAAACAGGACAATCTTATTTACTACCCCAATTAAAATAGGTAATCATCTAAATATGGTTATTTTACATTAGCAAAATTCTAATAATAAATTTAATTGGACTGTTAAATTTAAGTGGAGTAATCTATGACTCCCTATGCTTCCAACCAATGATCGTTCTCCATATATAAACTTATTAAAGTTATAGCTTTGATTTTTTTCTAATATAAAAGCACACAAACACTTTTATTCTTGTTAATTTCCTGGTGACCTAAAAGAAAAAGTTATTGAAGGAAGTATTAAATTTACTAGATTCTACAAATATGGCCTACTCTTCTTATAGCCAAAAGTATTTAATTCAAAAAGAACAAATCAAATTTAATTTGTTAGGGGAAAAAAATCCACTGAAGATGCAGTGTATAACTAATTGAATTTTTCACTAGTACAGTATGTTTAAAGTAAGAAGTGTAAAAAAAAACATTCCTAATGAAGCTTTCTTGCTATTAAGTGGAAAGGATTCATTTTAGTATTTCCAAAGCTTTGACCTAAACATGTTGTTAAGCAAAAAAAAATTCCCTTGGGTTTTCAAAAGTTCTCTCCCTACAATCAATAATAACCAGCTAATTTGTATACTCCTCAACCACTGTTCATTCAGATGGTATGTTAAGTTTTATTATTAAAGTCATCACATGCCAATTTCAGATTATTTGCTATAATGGAGAACAGAGGTAAAAAACTTAAAGCTCTGCAATATATAATGGTCTTTATATATACAAATTCGTATCATTAATATAGTGCCAAGCACAGAACTTGAATAACAGCTGTCTAATAACTATCTATTAATTTTCTAAGGATGCAGCCATCAGTTGATGATAAGAAGCCCTGAAGTGTACGAGGCTATAGAAGGGATAATTACATGGATTAAGGGGTAGGGACAGCAGTTTTAGTTTTTTTTACCAACGAATTTGGCACGCTTATGGAATCTGGGCTAAGAGAAACTCTAGAAATAAAAGTTTAATCTTTTTATTTTACAGATAAGGAAAGTGAGTCTCCTCAAAGTTAAAGTGGCTTGATTAAGGGAGTGAATAGCAGAGTTAGGATTAAAATTAAAACACAGGGCACCTGGGTGGCTCAGTGGGTTAAAGCCTCTGGCTTCTGCTCAGGTCATGATCTCAGGATCCTGGGATCGAGGCCCGCATCAGGCTCCCTGCTCAGCAGGGAGCCTGTTCCCTCCTCTCTCTCTGCCTGCCACTCTGCCTGCTTGTGATCTCTCTCTCTCTGTGTCAAATAAATAAATAAAATCTTTAAAAAAAAAAAATTAAAACACATGTCTCCTGTCTCCTAATCTATAGCTCATCCCTTAAACAACACTAATTTCTTAGTGTCAAAACACAACTCAAAAATATAGTTTTTCTTTATCTATTGTGTTTGCTAACTTGTATACAATTTCAGAATTCCTGTTATCACTGTTCTACTCATTTGTGTCATTGTTTATAAAACCATCTTTACTACCTTCATATGATTCCATCTAGTTTTAGCTGTAATATTCCTAGCCACCACCAGGAGGAGATTTTGTTTCAAAAGCTACAGCCAAAGACCAGACAAACCAATGACAAGAAGTAGAACTTTACTTCCAAATCCATCCATTTATTTTAAAGTACCACTAATTAGTCACTATGCTAATGGAAACTTCTCCAAATTTTCTGATTCTTCTATAGTGTGATACATTCCAAAATTTTGTAAAATGTGATCTATATTGTACACCTGAGGCAGGCTTTAATGGACAAACTAAATCAAAACAGGCTCAAGAAATGTGCAGAACAAGTAAAATCTTGCTTACCATTTTTGCTTCTGACTGTACTGGTTGAGGGGAGGAAGGACCTGGAATTCCTGGAACACTAGGCACCATGGTGACTGGTCGAACAAGCTATGCAAAATATATTGAAAAATAATTGCTGGAGAATATATTCAAAATGACTGTGCTATATAGAACCAGAAAACTATAAATCCCTATTGATCTTCTGTACTGATTTATCCCTTAAAACTTGTCAATTTCTGAGATGCTTCTCTAATCTTTAACTTTCACATTTTTTTAATGGTTTCTTCTTATATAGGACTCATAATATTCAAAGTAACTGATGCAGACATTTCCCAAAGATCTGTCACACTGCCATTTGGATGTGAAAGGAAAAAATGTCAAAACTTGTGACAATTAGGCATACAAATAACTTCACAATGAATTTTGCTCTTCTAAAATATATATATGCAATTTCTAAAATACATAAAGGTTCATTGATATATTAATATACTATATAATAACAAAGAAAGAACCTGGTTACCTTTAATAACTTCTCTAAAAATAATAATCTGGAACAGACTTCATTTTTTAAAAAACCTAATATTAACACTGAGTAATTAGTTAAAATATAGCTAAAGTATCTCTCCTCTTTCATTTCAGTTTTTCCCACCAGATTTACATTTAAGAGGATAACCATATAATCTCAAATACAAGGGCAAGAATGTTTCCCCTTTAAAAATATCCTAGAAAAGAGTAAGTAGTCACCTAATATCTGAGTCCTTATAAAGTCACTCAAGTTCTTATAAAGTCACTTAAGGAAGCAAAGTTCTGTCTGAAGATGATACATTATCTTATAATTATTCCAATCAATGCTAATTTTCAAAACTTAGTTTACTTGGAAGAATGTGTTAATAAAAAAGTAAATATTACACATTAATTTTAATAATTCTTATGGGGATATAACTTCAGTGTTGGAAGTTATTCTAAGTAGACTTTTAAAAATATTTTTAAGAGCTAGATAATACATGATTATATTGTATGGATCAGAAATAATCCATAAGGTTAAAAAAAAAACTTTTTATTATCTGAATGAGAATTAGGGCTTGGGTGTACTTTCTAGGAAGATACAGACTCAGAAAGTGTTATGCTGAAATTACTCAGGTGAAAATAAAAATAACATGTTTTGGAAAATTGTGCTAGATGTTTTAAAAAGTGATCCTAATTATAATACCTGAACACTGAAGACACATTTGAAGAGTTTAAATGAAACTGTTTTATGAAAAATAAGTAAAAAAGTATTATTTCTAACTTATTCAAAAGAATGTGCTTTTAAATATTCACTGAATTATTAAGGATTACAAGTAGATATTTAACTTGTCTGTGACTTTCAAAATTTATGTATTTATGTATTTAACAGGTTCCTCAAGAAACTTCTCTTTTGAATCTTACATCTTGATTTATCTTTCAAAATGGTCAATTTCGCAGAGACAAGTGCATTAGCATAGTAAAGGACTATCTACTGTTTTAGAGTGTTTAGATTTTCACATGCCTGGACCAGCAAAGGAATGCTGTAAACCCAACTTGACCATAAAAGTTCACAGGAGTGTTCCTATAAACAATTCCTACAATAATTGAAATATGAAATTACTACTGGACATGTGTTCTAGAATAAGTATCTTCCTAAAGAACAGAAATATGTGTTAATATTTGAATTCTACAAATCTAGTCAAATTAAAATGGATTAAATAAGGATTAAATTTCTTAATACAAGGAAAACAAAATTTTTGGAGGATGGAAAAACATTTTCTAACCAATTATGTTTGTCTTTAATAAAAAGATAAGTAAATTCTACTATAAAGATGGGTAAATACTACTAACTGCTAACAAGTTTTTTGTTGGATTCAGTTTCATAAACCAATCAAGCAGCCCTAGGTATATTTTCTGATTACAAAGACCAGTTTTGCTATGGAGAAAAGATTTAAAGAGTCTGAATCTCAAACTTACTGGGACTGCAGCTGGAACATGTACATTAGAACTTGTAATTGATGCAGGAATTGCAACAGGCATGGTCTGTCCATTAGGAAGATGCAACAGAAGAGGAAATGGGCCTGGTACAGGACTAAGAAAAATAGAAGAAAAATTAAAGATAAGAAATCCTTATTAGTCATCTCTAAAAATACAAAAGTATTTTTACTCCTATTATCATATCACTGTAAAATACATTTCCTAGCCTCTGCAAAGCAAATTGAAAAATTTTACTATTTTTAATTGCAACTTAAATGTATAATGTATAAAGCAGTGTGAAAAAACAACAGGGGGAAAAAACAGGGAAAGTTATGGATTTACTTGGGACAATCAATCTCTAATGTTAAATGAGAAAAATTTTTATCAGAAGCTCCTGAGGGGCATCTGACTGGCTCAGTTTGTGGAGCATGTGACTCTTGATCATGGGGTTATGAATATGAGCCCTACACTGGGTATAGAAATTACTTAAAAGTAAAATCTTAAGGAAAAAAAGCTTGAGAGATATGTTTAAGAACTGAAAGAAATGTCATCTGATGGAGTAATTTTATGTATTTTGTGTGAAACAGCATGAAAGTAAGAGACCAGCTTAAAACCACATTCAATGCTGATTTGTTTTTAAAATTAAATTTTAGTTGGGGTGCCTGGGTGGCTCAGTTGGTTAAATGTATGACTCTTAGATTTTGGTTCAGGTCATGATTTCAGGGTTGTGAGATTGAACCTCACCTCAGGCTACATGCTGAGCATGGAGCCCCACTTAAGATTCTCTCTTCCTCTCCCTTTGCACCCCCCAATTAAATTTTAGATATTTATTTTCTAATCTACAATATTAAGAAAAAGAAAACTCCAAGTACTTTTTCAAAGCATGCAAAATATGACACACACACACACACACACAACCCCTAAGGCCACATTTGAATAATTAAATGCCTGAAGAAAAATTTTGACAAGAAAAACTTGATTCATAAATAGTTCAACGACTGGCCCAAATCATCACTTACACGATTGGCCTGTTAGAGGATGGTGCCTGGGTGATTACAGTACTTGAGGTTGGTGAAGGTACTGCTTGCTGAATAATTACACTTGAGTCAGAACTTGTAAGCAGCACATTGGGAACCTGTAACGATGCCGGACGAACAATAGCTGATGTGGGCTGTGCAGTTTGTGCCAATGGTACCTCCTATTTAATAATGAGACAGAGAAAAGGTGGGATTTAAAAATTTAAGTCAATCCATGTACCTTAGAGTGAACAGAATGTAACATACTTCTAAAAGCATCCATAGGGGGCGCCTGGGTGGCTCAGTGGGTTAAAGCCTCTGCCTTCGGATCAGGTCATGATCTCAGGGTCCTGGGATAGAGCCTGCTTCCTCCTCAAATCTCTGCCTGCCTCTCTGCCTACTTGTAATCTCTCTCTCTGTGTCAAGTAAATAAATAAAAAAAATCTTAAAAAATAAATAAAAGCATCCACAGAATAATATCCTCCCCCAAAGTAAATTTTGGAAGTGCCTATAAAGTTTCAAATGCAATGTTCAATATTTTAATTTAAAAACATCTGAGTGTTTTGTTTGTTTGCTTGTTTTCAGTATAATTTGTTTTCCTATCAATCCAGAAATAGGCTGGGCAACTTGGCTATGATTCCATGAGAACTTCTGTAAAAAGTAAAAATATAATCCAGTCTCATGGAATTATAGAGCTTAAAATTTAGGAGAGATTGCCTAGTCCTACTCCATCATTACACTGTAAAAAGAAGAAACAGGTCCAGAGAGACTGGGTTTATGGTCAATACAAATTCAGTAATAGAAATGGTTAAAAAAAATTTAACACAATACAAATGTTTAGTAATCTCAGGTAGCTACTACCCCCCACTACTAATAATTTCTCAATGTCAAAAGGCCAAGTAATATGATTAATATCCTGAATGTAAAATAAATAATTATTAGAGTGAAATCTTTCCAAATTAAAGGAAAACACAAAATCCGTGAGTTAGCCAGCACCTTAAAGATGGTCTTTTCCCCAGTTCTACATATTAGGAAGAGATTAAATTAAGGGCTTTACCTGGAACTTCTTAACTAGTTAAGGGTAAAAACTGAGTCTACTTTGTTCTTTGAATTGGTCTCTATGCTGCTTATAATCAAAATCTTATTAAGCTACCTAGGAAGAAAGATCAACTAGTACTACTGGAACTTTACTTATTCTTTTTTTTTTGTGAAGATTTTATTTATTTATTTGGCAGAGAGATAGAGAGAAAGGACAAGTAAGGAGAGTGGCAGGCAGAGGAAGAGGGAGAAGCAGGCTCTCTGCCGAGCAGGGAGCCCGATGCGGGGCTCGATCCCAGGGCCCTGGAATCATGACCCGAGCCGAAGGCAGTCACCTAACCAACTGAGCCACCCAGGCACCCCTGGAACTTTACTTATTCAACAAGTTTGAGAACTTACAGCATGACCTCAAGGGTTACTGGGAAGAGAAAATAAGTAAAACAAGAAAATTTCAGATAGTAATATGTTACAGAGTAATAGTACAACATAATAAATCATGAAAGATTAACTGAAGGAAGGCTGGGGTTGGCTACTTCAAAAAGCAAGTGAGATAAGGTGAGCTTCTTTGTAAAAATGATGCTGAATGAATTGATACGGAAAAGATAACAAGGGAAGAATTCTATTGAGGGAGAAGGAAGAAAACCAAGAGTAATGTCTCTGAAGTAGGAAAAACCTTAGAATATATGATGAGCGTACCAGAGTGGCATGAGGTGAAGGCTGGATGGGTAAACAACCTCAGATCAATGAGGTCTTATGAAAGGAGTATTAGTTATCTTTTTTTTTAAGATTTATTTATTTGAGAGAGAGAGAGAAAGATAGTGTGTGTTGAGTGTGGAGCCTAATGTGGATCTTGATCTCACAATCCTGAGATCATGACGTGAGCCAAAACCAAGAGTTCGACACCCAAGAGAGTTAGACACTCAAAAGAGACTTTACCACCCAGCACCCTGAGGAGTATTAGTTATCTTAAATGTACTGGCAAACCACTAAAGGATTTTAAGCAGAAAAGTGATTATAACGTATTAAAAATAAAGCCATAGGGGCGCCTGGGTGGCTCAGGTCATGATCCCAGGGTCCTGGGACCGAGCCCTGCATCAGGCTCCCTGCTCTGTGGGAAGCCTGCTTCTCCCTCTCGCACCCCCCCTGCTGATGTTCCCTCTCTCACTTTCTCTGTCAAATAAACAAATAAAATCTTTAAAATAAATAAATAAATAAATAAATAAAACAAAGCCATCTACAGAGGATTGGAGATGGAAGTAGAAAGTCCAGTTAGAAGACAACTGTTAATAATCCACATAAAGATGATGATGGTCTGGTGCAAAGTGGTGACGCCGAAGACTGAAGAAGATAAATTAAGGATATTTCAGGAGGTATGTCTGATCAGATTTGCTGTTGCTTTGATGTGAAGAAAAACAAGGGGGGCGCCTGGGTGGCTCAGTCGGTTAAGCCTCTGATTTTGGCTTAGGTCGTGATCTCAGGGTCCTGAGATCAAACCCTGGATTAAGGTCCCTCCCTGCTCATCGGGGAATCTGCTTGTTCCTCTCTCTCTGCCACCCCCCCAGTTGTGCTCTCTCTCAAGGAAATAAATAAAATCTTTTTTTTTTAAGATTTTATTTATTTATTTGACACAGAGAGAGAGATCACAAGTAGGCAGAGAGGCAGGCAGAGAGAGAGGAGGAAGCAGGCTCCTTGCTGAGCAGGGAGCCCGATGTGGGGCTCG